>JARHVA010002170.1:2237500-2762393 GCA_037957365.1 Torreya grandis | reverse complement strand
CATGGTTACCATTCACGCTATTTATTTTGAATATTATATTTGATGCCACTGGAATATAAGCATAACTAGAACTAGCCTATTGGTTGAGTACATAACACTCTTCTTATTCATAGTTCACCATTGTTACACCCAACTGACATGATCCCTAATTAGGGTTTTGACCTTGGTGAGGCATTTTTGGGTTGGTCATCATAGGTATCTCTACATTTTGGGCCATAATAGCTTATTTTTACCCAAGTTTAGTAGCCTACTGCCATTGATCATTAAATTCTTGACTGAAGTTAGTGGTTGGGATAATAGATTGCCTAAAAGACTGATTCCAAGGCATGGTACCCTCAACTTCTTGAGCCATATTATTTTGAACTGGGACCAAAGTGTTGGAAGTACTTGACACATTAGGATTATATTTATTTTACCTATTATGGCCATGTTTCCTTTGTCCTTGGTTTTGTCCTTGGCCTTGGACTTGGTAGTTTCATTTGTATGGTGGCATATTTAATTGAAAATCTTGTTGTTGAGGTTGATATAAACCTTGATAAGGCCTATTAAAAGCCTATTGCCTCTTAACATTTATTAGATAATTTCTCAAGGATTGTAACATGCTCTTGAGCTCGTGAAAGTTATTTTACTCTTGGGAATAATTGGATCCACTAGTGGAAGATTTATCTTATTTTGGTGTAGGTATTAGAGTAATTATTAGCATAAGAGGAATGACATCAATTATAGGGATAACAATAGGAGGTGGTTTGATTTTAGGATATAAGAGCATTGATGGTCTAGGTGTAATCTTGATAACTTAAACCAGACAATTTTTTGCTTTGATGGCTACCTCATAAGCATCTAGAAGTATATTCCCTCCCATAAATTAGATCATCACTATTATATCACTATTTAAAGCCTTCAAATAGTAAAGGAAAGCAAAGTTAGGGGTTGGTCTAACTAAGACTGGGATTGTATCCCAAGTTTTTTGGAAACTTGTATTGAAGTCTTTCATGACTTCATAAGGATATCTCTTAATGGTGGCTAGTTACTTTACAAGTGACAAATGGTCACTTTTGTCCTTAAACCTTTTACACAAGGCATCACCTAATTGGTCCCATGTTTGAATGGAATTAGTAGCAAGGCCTTTATACCAATCTAAGGCTTATCCTTTAAAAGAGGTAGCTAATAACCTAATAGATATATTTTCCTTAATGACATTATGGATATTTTTAAAAATTTCTACATCCATGAGGTGCTCAAAAGGTGTTGTTGCTTGGTCTCTAGTATAATAAGGGACACTTTTAAGAGTTACAACTAAGATAAGATCATATTGAGCGAGGTCTAAATGACTTTGTCCATTGAAATAAATAAAGGGAAAATTTCTAGGGGCTAATATAGCCATAAAATGGTTTAAAAATAATATTCTTGTAGGTATAGGCCTTGAAAATGACCAAGGAGCAAAGGTTCCCTAATATGGATGTGTATTGGCAAACCTTAATCTTTTTGCTAAATTTAAAGGTAGTTCAATAAATTCAAAGGGAATACCTATTTAATATGACCTTGTTATCACCTTTGGCATAGGATTAAATCATGGCTCTATTACCAAAATATTTAATCTTCCTTTTGGAGTTACCAAATGTTATTGCTTGGGAGCTTAACTACCACAAATTTGATCAAACCAGCATTAAATTTTAATAAACTTTATTGAAACATTGTCCCAATAGGAATGAAAAATACTATTGTATGCTCAATATGCACCCTTGGAGAGAGTTATTTAGGTTCCCAATTAAGCTACATAATGGGAACAACCCCAGGCTGTGGGTCACCTATAATGGGGTTGGACCTTTAGAGAAGGTCAACTTCCTCTTGGTGCTCATCTAAACTAATGTAAATTTATAAGAAAAGGGTTAGAAAGGGTCAATAAGGTATTTGAAGAAGGATAAAAGGTGATGCACTAAATTTAAAATAGACACTCATATAAGCTTGAACCCATACTGAATCAACATAAGACAACTATAGCTCACACAACCTCACAATATCACTAGTTGCATAAATATTTCATAAAAGAGGTTCCAGTTAGAACATTAATATAGACATGCATATTAGCTTGAAAACATCTTCAAAGAAGAAAGTAATAGGATAATAAACTATGAATACTTTCCTTCACAAATTCACCATACACAAGCATACTAAACACTGATTAAAGACAAGAGATAGGTAAAGAGTTGATCTTATTTATTCAAAATGTAGTTATTAAAATATTTTGATAGGGTTTAGCCATATTAAATGAGCATACTTTTTCAAGAGTCTCAATTAGTATCATTATCCCATAAAATAATAAAAAATTCTAAGAGCTGACAACCCCCTCAATGGGAATGAGACTAGGATATATATGAGGAGAGAGAGAGAGAGAGAGAGAGAGAGAGAGAGAGAGAGAGAGAAATAAGGTGGGAGCATGCCATCAGAGAGGGAACACACCATCTCAGATCATTAATTGATCTTGATCTACCACCCTTTTCTCTAATGAATGACTTTCCACCTTTATGATCAATCAAGACACTACTCATGGCTTACAAAATGAAAAAGGTCCTTTAAGGCTTTGAAGATGCATTGAATACTCCTATACACAAATTTCAACCACAAGACCCTTTTCTTGATCCTTCACACCATCTCCTATTAAAGATAAAATTTTCATGCTCATGGATCTAATAAAAACATGGATTTGCCTAATTTAGGTGGATTCCTATCAAAAATATGATCATTTTGAAAGATGAGAACCCTTAACATAATCACAAACATTTACCCTCAATCAAATCTAGACTATATCTTTTCTATAGATGGAAAATCATTCTCCTTTATTGGTTTTCCTATGGCCACATATATCGATATAGACATATAGACTGCATATCTTTTCTCTTGAGCTCTATTAGGTCTATAATATCTATTTTTGACATTTAGAATCTATAAAAATTGAGGACTCACCATATATAGGTTCTTCTACAAAAATGGTGAACATGGTCCCAAAATTAATCCTACAAGCTAAAAATATTTGAACCAATGGTCTATATTAATCTTCAATGGTGCCCTTTATATTCTTTTAACCTAGATGCATCATTGGGTATTTTAGTGGCTTTGGATTGAGCTTTAAAGATGGTAGAATGGCCTGGCAAGACCTTGATTTATCTAATTCGACCCTTGTCGCATGCTCAACCTCCCATAAAAATTCCCTTAGTCTTTTGACTTTGAACCTCACTCATTAATTTACTTTATATGAGATGCATGTGGACCATTGATTTTCCTAGGAACTTAATGTGCTTCTACCACTTGGAAACCTCTCACATGTCCTTAAGATATGTTGACCTAATTGACCTTACTCACACCATTGGATCATTATGTACAAATGAACATGAGCCCTTGATCTAACACACTAACTTTTTGACTTTAAATCATACCATTGGATTGAAATGTATGAAGTAATATGAACCTTTGATCTCATTAGGCCCACATTCCTACCAGTCAAGATCATACTATTAGATTATCAGTATGATTGAATGTTGATCATTGATCTAGTTTGGACCCACCTTCTTGTCAATGAAAATGCACCATTATATCTTTGCTCAATGAACCCACACCATAGGATCTTGTCTAACTTGTAGATTTTTAAAGGATTTTAACCTAGAGACCTTTTGACTTGTTTGACCCTACCAGAAATTATTAGATATTATGTGTTAACATGTAAGATAATATAGACCATTATATATTGATCAAATTTAAACCTTTCAATGACTTTTTAAACCCAAATAACCATTTTATAGAGTGCAAACATGACACTCGTGTGGACGTCTTGCTCTATAGGTTTTATTTTGAAGATCCATAACTTAGGCTAAAAAGCTTATGCAGACATGAAACTTGTAGATCATGTTCCTAGCATGAATAACCTTAATTGAGCATGATCCACTAGTCACATGAGGATTTATAATCATATTTATAAAATATGTAAGTAAACTCATTAATTTGTTCCCATGTGACATCCTGGTGATGGTCTGGCTCACTTAAGGTTATGATAGGGACTTTTTCTTAAATATTTGAAGTTTTAAATGATTTTTTTAGGCTTATGAAATATTTTACATGACTTTAAATTACTTGAATACCATGAAACCCACTTGGGAACCATTTCTTTGCTCTGTAGATAAATCATATTGCACTTTAAGTAAGTTTAAAGTGTTTCAAAAGCTTTCTGAGCAATTTTGAGATTCTTGGGCTACTCATTCCATCTAGAAATTTGGATATTTTGTTCAACATGAACTCTACTCAGCTTATTTCTCCAAGACCTCTAAAATATTTACTACAATGTCAAGTTTTGTATGTGGGCCAAAATTGTCCAAAAGGGGGCCAATTTGGTCCCAGTCAAAAAGAAGAGTGGAGAGATTAGGTTATGTGTTGATTTCAAAAACTTGAATAAAGCCTCTGAGAAGGATAAATATCCACTAAATTCCTTAGATGAGTTAATATATATATTTAGTGGCTCTGAAATGATGTCTTTTTTAGATGGATTTCTAGGCTATAACTAGGTGTTGGTATAATCAGAGGATAAAATGAAGATGGTATTTACTATGAAATGGGGTACTTATGCATATAAGAGGATGCATTTTGGATTAATAAATGTAGGAGACATATTTTAGTGGGACATGAATCACACATTCAAAGTATTAAAAGGTAAATGTATAATTATCTATATGGATGATCTTACTGTGTTCTTCAATAATAGGAATGATCATGTGGGCCAGCTGCAATCAATATTTGAAAGATGTAAGAGTTTTGGCATCTTGATGAACCCAAAGAAGAACATATTTGGATTAAATTAAGGTAATATCTTAGGTCACATCATTACCAAATAAGGGATCATCATTGATCTAGATATAATCCAAGGAATTTCAAATATTCTATCACCAAACAACAAGAAGTAGCTTAAGTCATTCTTTGGGAAAATTAATTTCACAAGAAAGTTTATATCAAGATTTGCATAAATTATAAGACATATAAAATGAAATGATTATATAGGATGTTAAATATAATGGAAAACTAAGGCTCAAATATATATTTAAGACATTAAATATGTAATATCTTAGGCTTCATTACTGATTAATCCATATTTTACGAAGGATTTTTATTGTACTCATTTGCTTTAGAACATTATTGTTGTAATAACTTAGAATAAAGATGATACTAAGCATCTAATTACATTCATGAATATGGATTTGAAAGATACAAAACTTAGGTACTCCATTATTGATAAATAGATCTTTGTTAGTGTCAAAGTAGTGAATACATTTTACTGCTACATCTTGAGGAATAAGACTTGTTATTATACCTGATCTTGTTATTAAGCTCACCTTGTCACATAAAGAATTAGGAGAACATAAAGGAAAATGTATGGAAAAGTTTTAGGAGTTTTAAACATAAATCAATCATTTTAAGATCATTCAAGGTTAAGGCATTGTCCAACTCATGACTGAACCTGATCCATGTATTACAAGTAAAGAGGTATATGAAGCCTAGGTATATAAAAGGGAATGGTATATTGACATAATTAAATATATACTTACAGGTAATTGTTCCCCAAAACTCAATAGAGAATGAAGGAGAACTTTGAGGCTCAAAGATGATCACTACATGATCAATAAAGGAATTATTTATAGGAAAAACTATGAAGGGATCTATCTTAGGTGTGTGTCTATAAAAGAATCTAAAGAGATTCTAAAAAACCTACATAAAAATATGGGAAATGGCCACTCATATGGGAATACCATAGCCCGAAAGATATTAATAATTGGCTACTACTAGCCAATAGTTTTCAAAGATGCTCATACTCATGTAAGGACATGCCATGAATGCTAAGATTTAGCTAGGAGAGAAGTACATGCAACCATCTCATTATAATATGTTGTTGAAAGAAGGCCAGGTTTAGACTTTATTGGTGTCATTAACCCAAAATCCTTATCAAGTCATAATTTCATACTCATTACCATATATTATTACACCTAATGGACTGAGGCAATGACCACAAAGAATTTTAGACCACAAGATGTGATTCGGTTCTTAGAAGAACACATCGTAGCTAGATTTGGCACTCATATTTATCTAGTTTATGATAATCAACCAGTATTCATATTAGTTGAATTCACTAAATGGGATTATGATAATCAAATCACTATCAGGTCATCCTCTAATCATTACCCTCATGGAAATAGATTAGCCAAATCAATGAATACGAACCTAATAGATGAAATTAATAAAATAGTTGGGGATAAGCTTAGGGATTGGCATAATCTAATAAAGTATTCCCTCTAGGTAGATTAAAAAAGATATAAGTAGTCTCTCAAGGCCTCACCTTATCTATTGGTATATGGATGTAAGTTAATATTCCCAATCATGTTGAAATTACCAACTTATCAATTCTTGTAGGAATAAATAGAACCAAATGAAATAGTAGAATCTAGACTACTAGATATAATAGAAATGGATGATTTAAGGACTGAGGCCCTATAGACTTTCAATAAACACCAAGATTTAGTCAACAAATGGTTTTACAAGAGAACAAAGGTCAAAGCTTTTAGGATCTCAGATCGGGTGCTTCTTTGGGATAAATCCCATGAAAAGAAAGGATAACATGAAAAATTTGACCCATTATGGATTGGACCATATCAAATTCTAGACATCTTAGGAAATAATGCATTCCATCTAAGGGACCTATAGGGAAATGAACTAACATACCAAATCAACAAATAGTTTCTAAAGCATTAAATCATGGTTGTACCATATAAAGACAAACCTAATTGATGAGAAAACATGGTAGAGGTAGGATTAGGTAGGTTTATTTATTTATAAATTAGGTTTCCTACTTTCTAGTTTAGTTTATTACTTTTTACATTAGTTTTCCATATTTCTAGATTAGGCATTTTGTTGTTTCCTATGACAATATGAATTTTTTTGTTCTATCATGACCAAGCCAACATCCAACCAGTTGAGATCCTTATTTTATGCTTAGATAGACTTATAATAGAAAGGAAAAAAATTGGAAAGAGATTCATAACCTGAGGCTTATTCATAAATTAGGTATAGTTATATGTTTAGAGTCTCCAAAATTTATGTATTTAATAATAATCATTCCATGATTGTGTCATAATTAAATATTTCTACTAGGTATGTGAACTTTTGCTCTTAAGTACTTCATATGATTTTAGAATTTTTTTAAAGAACATTTATCATATTTATACTTGTTGAAGTTGATAATTACTGGTATAGATGTAGATGGTAGGGATTTTATGGTAGATCCTTTGTTTTATAACCATATCAGCTTACAGGGGTTTTAGCTCTCCTCCTTCCATTAAAATAAAAGAGAAATAAAATAAGAAAAAGCACCAATGCATTCAAAAGAGCAATCAATAAAGTGAAAAGAACATCTAAAGAAGATGAAAGGCTCACATGATGAATAAGGTCAATGTACCATACATCATGATCAAGAAAATGAAAGAAGAAGGGAGAAGGAACCCAACCTATCTTTATCAAGGCTATGGACACTTAAATAGTAGTTGAGAAATCCCTGAACTTCCTTTGATTTAATAAGATTTAAAATAAAATAGAATAAAACCTACAACTTTTCCATACCTTTGAAAAGATCATTACAATAAGAGTTAAATGAAATTCACTTTTATAACACATAGATCCATGGATGAGAAGGCAATTATGTTGTGTGATTTTACTTAGGATTCTCTTTCATATCTTTGATTTTGATACCTTTATGTGGCACAATTCATGTTTGATATGAAATTACTAACCAAAGTTATGGGTTCTTGATTAACCAAGAGTATTCCCCCTATAATTCACCATTTTTTTTACCCAACATACCCATTTTTATTCAAAGATAAATGGGAACCCACTTTTTTTGGATTTTTTTCTTGTTTGTTGAAGACTTATTCTATGAATTGTGCAAGATCTATTGAATTGTTCCTTAGTATTTATACTTGAAAAAATGAAGCATTAATATTATACATTTTTTGGAATAACTTTATTAATGCATTTTCAAGAGATTTTTGAAATCTAAAGGTTTTTTGGGAATTATTATTATTCATCAGAGTTATTCATCGATGTTTTTTTATCAAACTTTTTTTTGGAGTTTTTGCATCAGACATTTTATCTGAACAATTGTTTCGAATGGCTTGTTTTGTGTCAAAATTTTTATTTAAACCTTTTTCATCTTTAGGATTTACGTTTAGGATTTTTGATTAGACAAATTATCCAATATAGTCATCATTTACTTTATTAAATTCTTAAATTTTTCTCTTTTGAATTTTTTATATTAGGCATTTTGTTTGGAACATTTGTTTTGATAGATTTGGTCTTCAGGATTTTTATTAAGGATTTATGTTTGAAAGAATTTTTTGGATATTTTGTAGGTTTGGTCCCAACACAAAACCCAAATCCTGATTCTTGACTATCGAAAGCTCATTATACTTAGCCAATAAATAAAAAATACTTCACAATACTTACTAAGGATACTCGCCAACTAAACTAATGAGATTTGAACCATGTAGGAAAATAAAAAACATATGAATGTTGTATATTTATAACACTCGAAATAAAATAAAATGTCAAGGATATATACATGATGTGTAGCAATTGATGTATTCAATTTCTCACAAACAAATTTAAATTCAACTGTCATCTTTCTAATGAAATCCCTAGAAACTTATGAATCCATTAATGAGCAAACAAGCCACCAGTGAAGGAGAATTTTTCACAAAGCATGTAAATAGACTTCAAAGTATTACACATAATTATAATGGCATTATCATATCAGACATTTAGGGGAGAACTTCCACTATCCCCATTATCTATCAAGGATTTGACCTTTGATGCTAGGAATTTGATGATGGAGGGGAGGTTAGATCAAGTGTTAGTTTCATAATGAAATCAAAATTAAAATAACACACTAATAAGGCTTAACACCTTAATTCATAGATCATAGGGGGAGCTTATTGAAGAAAACCAATTGACAAAGCACAACTAAAATGCAAGAAAAATAACCTTTCTTTCCTTTATTTAATGATCCAAAATATCTCTATGTTGGCTTGCTTGTCTTGTGCTCAAGAAGTCTATGGTAATGGAGCTTGGATATCTCCTTCTCTCTTTGGAACCATGGTTTAGCTCATGCTTGCTTGATTTAGATTCATGGATTGATGACTTGGATTGTAATTCATAATTTTGGCATCATAACTCTATATATTTAAATCTTGTCATAAAATTAACATTATAACATTACTATTTCCAAGCTCTCATAAATGAGAGGAAAATGCTAATATTTATAGCTTTAGCAACTAACCCCAACCCAAGGTGAGTTAGAGTGTAGTTATATCTTGAAATGGGTTTGAACCTAACCTTTGTGATTTAATTAACCCTAGTTGAGTTAAAAGGCATCAAATGGTCATGATTAACAATGAATAAGCATGTGGAGATATTTTAAGATATTTGACAACTGACAAAAAGGTAATTATGAATTCCTAGGATATTCTTTGATTTTTGAATTTCCTTTTTGATAATTCATTTAATTACTCATGGAGGATTCAATTAAGCATTTTATTAGGTTTTTCATGTAAATTAATTATTTTTAGGCTTTTTAGCATTTTGTAAAATTTTGAATTAATTGATGTGTGAATTACCCCATTTAATTGGTTTTAGGCCAAATTACATAATATGAAGCCAAATTTGAGACATTTAGTGATTCTTAGGTTGGATTTATAAAGGTTGGTAAGAATCAGTCTAAAGTTTGGTATGAAGTCATTAGTGGCCAATTTTAGGTATCTATAGTTTTCCCTTGTTTACGAAGGCATTACAAACTATAAGCATAGTAATGTATTTTGAAAGAATGAAAAGGTTATATGTGCTTACAAATTCAATGGAAATGGATAAATATAGGGTACCCCCTCGAGGGATTAGATGGAAAAGGGATAAAAAAATGGTCTCTTAAAAAAAAGAAAATGAGTGAAATAAATAGATGAAATGATCGGGTGGAAGTGAATTGATTTTCCCACAGGCAGTTATAATCAGTGGCATATGGAGTTTTCCCAATTAGGGAATATAAAAAAGATGATTTTCCCATAGGCAATTATAATCATCATCATAGGTAGGATAAAAACATTGCCCAGTTGGGTAGAAGAAAGTGAATGATTTGCCTAAAGGTGATTATAAACATTAACCCTCAAATTGATGAAAATATAACGATTTTACCAAAGGTGGTTATAATCATTGAGAATTCAAGTGGGAAGGTGTAAAATGATTTTCCTAAAGGTGGTTATAATCATTATAACCCAATTATGCCAAATATGATATGAAAGATGCAAGTGGGATAATATAAAATGATTTTCCCATAGGTGGTTATAATCATTAGACCCTAATAGTTGAAAATATAATATGAAATATTCAAATGGGATGGTATATAATGATTTTCCCATAGGAGGTTATAATCATTGGGCTTTAATAGTGGCAAACATGATATGAAAGATGCAAGTGGGATGGTATAAAATGATTTTCCCATAGGTGGTTATAATCATTGGACCCCAATAGTGGAAAACATGATTCGGAAATATGATGGGAAATTGAAACATATGAGAAAGATGAATTAGGTAACTTGCTATTAGGGAGATTCTCATCTGAAATGACAAGGGGGAAAACTATTTCATTATTTAATTACTTTATTTTGGATATGATTTGTATTAGATCAAAAATTTTATTGGTGTTAATGCCAAGGATATATCATTATTTCATTGTCATGTAGACTTCCTAATGCTGAATTTTGTTCTAGCACATAGCGGTAGGAATCATGATACAACACCATAATGACTTGGCCAAAATATGCATAAGGACTGACTCCTGATCTAATACTCAATTAAAAATAATGTACCAATGATAAAAACCATTATGATAATGTTTATGTATGAATATGGATGGACTCAAGAAAAAATGCATAAGGAATTACCCAATGAATGCATGTAGACTCTAATCAAGGCAACATTACTGAATCAAACAAATAGACACACAAACAAATAAATAAAATAAATAAGATAAAATAAATAAGAAACAAACAAACAATGGTTAATCATAATTTTAGTACAAACAACATGACTCAAACAAGACAATGCACATTTCCCGTAGAATATAGGAAATAACTTAACAAATAAACAAGATTATGGAATAGAAGTAAAGGAAGGGGTGGTTGAGTTATCTGTAGATGTACTAGGTAAGTGGGTGATACCTATATAGTTCCATGGATGTAATATTTAACAAAAATTTAGGCTGAATGTATTTCTCCCAGGATATGGGATATAATGAAAACATGATAAGAAGAAAAACTTGATGGATGCCTTAAAAAATGGAAAGTGTGAAGGATAAAAGGCTAATAAAGATGGGGAAACTAAATGACAAGTGATTTCTTATAACTTAGTGAGGGTTATCATAATCATTAAGGCAAAGAAATGATCAATGTTTTTAGGTTTTATAAATGGTTTTGGAATTTTGGAGCATCTCAACTTGATTGAGAATGATAAGACACTAAATGGTCTAAGCTCATAAAATGGAGAGAGTGTTGAAACTTGAAATTGCTCATAAAATAGTGAGACCATGATGGAAAAGGGGGATTGATCTGACCTCAACAAGTATCAATCACTACCCACATAGCCCAAAAATGTCCTCAGGTCATAGTAGTTTCATCTTATAGTGGAGTAATCTAACTAGTGTAGTAGCTAATTCAAATAAAATAGGCACAGTTGGCATAATGGCATAGTACAACATAGGAATGGTGAGTTGGTATGTCAAGGCACAATAAAAAAGTGTTATCCCTAGTTTTCCCATAGGTGGATATAACTAGGAAAGAAAACATAGATGAATGGTACTAATTTGCCCATAGCAGTTATAATTAGTAACATGATCGATGAGACACTAATTTTACCAAAGTCGGTTATAATCAGGCCCACATAAATAAACATGATATAGAAAAAAACAAGAAATGAAGGATGAAACTACCAAAAATTATATCATACTACTCCAAAATATGGCCTCTATCTAGAATTCTTGAAACAACTGCTAAAATTGATACGATGTTTTGTGCTAAAAGTGGAAACAATGAATGAACCAAGGTCATACGAGCTAGGTAGGGAGTGTCAAAAAATGTTAGTCAATAGAAAAGGTATGGTACAATAGAAAGGTGGAATGGAAAAGTGATATGATGGTATAATGGTACAATGGTAAAATATAAATAAGAATGTTGATAATATGGTATAACTTGAAATGGTCTTCATAGATAATATACTGAATCACTCAATCATAGTAACACTTGAGGTGTATAATGTTCATCAACTCATCAAGTTAATCTAAATAAAGTATGGTGAGCCTATATGTTTCATCACCATAGTATGAAACAATGATGAAAGGACCTACCTAGTTGGGTTTTAACTTGCCTTTATGCTTCTTTTCAGCCAAGGTATTCTTTTGGTTCTCTTTAAGTACAAGATCACCAAGTTTAAATTATTTGTGTTTCATGCACTGATTATAGTGACCATAGAGTTGATTTTGATATGCTTGAAGGTTTTTACTACATCCATGTATTTTTCATCAAGTAACTCTAGCTCTTGTAAGTGATATATGTAATAGTCTTTATCATCCAGAACATACTTTAAAGAGATGCATAATGAAGGTAACTCGACCTTAATAAGAAGAATGGATTTAGTACCATAAAAAACTGAATATGGAGTGGCTCCCATGGGAGTGTGGTGATTTGTATGATATTCCTAGAGGATGTAAAATATCTAAAGGTGTTAATCATGACTAATATCATTGACAATATTTTTGAGGATGTTGACAATGGTTTTGTTTGATGCTTTTGACTAGCTATTACCTTGTGGGTAATATGCTATGAAATAATGTTTTTTGATCTTATATTTAGCACATGATGATTTGACATCATTGTTATTGAATGATCCACCATTATCAAATATAATATTAGAATGGATATCATAGTGGTAGATGAGATTGTTAAAGATGAATTTAGAAATTTACTTTTTGGTCACATAAGTGATGGGTATAGCTTCAACCCACTTAGTGAAATATTTTGTGGTGGTAAGGATTACAGACATTATATGAGGTTGGTTTTATCTTCCCAATGATATCAAGGTGCCATGTAGAAAATGTCCATGGTATCAACATTGGTTTCAAATTTTTTGCCAGGGCATGAATCAAATTAGCATGTCATTGATATTTTTTGCATCATTTCACATATGCATCTACATCTATGTCCATCATTGGCCAGTAGTACCCAGTACACAGGAAATTTTTGGATAGGACTATCCCACTATTTTGGGATCTAAATAATCCTTCATGAACTTTCCATAACACTAGTGTAGATTCTACTAAAGGTGAATAATGAAGCAAAGTTCCATCAAAACCATGGTGGTATGGCGTTGGTCTAAGTAATGTATAATGGTGGGAATTGTGGATGAAGGCTTTAGATTGTTTAAAAGATAAGTCTAGTGGTAAAGGATGGTTGTGTAAATAGGCATATAGATCTAAATACCAAGTAGAGCTGGGAACAAAATATCATATATCATTGTGATGGTTGATGGTTCATAAGCTAGCACTAGTAGATGTTCAATGGGAAATTGGTATTCCTTGGCTATATCTATATGTCAAATCAATGATCCAATAGTAGTCAAGACATCTACTATTCTATTACTTTCCCTTGGTATTTGTTTGAATTGGATATCAGTAATCTTTTGCTTGAGTGTCGACCATGGCCTTATACAAAACTAGTTTGTCATCCTTGGTCTGAAAGTGGTCCATAACCTAATTGATGATTAACTAAGAATCACCATAAACATTTAGATGTGTTTTATTTTATTTTACTACCTAGTGAATCCTTATGATAAATGCTTTATATTTAACCATATTTTTGGTATAAGGAAAGCTGATTCTAAATAATTTAGGGATTAGATCCCCCTATGGAATTATAAACAAAAGGCCTATTGCAATCCATGTGTTGTAAATGAACCATCAAAATATAGATTCCATGTTACTCCTCAAGAGGTGTTTTAATGATGGTCATGATGGATTCATCTAGAAAGTATAATGTTAGTGGCTCTATATCAGCAAGGGGTGCTTCACCAAGTTGATCTATAAGAACTTGCCCCTTGATTACTTTTTAGTTGAAATATTCTATCTCAAACTCATTGAGAATCACAATCCATTTGGCCATGCAACCTTGTAAAGTTGTTTTAGATAGTAGATATGTGAGTGAATATACTTCTTAAATGACCATGGTCTTATTTTTCATCATGTAATGTTGTAGTTTCTGAGTTATAAATACTATAGCTAAACAAGATTTTTTGATGGGCATATAATTATGTTCATAGGTGACCAGTGTATAGATTAAATAGTACATACCATTCTCTTTTAAATTTTCATTATGTTGAGCTATAAGTGTCCCCAAGGATTTTTTTATGGCTAATAGATATAGAAGGAATGGTTTTTGTGGTGTAAAAGGCAGTAAAACTTATGGATTTTTTAGATAGTCCTTTAGCTATTGAAAAGATTTTTGATAATTATCTTCCTAAAGAAATGTTAAACCCCTCTTTAGTATATGTGTAAATGGGTGGACCTTGTTGGCCAATTAATATATGAAGCATCTGATGGATTGGATATTACTTTGTAAACTATGGAGCTACTTCAAATTGGTCAGTGTTGGCATCTCTATTATGGCTCATACTTTGGTTGGGTCAACTTCAATGCCTCAATGAGACATAATGACTCCAAGTAATTTTCCAAAATTAACTCCAAACACACATTTTTAGGGTTAATCTTGACTTTGTATTCATGTAGTCACTCAAATATCCTCCTCGATGTTGTTAGATGATCAACCTTGGTCTTTGATTTATCTAGTATGTTATCAATGTAGTCTTCAACAATGGCATGCATCATATCATGAAATATGATGGTCATGGCTATTTGGTATGTGGACCCTAAATTTTTGAGACCAAATTGCATAACTTGATAATAGAATGTTCCCCAGAGTGGTGAATGTTATTTTATGTTGGTATTTTGGTGTGATTCGAATCTGATTATAGTTTGAGAATCCATCCATAAGTGAAATCATCTCATAACCCACTATGGATTAAATAATCATGTCAATGTTTGGTAGTGTAAATTCATCCTTAGGGTAGTCTTTATTAATGTCCCTAAAATCAGTGCAAAATCTAATTCCTTATAACTTTTTATTGACTAACACTACATTGGAAATCCATTCAAAATAGTCGATTGTCCTGATATATCTTGCTTCTAAGAGATTTTCCAAATCTTTATTTACTACTAAAAAAATGCAAGGATACATCTTATGTAAATTTTTTTTAACTATTTTAACATCAAGATATGCCACAAGGTGGTGAATAACCAAAGTGGGGTCTAAACTAGGTATGTCAAAATAGGTCCATACAAATATATCTATAAATTCCCTCAATAGGGATACAAGGACTTCATGTTCCTCTTCAGTGAGGGATGCGCCTAATTTAATATATTTAGGGTCATCTAGAGTCATGATGTTAACCTCTATTCTATATTTCACTAAAGGTGTCAAACAATCTTCAAAAATAGTGGGTAAAGATTTGAACTCTTTTTCAATATTAAAGTCCTTTATTAGCATTCATTTTTTGAGTTCTCCTATGAATGATGAATAAAAATCATATAATGGGAAGGATTTCCACATAAAAAATACTTTTATAAAATCCTAAATGTGTAATCAAAAGCCTAATGTTATTTAAAACTAAATTTGGACCCACAGACAAGTTTGTCATTATTGATATCTTGGTCTATGATTTGATCAAAACCATGTTCTTCTTCAAGACTAAACGTAGACCCATAGACAAGTTCATCATTGGTGGTCTCTTGGTCTATATTTGAAGAAGGCTAAACACCCTTGTCCAATCGTGCCTAAAGCAAATTTTCACCACTAGACTAGCCTTTATCTTTACTTTTTCCTTGGTCTAAAAGCACCTCAAAGAGGTTTTCACTTTGGGATCTCAATATTTTATTTGTTTGTTTTTAGCTAAGGGTGTTTACTCACTCTCCAAAATAGGCTTTAGGATCCAACTTGATTGAGAACCCTTTTTTGTGGTCTCCCAATAGAACATTGTCCTTAAGGCCTAAAAAATTATAGAATGCCTCATCATTTTAGAACTCATCAACTAGAACATTGGATTCTTGTTGGTCCCTATATATCAATTGGGGATAGTACAATGGTAGTGTATTATGATAAATAACAAGTTGAATGGTATGAATGGCATTATTTCCAAACAAATTAGTATGGGATAGGTTATCGAATTGGCTATGATTAGACTCTACTTCACTATCAACATCATCATCACTAGTAATTGGTAATTGAACTTGAATAAGATATGTGAGGTCACCCCTAGGCTATTTAAATCTAAGTCAATAGTTTACTTGGTACCTATTCATATAAATTAACTCAAGTGTTCCCTATTGATTTGGACTGAGGACTCCTCCTTCATAGTCTTAATTCTCCATGATCTAATTAGGAATGTGATATTTGGATTTTTTATAATAATCAGCCAATTTATCATTGTAAAACCATGATTAATCACCTTTAATAGGGTCTTGTGCTTGGCTAGAGGCCAATATAAAAGTAACAAGTTTTGGACTATGTAGATAGAGTTTGCCCTTTCTTTACCATTTCATGAGTGGTTTGGATTTTGGTCTTCCAAAGGACTTGAGGTTCCATGGAAGATTTGTAATGTGAAAGGTGTCATGGGCCAAGTATTCTCTTGGGCCATTATCTGAGATGGTGTAATGATAAGACATTTCAAGAGGTGGTATGTGGGAAAGTGAATCAAGGGTATTAGGGTAAATGTAGTTGACCTCTGGTAAATCAATGAGTATTTACTTCCCCTTATGCTTCTTAGTAACTAATTTATGTTGAAATGGTATTTATAACTCTTTAACTTAGCCTCTAAATGCTTATAATGATTGTACAAATGCAAATCTCTTAGAATAATAATCTCCATTCCTGAATGGGAGAACTTGATACACTAGTGCAATGTTGATGGGATTGCATGAATCTCATGTATCCAAGGTCTACCCAAAATCATATTATATGATAAATCAAGATCTAACACATGGAAAAGTGTATCATGTGTTAAGGGCCCAATGATAACTGTCAAGTTGATGGTGCTTTGTGATTCTTGTTATTCACTATTGTAGGTTCTGATGGTGTTAATTCTACTTGGAGATATACTATCACGTACCCAAGAATCCTGATGAGATTTAAAGACATAATAGTTAGACCTGATATATTGTCTATGAGGACACATTTCACTTTTTGTCACATTATGTACACTTTTATTTATAATGGATTATTATGAAATGGGCCAGGGATGACATATCACTTTGATTGAAGGTTAATTATTAGACTAGAGCTAGGTGTCTAACTAAAGCTTGAAATTTGTCAGAAGATATGTCATTAGGAACCTTTGATTAACCAAGGAACTTTGTCAAGATGTTTTTGTGGATAGTAGATGTATGTAACAAATCTAAAATGGAGATTTATGTTGTCATCTTCTTTATTTATTCCATAATGTCAAACATCTTTTCTTAGATAGTATTAAATGGCTTATTTCAAGGGAAAATAGTTGATTGGATGATGGGTGAAGTGGTGGATTGTTATGGGTCTAGTATGGTAATCCTTGACTATCGAGTTATGATTACACAATCAAGACTAGGTACAAGACCATTATTTCTAACAAATGATGGTCGAGGGGGCCCTGATAAGATAAGTCTTGGTTTTTAGTGAACTTGTGCATGGTCATCGGCTAACAACAAGCTAGTTATACAAGGTCCAAACATGGGAATCCTTGCTTGTTAATTTGCCTATATGTGGTCCCAGGTCAAGGAAGGATTGTCGACATAGGTTAGTTGATTAGTAGTGATCTTATATGATTGGTATTTGATCTTGAATTAATGGAAGTGATATTAATGAAACCTCTTAAAATATGGCCTACAAATGTGTTATAGTCATGTGAAACTACATGGTAGGTCTGTTGGTTGTTCACATCATTTTAGCCTTAGTTCTATCCATTATTTTGACATTATTAGTTCTATTATTGATTCTACTAGTTTGGCCTTAGTTTTTGATACTATTATTGTTGATATTGCACTGGCCATTGTTATTGTTATTTTTATTATTATTGGTTGTTATGTTGGGGAAAAGGATTCTGATAAATGTCAAGATTTTGATTAGAGGTGGAATCTCCATGATCCAATGTGATCTCTCTATTTTACAACATATTTTCAATGACATGTTTAATTTACACATAATGCTGCAAATTATGGCCATTGACCCAATGATATTTACATAATTCATTTGGCCACCTATACCAGTATAAAATATTTGTACCCTTAAGAACTTGCCCTTTCAGAATAGGCCATTTACTTAGATTAGCCATAATCTTTCAAAACACTAATTCAATGGGTTCCCCAAGGTTACTAAAGGCATGACAAGTTGGTAGATTTATTCTTAGAAGAGGGTTTTACAAAGGCATAAGTTGTTACATTTGTTGTATTTATTATGTTGGTCTAGGTTGTGGCACTTACTATGCTTGATGAAGAGGTTGTTGGTTAGGAGTTATGTGTATATATGACATAGGCTATGCAAATGATGTTTCTACTATTTGGACATGCCACAACTCTATTAATCTATTTCCTAGAACATTCTTGTTGTGATTGAACTACTTTGGTTTATCATAATTATTTTCCTTATTTTATTATGATGTTTGTGCTTGGATTGGAATTTGATTTTGGCCATTGTTCTAGTTTTGGTTCTCATTTTTATTAGATAAGGCTAGTTTAATGGTCCCTGTATTAATGAGGTCTCTTTCAATCAACAAACCTTTGTCAATGATCTCTTTAAATGTGTGCACACACTACAGCTCCAAATTGTAAGATATATCACTATGTATATTTTTGGAAAGTATAGAATTTAGTTGTTTATCTAGTATATTATGGGTAAATCTACTTGCAATTACTCTCCATCACTATAGATAGATTATGAAGATTTCACAAGCCTTTTATTTTACTTGTGTAAAATCTACCAATTAAATCTCATGCTTGAGATTGTAAGAAAAGTGTTTCATGAACTTATTTGAAATATTATAAAAATTAGATACTAAATTCTTGGGTAACTTTAGGAACTAGTCTAATGTTTTCCTTGATAATTTTTATAGAAATAATAACAAAATATATATGTCACTATAGGCCACTAGTTGGCATGTGACAAAGAATTCCATAAAAAGAGCCTTGGGTTCACCTTTCCTCTTTTATTTATCAAAAATTAGTGGTTCATACCTAGAGGAAATGGTATCTACAAGTAATCCATGTTTAAAAGGTAAGAACACACATCATATAACTTGAAATTTTTATTTTGTTTCCCTATGTGAAGGAGAGAAATTATATCTTTCATTTTTTATAGTTCTTGTGTGAGGAAAGTAGTGGGAACATTGGCTTGAGGTGGAGGTTGCATGGTCAAAATTGGATTACTTTGATCAAGTTTTAATGGAGGAATTTGATAAGGAATGTTGGATTGGTTAGGGAATGGACCAAGAATATGCATGCATGGATTAGGGTGTGATTTTTGAAATTACATGTATTGTAGTGTGATAGTCTTGTCGGGATTGTGTATGTAGGCTTGATGTTGGGAATACTATGATCAAGATGGAGGAATATGGCTGTACTATGCCTATTGAGATTAAATAGGGGCATACTATCGACTAGTCATACCTTGTTAATTAAGGGGAACTTGTGTAAAAAGACCCTATCTTTGAACTAGTGGCATGTTTTACATGAAAAGCAATTATTTGCTAATAGGTACTTGAGGAACATTGTAACCTCTTAATTGTGATAATCCCTATTGGGAAGTAGATGCATGTTGAATATTTGGCATCTATCATTGATCAGTATTTGTATGTTATTGATTAGATAATTTTTTGTTTTGGATTGGCATGTTAGTCTATGACTGAAGAAGTATGTTTTCAAATACCTGGTGAGGTGGAACATTGGTTTTCCCTTGTTGAGGTGGCAAAAAATTTTCCCTCAACTATGTGGGTATGTTGGATAGTTCCTACTATTATGGAATATCACTCATCACCTACTAGGGTAGAGTAATATTTGTAACATTTTTTTATGGTATGGCACTGGTCATTGGTTGACTACTTAATCCTTGATATTAGGTGCTTGAAGAAGTATTTGGTTGAGGACTAGAGGTAGTGGTTGAGGTTGGGAAGTAGAAACTCCTACCCCTTAAGTTTGGGAACCACTAATGGTGTTAGCTAGTGAAACATTTTATTATTGACTATTTATTTACGAGTTAGCACCACTTTTGTTTAAATTTTACATTACTTGCATATTATCCACTATGTTCTACTCACTATTTTAAGTAGAAGTATAATGCACTTCCTTGATAGTTGGGGTATTGAACTTATTTTCTACTGAAGTGCTTTACACAAATGGGTTTATACCCTAATTTTCTTGGCATATCAACTCAAGTAAGACTCTTGTTGAAGGAGTTAACTCAATAAGAAGATATTTTGACAAGGTCATATGATTAAAGTTACATGCTAAGTCTTGATATGTCTAGTATTCTATCTACATTTGAGTGAAGTGGTCCTCCATGAGGCCCCTTTATGTGACAAGCATATAAGGATCTTGATATGACATTAGTATTATGATATTAGGGTAGCTAGAAGATGAATATTCATTATAAGACACATTTTAAGGTGATCTTACTAGACTTGGTAAGTTATCATGCCCTACCTTTATGGTTCTATAAGGATCATAGGCCAATGGCATTATACCATAATAAGGTTGTTATTGGACATTTTCCACAACCATAGGTATGCTATCTAAATATTGGGCTATCTATTCTTGGTCTTGATCCATGTAAGGAGGAATGGTAACCAAATAATTAGCCAAAGGATCTTGACTCTACTCCCTTGTTTGAGTGTTGTATGGTTGATAAGAATACATCTCCTAAACAACATAATCTCCATAAGGGTATTGAATAAATTCCTCTTATGTGACAACATTTCCATATCCTAGATTATATATGACTCCACTATGTGTATATTGAGACATGGTCAAATTAATGGCAAATATTTTACAATAAGAGAGGTTAGAGTTCTACAAACTCTAAAAATATTTCTAAAAATACAAAAGGTTCAACTACGTCTAACTAGGTCAAAAAGAGTGGAGATGTATCTCCAAAAGGTCTATGTAAAGATTTGGTAAAAATAGTATAAATTTAAATGTATAATGTTAAATTCTTCACACAAACCAAGTAAATTAAAATAAACTAAAAATAAGATGCTAAACTCTAGGTCTAAAGATGTTTCAAATAGGTCTAAACTAGGAAAGAAAAAAGAGTTGCTAGGACTTTTGGCTAAATGAGTCATTAAAAGATAGGCTCAAACAAGGCATATGCTAGGACTTTTGGCCAAATTCAATGTCAAAATCTAGACTTGAAATAAAGGAAATGATTTTAATATAATAAACTTGGAACACTTTGGCATAAACAAGGCACTTGATTCTAGACATAAACATGATCAAATTGGTATAAGGCACTAAACAAAAAATATTTGAAGATAAAATGATTATATAAAATAAAGGCACAAAAAATATATTTTTCAAATTTGGGTAATCAATTAACCTAAGTTATGTAACCCAAAAGATAAATATGTGTGTATTATCCTTTGTGAAATGAGGCCTAAATTAAAATCAATCAATGTTTGGATATGAAATTGTAAAATTTAATCAAAAACTCAACTTAAGAAAAAATAGGATTTATTAAAAAACAAGCTAGGCAAATTTAAATAGCATGAATATATTAAAACAAATATCCAAAAATGCATAAATGATTGGTTTAAATAATGAAACAATGGATACAAGACAAGACAAGTCAATTAAAATAATTTGAGTTGCCTAACCATGTTAGTGCTCTCAAAAGATGAAATAATGTTTTTCTCAAAGAATTTTAAGGATTAAAACTTGAATTGATTTGGGTAGAATAACTTTACTAATTTAAATCAAGTGACACACACAATGTTTCTAACACAAAAATTTTTATAAGTTAAATCAAGCTACCAAATAGATAGCATAATGCCTCCTCAAATAATGGAGAAGTGTAGACAAACAAACTCATATATGACATGGTATAAAACGTAAATATTTAGACACAATAAACCAAGCAATAAAATAATTAATGACAAAATATAACTAAGTATATCATCCTAGACCCTATTAAGGTGTGACAAGTGGGGTTGACTAAAACTTACAAGTTACAACCATCTAGATTGATCTCAAGTGTGGCTAACATAAGAGAATCATCTCATAAATTAAGTTCATACCAATAACTTAACATGTAAGGGTATATTCCTTTTCATGATTATTACATTCATGGAATTCTTAGTGGAATCCCCTAGTTGACCAGACCTAACTCAGGCCTTCATTACTAAAAGAGAGGTTAGCCACTCAACCCCCTAGATCTAGCAGTATGTGTACCCTAATTTGTATACCCCACCATGGATCAGGGCTGAAACACTATTATAATATGAATCCCTTGGTGCATTCTTACCTATATAAATCATGAGAGGTAATGGCCCCTTCATAAGCCAATTTACATGAAAAGAATAGACTAGTATAAAGACTTTAAGGTTGATTTTAGATCACCTAATACCATATCAATTTTGGGGAGAGATTATAAAACTTTAATTTTATGACTTTATATACACAAAAATTCAATGAAAATGTGATTTTTATCACATTATTTCCATATAGGTGATAGGGAGAGAGTATACACACACTCTTCTTTTTGAAAAAACAAAAAATCAATAAACAATTTGCAAGCAATTATGATTGAAGTTTGATTTTAGGTACCAAATTGAAATGTGATGTTATTTACTTGGACCCTTGGCTTAAGTATGAAATATTGAAATAATTACACAATACAACTTAATAAAAAATATATATGTTTATTTTAATCTCAAAATCTAAATGTTCAAGATTTTGCCTAAGATCATTTTTAAACACCAAAGAACAAGTGTTTGAGACTTAACATTCATTTTAAGTACAAAAAAATGAAGTGTTTCTAAGATTTATACATTTTAATTATTTTTAAACACTAAAGACTAGAATGTCAAGATCTAACATGTTCATTTTAACACCAAAATGAAGTGTGAATGACTTAGCTAGATTCCTTTTAAAACCCCAGAATTAAATGTGTATTAGTCTAAACTTGAAATTTTTTGTTCAAATCACATCCTAGACCTATAATTTTTAGATAGTGTCCTCCTACTTACAAGCACTTTTGATTATGAGAAAATGGCCTTTATAAAAGTAACTCTTGGGATTTATTTTTGAAATCATAGTGACCATGGTCAATCAGAACTAACAGATTCTAGTTTAAGGCAACTGATTCCAGTCAGTCTCAAAGAACCAATGCTAGTATATTAATACCATCATTGATCACCTATGAACCTAAAAGAAAACCCACAAAAGATTAAAACATTAGGTTAATTCAAAAATGATCAAAAGCTTTTCTAAATATAAAAGAGATGATTGATTTGAGAGTTTAGATGGTACTAAAATCAAGAAACAATAGTTATGAATACTAGAAACATTTAAAATGAAATGTTTGTAAATCGTATTTCACCCTACATACTAATTGATGATGGTTACATAGAACTGAGCTTGTTTGGGTAGAACTAGTACTAGTTGGGTAGAACTGATATTGGTTAGGCTTGACTGATGTCAATCTTTGTGTAGATCCAAAATAATTCAATAATTAAAAAACTAGTAAAATCAAAGTTAAAACTATAAATTTGAAGGAATTTAAGAATTAATTTACCAGTTTATGAGTTGCATCTTCATATCCTTATTACATGGGATGCTTCTTATCCCACCAGGCATGCCATTTATGATGCTAGGAATTTGACGATGGAGGGGAGGTTAGATCAAGTGTTAGTTTCATAGTGAAATTAAAATGAAAATAAAAAAATAATAAATATTAACACCTCCATGCCTAGATCATAAGGGGAGCTTAGTCAATAAAACCAATTGACAAAGCACAACTAAAATCCAATAAAAGCAACCTTTCTTACCTTCCTTGAATTCTACAAAAGATATCTTCATTGGCTTATTGGTCTTGTGATCAAGAAGTATATGGAAATGGATCTTGGATATCTCCTTCTCTCTTTGGCACCATGGATTTGCTCATGCTTTCTTGATATATCTTCATGGCTTTATGGCTTGGCTTTTATTTCATAATTTTGGCATTCAATCTTGTTATAAAACCAACATTATAACATTACTATATACAATCTCTCATAAATGAGATTAAAATGATTGTATTTATAGGTTTAGTAACTAACCCCAACCTAAGGTGAGTTAGAGTGTAGTTAGTGTGAATTGGGAATTTGATGATGAAGGGGAGATTAGTATTGTGTTAGTGGATAAATCAAATCAAAAGAAAACTAAACTAACACCTTCATGCCTAGTTACTAGGGTGAGCTTAATAAAATAAAAAATTAAAATCAAAACCAAAAATTAATAAAAAACAAGAATCATTCACCTTCCTTAGATGCTTCAAATGCTTTATTATAGTGGCTTGCTCAGTTTGTGCTCATGAAGTCTGCATCAATGGAAGCTTGACTACCTCCATCTCTCCTTGGCACTTTGCTTGGCTTTGGATTGAATATTTTTTAATCATAAATTTGTCATGTGAGAGATCTTTGAAATCAATTTTGAATGGTAATTTTTTACAAGATAAGCTTAAAATTCATGTGGTAAGGCCTCTTATTTATAGATTTTGGAAAATGGGTAGAATCAATCTGAAACATCCATCTCAAGATTGAGATGTGTGGATAAGGATTAATCTAATTATGTAATTAAAAATACATAAATATTCTCATAAATACTTGGTATAGAGGGTAATTTAATAGGCATGGGAGGCATTGATGAGGCATGGGAGGGTTTAACCTTGATATTTTATGCATTTAAGGCCTAAGAATGTCTTCCTAAGAAATGATGTCACCTAATGATATAGTTAATATAAATAAATATTTATTCAAAAATTTAAATTTAAAATTAACTTAAGTCCCTAATTTGGTTTAATTATCCTAAAACGTGATTAAGTACTTTGTGAACAAATTACTCAAATTGATCAAAATGCCTTGTTATTGGTCCAAAATTTGATTGGATTGGAATTAAAATGTGATGTAAAATACATTGGATCCATTATAATATTTAGGAATTTACCAACATAAAATAAAAAAGGAACATGTCCTGTGTAATATATTTTATAGAAAAGAGCAATCCAGGGCACCCAGGTGCAAAAGTGGCAATTTAACTTGAAATGATTTAATCAAAGTTAACTAGCCCATAAATTGCATTTCCATATTTAATTATACTTTGGCCAAAATTAGCACTTGAATATATCAATTTCAACTCATTTAATTAAATTTAGTGTTTTTAGGCCAAATTGTACACTTTGGTAGAAATTGGTCAAAAGCCTGATTAGAGGTCATTAGTGACCAGATTTAGGTTTCTATAGTTTGCCCCTATTTGGGAAGATATTGAAAACCATAGGCAAAGAAATGTCTTCTCAAAGAATGAGAAAATGTTTATATGAAAAAAATACTATGATGATTGAAGAATAAATCTCTAAATAGTGTTTGGGAAGCCTGTGATGATGCCCCTTCGAGGGAGTGGCTATCACATTTGTTAATGGATGGTCCCTAAAAAAAAGCAATAAGAAAGATAGAATTAACCCATGGTTGAGATTAATATAAATTAAAAAATTCTTACATGCATTGATGTAAAAAGGATACCAATTTTCTCAAAAGTGGTTATAATCAGGAATAAAAGTCAAAATAATGATTTACCCATAGGCAATTATAGTCATTAAGAGGACCTAAATTGGCTAAAGATGATTGTACCCTAGTTAGAGTTGATTAGAAATCACAACTTAAGGATATAACCTAGAATATATATTAAATATGAGTGGGTATAAAGTGATTAAATAGATGAATAGAAGAATAAGATTCATCAATGTGAATGATTTAATTGTACCTACCAATAA
Source organism: Torreya grandis (assembly GCA_037957365.1). Lineage (NCBI taxonomy): Eukaryota > Viridiplantae > Streptophyta > Pinopsida > Cupressales > Taxaceae > Torreya > Torreya grandis. The sequence continues at coordinate 2,736,172 of JARHVA010002170.1, read as the reverse complement.
GTAGATGTTCATCTTGATTAGCAATGATTAAAATAGAATGGTTAATGGGTTGATTTGATCAATGGTGGGATGGGAGGATTTACCAAGGTGCCAAGGAGAAACTTCTATTACTTTATTGATTATAGACCTTCTTGAAGCTAATTTTTGTTGTAGCATATGATGGTAGGCTTCATGATAGAACACCATGAAGACTTGGCCAAAATATACATAAAGACTAACTCCTAATCTAATAAACACTCAAAAATAATACACCAATGATAAAAAACATGATGACAATGTTGATGTATGAATATGGATGGATTCAAGAATAGTGTGCTAAAGGAATCACCCAATGAATGCATATAGACTGAGTCAAAGCAACAATGCTAAAAGCAAATAAATAGGAAAGTGGACAAACAAACAAACAACTTGAAATAAATAAATAAACAAAAAACTTGAAAATAAAATCAAAAGAAAGCATCCTAACAATGCCTTTCCCATAGTAGGGTAGATTGAGGATAATTGACTAGGCTTAGATAGGAAAAATATTTTTGGATTTTTGAAATGTTATGAATGTTTTTAGAATTTTGAGGTATATTAACTTGATCAATAATGACAAGATACTTGCTCGTAAAATGTTGAGAGTGCTTGGATTTGTGTGTATGGAAAGGGGGTCTGAGGTGACCTCAACATGAATTGAGCATGACCTACATAGTCCTAAAATGACCTTAAGTCATAGTAATTCCATCCACACAAAAAGTGGGAAAAAACCAACTAGGTCCCAACAAGTTTTCAAATCTAGAAAATGGCCAGTCAAATGAAAACAATGATGGCAAGGTGATGTGGCAATGCATGGTAAACAATGTTTTCCCTAGTTTACCCATAGGTGGTTATAACTAGGATATAATAGAATAAGGTCAATGATACTAATTTTCCCACAGGTGGTTATAATTAGTATCAAGACTGGTGAGACATTGGTTTACCCATAGGTAGTTATAATTAGGCTCACATAAACAAACCTGATACAGGATGGAAAATGAAAGATATCATGCCAGATCAATTGTCACACTACTTTCATAGACTGTCATTGTAAACATGAATTTGATAAGAGTTGAAACTTGATCAAAATCCCCTCATGAAAAGTGTGAGAAGAACCAAAGTAACCAAGATCAAAATAGGATTGGGCAGGATGACTAGAGATAGGCTTTGGTCTAGATAGGAATGGAATGGTTAGATGGCATGGTATTGTTAAGGATAATGATGGTTTGATAAATTATATAAAATGGTAAGAGGGTTTCCCCCAAGTGATGGGGTAAATGGAAGGATACATGACAATTGCAAAAGGATATTTAACAACAATAATGGCATGGCAATGTAAAATGGTATGGTACATATTTTTGGCTTGGGTGTGGTTTTTGATTACATTATTTTTGATGATGGGGAGATGCACATCCTAATCAAAAAATGATACAAATATAATACATGATCATGTTAATTTATATCACACACCTCATTTTAATATCTACTTTATCAAGTACTCAATCCAAATGTGGATTTTGAGAATTTTATTGTGATCTTCATTGGTTGTTGATTTTTATTCCTTCAAACACCAAGACAAGGTATTTTTGTATCCTTTCCAAAGTAAAGTGCAACCATGGATGGTAAATAGGGATAAATAATGGATGGTAGGTTTTTTCTTAAAATGGAATGGTAGATGATAATGGAATGTATAATTTTGGGGAAATAAATGAAGATCAAGATGTTTAGTCACACGTAATTCTGTTGATGTCAAATTCAACATAACTTTGGATGTGGCAGGGCTGAAGACCTATTCTCTAATAGGACTACCATATATTTCTATTGTTTGATCTTGAGAGTAGTTACCATCTAATTATGTTGTAGATTAGAAGCTATTTTAATTTGATTTTTGATTTTGTCTTCATCAAAATGTGAAGGAATTTTGTGCTCAGTTATCAGTACCTCAGTGAAGTTTTCACCAATGAATTTGTCTTGATTGTTCCATAATGACTTTGAGAAGGTTTCACTAAGGAGCATTTAATTTTGACTTCAATTATCTTCTAGTGCTTTCAAAAAAGTTTCACTAGATGTTGAGTTCTAATTTTGATTGTCCCTTAGCACCTTTGAAAAGTTTCAATAGGAGAGTGTTCTTTTGCTACATGAATGTGGTCTTGGAATCTTTGCTTTTCTTCAACTACTATGTTGCCATGGATGCAATTTAATAAAATATGATTATGTTAGTCCCAATCAACACTTATGAGAGATGGAATGTCAATAATATGGGTATGTTGGCTGATGGTAATGGCCTATAAAATGGTAATAAAATGGGTAAAGGCTACACAATCCTTGTAGAAGATACTAGGATAACTTGTGTTGAAGCTAAATTACTCATCCTCAAAAACCATAAAAGAATCAAAAATATATTCAAATTGATCTGCAAGGCATGCATAACCAATTTTGTAATAGTCATGAACATATTATGTATCTAAATCTGATTCAAACTCAATAGACTTTGAATGTGATGTTGAGACTAATGTTGATTCTAATTTTGATGCTAAATATAATATTGATTCAATAATAGAACCTGAATCTAAATCTAATTATTCATTTGATGGGTACTATATTATAATTATGTCTTGTTAAATGCTTGGTATTAGACAAGTAATGGCATAATGGGCTCCACAAATATTGGTTTGTTAGAATGGGAATCCTCTAGGATGGGAAAAAGGTCAAGATATAACTCCTTAGACATTGTCTTGTCAATATGAGGTACTTGAAAAATAGGCATATGGTCAAGGTAATGATTTACCTAAAGGTAGTTATAATCATTAAGAAGTGACTCAATTAATATTGTCTTGTCAAAGTTAGACTCCTTGACAATTGGTATAGGATCAATAAGTGATTCATCATAGGTTAAATTATCACAAGTGATTGGTTTGACAAAAACATCTTAGATTGGTTGGTTTTCTTGGCCTTGGTTTTCAATGAGTTACAAAATACTAGTTTTGAACACAACTTGTTCTTTGAATGATTAGATGGGTTGAGGTTTAGATGGGATTGGTAATATATGAGGAATGGTCTATATTTGGATAATGGTAGGGCATTAGGGAGCATAATTTCTCCCATGATCCAAATGATAAAGTCCTAAAATGATAACGATAGGGCAGTGTGGAGCTTGGTTGCTCACACAAGCCAAAGGACTAGGTGTTGGAATGATGAAGGGGCATTGTGGAGATTAATTGCTCATACAAGACAAATGACAAGGTCTTGAAATGGTAATGGTATGGCATTGTGGAGATTTATTTCTTGCATAATCCAAAGGATGAGGTCTTAAAAGGATAATTTTGGGGCATTGTGGAGCTTGATAGCTTTCATAAGCTAAAGCATCTAAATCCTCCTCATAAACCATATCATCCCAATCTTGAGTTAGATCATAACCTAGTTTTTTAATATGTTTCATGTAGTTATTATCATAAAGAGAGTATGGATTTGTGTCCCAAATAACATTATCTATAGTTGGTTCTTCAAAGTCCTCCTCATAAACCATATCATCCCAATCTTGAGTTAGATCATAAGCTGGTTTTTACTATGTTTCATGTAGTTATTATCATAAAGAGGGTATGGATTTGTGGCCCAAATAACATTATCTATAGTTGGGTCTTCAAATTCCTCCTCATAAACCATATCATCCCAATTGGTAATTTGATTTGGATTTTGTGTTTTTTGACTATGTTCTCCATATGGAGTATTGTAGGGAGAATAATAAAACTCCTTAGAAAATATTTATCTATAGGAGTTCTTAGTGGGATTTTATGCATCCATTATATCATAAGTTAGATTGTATGTGACTCCACCATAATTTTAGCTAGACATATATTCATAAATGACAAAACCTTTAAAACAAAAAGGCTTAGATTTTTATAAACTCTGAAAAACTATGTCTAAAGGACAAATGGTTCGAACTTGGTCTAACTTGGTCAAAAGTGTGGAGTTGTATCTCCAAAATAGTTTGTGATAAAACTTGACATAAAATAATCTAACATCTAATGTCAAACGTCATACACACAAAAGGTCAAGCATTTGAATAAAAATTAGCATGTCAAAAGTCTAGGTTAAAGTGTTCCAAATAAGGTCTAAACTAGGAAAGGGAAAAGTTGAGTTACTAGGACTTTTGTCCAAACTCGGAGTCAAAATATAGGCTCAAACAAATAGGCATATACTAGGACTTTTGGACAAATGGTGTCAAAATCTAGGATTAAATAAAGTCATGATGTAAATTTTATCTAATAATTTTGGAAATAACTTTGACATAGACCCGACATACAAAATCAAACATAAACATGATCATTTGGCATCAGGCATAAGGAAAAAGGATTTTTAGAGAAAGATTATGCTCTCCCAAATAAAGGCATAAACAATGATGAGGATATACATTAAACAAATAAAACATCAATAGTTTTCAAATTTGGTTAATCGGTTAACCAAAGTTATGCAACCCAAAAGATAAAGATCTATGTATCAACTCTATGAATTGAGGCCTAAATAGAAATCAAACAATGTTTAGATCCAAACTTGACAATGTTAATTGAAAACTTAATGTTGAAAACTAGGATTTGATCAAATAAGCTAGACAAGGTTGGACATCATGACAACATAAGATAAAGGTTTAAATGGTATACATGGCATGGTTTAAAATAAATGGTTTTTGATAAAAGGTAAACTAGTCTTGAAAAAAATTGAGTAGCCTAACGACATAAGAATGCTTAAATGATGTGGTCAATTTTATGATTCAAAATACTCAAAGGAAAAATAGTTTTGACATGATTTGAGTAACATAATTCTACCCTCTGCAACTCAAATGACACATACACAAACAAGTTTAACAAAAATTTCAAGGCGCAAGTGTGGTATAAAATGGATATCATAACGCCTCTTTAGACAAAAGAGTGACATATAAATAGATTGGTTTTGGCATGGCTTTATGAATAAACAAACAAGTTTTAGTCTCAAAACATACCAAGCAAAAATGACCAAAATACACTAAGTATAATCATCCAAATCCTAGCAAAGGTATGACAATGTGGGGTTGACTAAAACTATTTATTTTTTGATCATCTAGTGTGTTGGGTGAATATTTCGTTGCCAACTAACTGAAGACAAAATGGTTATATCAACCACAATTCAATGAGATAAATCTCTCCTCTCAACAAGGGGAGGCTCCCTATAAACTATCACAAACTTAGCTTATACTAAATATTAACTCAAGGGTGAGATCACATCATCCATTTCTCTTTTTTCAAAAATGATGTTCACAAAACAAAGGAAAACTTCCTTGATATTAACTGAATCCATAAGAAATCCACAAGAGCACAAAGTCTACCATTGCTTCTCTTACTAATTTATGACTTATATCACAATAGAATGAGGTGCAGCACAAAGTCTTCACTGAAAACTATAACAAAGTATAAAATTACAAAAGATAAAAGTAGTTCAAAGCCTTTCCAATATCTTTTATTCCAAAACACTAAAATACAAACTAAAGACAATTATAGTAGCATTAAGTCTCCATAATTAGCTTCAGAACATCTCCTAGATTATTTTCACTTACTCTACTTATTTGATCAGATAGGTAAGATTATAGTAGGAAAAGGACATAAGAACAATTTCCTACATAACAAAAGTTATTTCAACACAAAGTTTAAAAGGTCACTTTCTTTCTCATTCACCTGATGAAATTTGATTTACAATCTTAGCTCAAAGTCTCAAAATTCCTTTCAATTTTGGCAAAGTTTTGCTTCCAATAACTAAGAGATGTCTATTAAAAAAGAGTCCCACTTTATTTATAGGGAGAGGCCTTGAGTATTTTTAGAAAAAAACTAATTACTTTGAACTAGTCAAAGATAGGAGTCCTTGTTGACTTTGGACTTTCCATATTTTTAAATGTAATTACATATGCAAAAAGTACATGTAAAAATGTCTAGATTGGTTTCAAAAGTACATCTAAGAATCAAAAATTAAATTAAAGGAAAATTGATTCAATTTGTATCTCTATCTTTCTTCATGTGAGTATCGTATATAGTGAAAACCGCCTGCATCCCAATATTTCCTAGATTAACAGTGTTTCTAAAAATCATCTTAGCTCTGACCATGGCATATTTTACTACTATGACTAATTTGTCATGACTAGCTAATTTGGTCTTCTAATTATCTAGAGTTAACTAATTATCTAGAATGTAGTCCACAGAGTTTATTGAAAATGTCTTATCTTCAAATTCTTTCTAGAACATACTTTCGAATTCTAAAATCATTTCTTCTGATGAAAGGAATTGGTTATCTTGTGATGTAAGTTTGCAAGGTAGCTCCTCCAATTTGTGTAAAAGACTGACATCACTTTGATCATTGAGTCTACTTGAATATTCAAGGTCACTAATCAACTCTCTAAGCACTCAACTCTTATATGTTAATGCCTCTTTAGTTTCAGTGGAAGAGTCCCTATTCATAATGACACCAATGGATATTAGGGTGCTTATTTTTAGTTTCGTCATATCCATCCATTTATCAAGATATTTTTCAATGATTTCGATATCTTGAGAAATAACATTAATGAGATCATCAAGTTTTCTTATTTTTCTCATTTTATCTATCTTCTCAAATAACTCTATAAGCAAGGAAACTCCTTGTGCATGTATCTTGTCCAAGTACTCTTCAATTACTTTTCCCTTGAGGTAGGTATTTTCCACTTTCTAAATAATGGGGTCTTCTATAGAAATGGCCTTAGGAGCTATTGTTTCTGAAGTGAAAGTGATTCTCCTAACCACATTAGTCAATTGCTTCACCATCATTTTATAGTGATCCTTCATCTCCTTCTCTCTATCTACATTTATGGATCAAGATGTCCATGGCTACCTACATATCACTCTTGGTGCTCTCGTGAGTTATCTTACCTAATTCAACTCTAGAGATAGAGTAATTGGTTACATCCAAATTTTTAATGACTGCATCCTATAGAGGTTTTGTAATTTATAGAAATTTGTGTTCCTTATCCCTAATCATTTTTGAAACAATCCTCAACTTTTCTAGATCCTTGGCTTTTACTGGAATTAGCTTATTGAAATCAAAGTCATCTGGAGAGATGGCTTGTTTTTTTACTTTTGGGAGTGTAAGGTTATAACCATGGTGGGAGCACAAAAGTACTTACATTTAGATCTATCTCCATTATTGGCATCATCCAAGCCATACTTGCACAAGTAGTGGAAATAATAGGTGGAGTATCAGTAAAAATTACACCTTTTACTAAGTGATCAAAAGTAGAACCATCTTTGATATCAAAATATGGGGATGAAAAACTAGGAATTGACCCTAAGGAATGAATAATATCTTTAAAAGTGTTATGAGGGTTGTCAAAAATCATTTTGGAAGAAGAGGGTGATCCAGAAGAGGGAACACTAATTGCAGAAGTGGGTAAAGGAACTGCAATGGGTGTGTTAGGTAGGGAAGAAGTAATTCATATTCCTTGTTGCACATTCTCTTGTGGAGACGAATTTTCCTCTCTTTGTTGATCTATAGGCTTATTGTCAATCTCCATCTATTCTGTTGCTGGTTCTTCAGTGCTTTATTTCTCAACTTCCACATCTTCTATTTCTAACTCTTTTTCCATAAATTTTAAATTCTTTGTCATAAATATGATCTTCGACTTATGTGGCCTAGAATAAGAGGGAAAATCACTTTTATTCTTCATCCTATTTTTTGCTCTTCTTCTTGTTTCCTTTTGAAATCTAACTTTTGAATCTATGATGAATTCTTTCAAAGTGATTCTTTTATTTGCTAACCGATTATTGGTGTTTGCCAATATTGGTTCAAATCTTTTCCTTAAGGAAGTTAGCTCCTTTTGTGACCATTAGATTGGTGGAAGAGGGGCATTGGCAACCTATTCAGCATTTTATCTATCATTAATCAAATCTCCATTATCCACTAAATTCTTATGGATATCAACAAGTCCTAGATATTCTATATGCTTAAGAGATAACCTACAATAGTCCATTTTCTTTATATCTTCCACTATCCTCAAGTCCACCCAAACATATTCAATCATAGGTTCATGAAATTGGGCTTTTCTCTTGATTATGTCCTTTACAACCCTGTAATCAAAATTCATTCTTATTTTAAATTACTTCATGGTTATGAGCTACATTTCAATTTCCATAACTCTAGCTTTCCCAGTAGTTAACATTGAAAACCTACCAATTTCAATTAAAAACCTAAAACTAGGCTTCTTGAGTTCCATCTATTTATTATGTGTGACAACTATTTCCCTGCACAGCTCCATCAAGACTAATTTGTTTGAAGAGAATATTGGAAGCATATAAGGATGACCTTGGAAAAATTTAACTCGTAGGTATGAAAAAGAAGGAAATTTCAAGAACATACATCTAAAATCATTCACAACTACCTAGGCCTCATCTGACATTCTTCTTTGTTTTAATTAAGGATCAAAGATACACAAAAATATTGAAAATAAAATGTCATTTACTCTCCTGAAATGATGAATAGAACCCTTCAATGTTAATTGAGAGTAGTATTGATGCACTATGATTACTCTCCTATCTCCTTCTAATGTTAAACCTAAAAAGGTTCTCATTGAAGCTATAATATAAACTAGGTAGGAAGTCATGTAGAATTTGAAGGTAGTGGATACCTTTGTCAATTTCTCATACAGAGCATTGCTAACTTGTTCTCTCTAGAAGATGATTTGTTCTCCTTAGATAATTATCTTGATGAATAGATACATCCACTCATGAAACTATGAGGAAGAGTGAAAACCTCTTACCCTATTGAGGAGAGTTATTAGATCACTAGCTTCTTCTATAAAGTCACTTATTAGAAAACTTCATGGCCACCTTGAAAAATTTTCCCTTAGAGTCTTAAGCCATTTATTGTTGATTAATTTCTTCACTTTTTTAGGATCTTTGTCATATTCTCTTTGTGCCTTAACAAAGTCAAGATTTATCACTTCTATAGTAGGAGATCACATGAACACTTTATCAATGAATTCAATATCTAGTCTAATTATAACATTGTCATTAGTATCCAACACAACTCTAGTATCCTTATTATATAACTGAGCGCACTGAAGAAAAAATTCTATGTTGTGAGCCGCTATAGGGAAAGAAGATACCAAATAAATATTTCTATCAATTATATTCTTCATTTCATGGTTGGGATTGCTTTATTTAGTTCTTTCCATGAACTCGGCCATATCCACATGACTGATCTCTATATCTCTAATGTCATCGACATTAGAAGTAACTGAGGTGATTGAAAAAACACCTTGATATTTATACTTTATTGTCTTCAACTTATTCAAAGAAACCTCTATCATTAGGAAGAGCTTTTGTCAAAAGGATGTTGATGAAGAAGGATCCAAAAGATAAACTACAACAAAAGTCATGATCATGCAATTAGGCAAAATACTAGTAATCTGGGAAAATTGCATGTCGATGATCATGACCATAGGCATGCACATGAAAGGGATAAAGTGTGAGTAGGCCAAAAAAAAGAAGAGAACGGGTTCAGAAAAGTGAAACTAAAAATTTCCTAGAGTTAGTAAATTTGAAGGAATGTTTGCATGGGCGGCCAAAATCATCACCCTTGCATATGGGGGGTATAATATTTTGTATCAGTGGTAAAAATCACCACTCTTGCAGGAAGGGGTAAAATCCACCCTTATACAGGGGTAGTGATTTTTTCCACCCTTATAGATCAATTTTATGTAGGGGAGGTAAAAATTCACTACATTTGCATAAAGATATGTTTAAAACTGGTAAGGGCGGTGAAAATTACTGACCTTGTAGGAAAATATCAAGCTAAAATTAGAGCGGTGAATAATGCCACTAATGCACTTGGAAGAAATGGGGAGATGTAAAGGTGGAAAATTTTGGCTCGATTGCATAGGGGTATGCATTGTAGGTAAATTTTAACCATAATTACATTGGTTTTATTTAGGTGGTTTCTAACTAGTTTTGATGTGAGCAAAAACCTAGGCTGGGTCAAAACATCGACTCGGTATGGTGAGACAACCTAAGGCACGAAAGGAGGGTTGATGAATCAATATTCTAGCTAGGTTCACTAGGGTAAGATAATAAAATGGGGGAGGAGAAAAAAAACCAAAATTAAAGGAAAAGAAATGCTCAAAGGAAAATAAAACTGATAAAAAAATAAAATAAAAAGCCAAGAGGCAAAAAGATTAAAAAGCAAAACTTACCCAACAATTTCAAAATCCTAAGCTCAAAGTTGGTAAATTCATAATCCTACTCATTCACACAGTTGAGTGATTGCAAGGAGGAGTTTCAATAAACTAAAAATAATTAAAATGAGTAAGAAATGGCAATTAAATGCCCTAAAACAAGCCCCAACCACTTGATGCATGTGGTCATAAATGCCGCACCAAAATTGAGATCATGCATTGGTGTTGAAAATCACCACCCTTGTATGTAATGGAGGAAATTATGCATTGGTAGTGAAAATAGATGCCTATTCATGAAGAGGGGAAGAAGGATGCAAGGTTGGTGATTTTTGCCACTCTTGCATGAAAAAGGAACGAAAATGCAAGGGTGGCAAAAATTGCCACTCCTGCATGAAAAACCAAAAAAAATTACAAGAGCAGCGATTTTCACCACTATTGCACTTAAATATTAAAAACATGTAAAAGTGGTGAAAATCACTGCTAGTACATGAAAAAACCAAAAAAATTCTAACACCTTGAAAACTATCAAAATTTGACATCTGATCAGATCAACACTACAACGAGTTTCATATTTTTCTATAAATCATGATGAGGGAGCATTGCAAACTTTTCCAATATGTTAGTCAAATTCACTTGAGATGAAGAGAAACTTGCCTCAAATAAAAAACTTAGAGTGAAGATCATGAAATGGACAAGTTTCATAAGGGTTGTCCCTAAAATGAGTGTGGCTAATTTTGGGAACAACAGCTAGCTCTAGCTGGGGAAATTCCATAGATTAAACTTTGAAATGATCAAAGGGAGTATAATCTAGTCTCTAAGTGCCTTCATCCATGCCATTGGGCCATGGATTAAAGCTACCAAAAAGAAAAAGACACCAAGAAACTAAATAAAAACATAAAACTATACAAATGTACAAGTGAACTTATCTAATACTTCAAGGATTAAAGTGTTTGAGATGTTGCCCACTATGAGGCAATGAGAATGGTGTTCCATCTTGATATTACAGCAAGAAACTATTTTCACCATAGAATTGATGAATGGAAAATGGACCTCTCCATAAGGAATCAAATTTTCCATGCATTTCTTTTGGTTCTCTCTTCTTGTCTCACAATAAGACTCGATCCCCAATCTAAAATGCATGAATCTTTGTTTTTGTGTTGAAGAGTTTCTTTACCTAATTTTGATTTTTAACAATATGGTCCACTACCATAGTTCATTGCTCTTCTAACTCAGTTAGGTACATGATCCTTTTATTGATAAAATCTTCAAAAGTTTGGTCTTCCACTGCCTTTGCCAACTTCAGTGCTGGTAGTTCCAGGTTAATTGGTATCTCAACATTCAGGCCATATAGAAGTTGAAATGGTGACATTCCTATTTCCCTCTTAGGCATAATCCTATCTACCCATAAAGCATCAAATAATGCTTTAGGCCAAGTTATCTTATTGTCATCTACCAATTTTCTGATAATAATAACTAGATTCTTGTTACTTGATTCCACGTGACCATTTCCTTATAGATAGTAGTCTAAATAGTAGGAAAGAATAATCCCATGATTTTAGCAAAATTCAGTAATCTCATGAGCAAAGAAATAAGTGGCATTATCTGTTATAATCTTATTTTGAACTTCAAATTAGGAAACAATATTTTCCTTAAGGAAATTACATACCACTTTCAAAGTAGCATGCTTGACTAGAATGGCTTCCACCCACTTGGTAAAATAGTCTATTGTAGTGAGAACATAATTGTGTCTAGAACTTGAGGATGGGTTCATGGTGCCAATGAAATAAATACCCCATTTCTAAAAATGTTCTTCAATCACCACCAACTTGAGAGGTAATATGGCTAACTTGGGTTTCCCAATAAACTGTTGACACAACTCACACCTACATACCTAATTATACGCATCTTGAAATAGTGTAGGCCAATAGTATCTAGATCATATAATTTTGTGATCCATCACATGTGTAAAAAAATTCCTTCATAATCCAAATTATGGAATGAATCCAAAAGTTTACTTTATTACACTTTATCCATCCAACGAAGAAATACCCCATCAAGGCTTCTTTTGTACAAACCATTGTCCCACAAGACATAGTTAGTAGCTTTCAACTTAACATTTATTTTTTCTTTATAAAATGGATGGGTAGGACACTCACCATAAGTAATAAAATGAGTGATATTATAATACCACTCATTAGTAGTAGTGACAAAGAGAACTGTAGGCATGTCTTCAACCTCTGCTTCTTCATGTTCCATTTCTTTTGGTATGTTATTAGCAATCAACTGACAGAGGCCTCTTCCCTACATAACCTTAGTAGTTTTGATATCAAGATCAAACTCTTGAATTTTAACAATCCAATTTGCCCTTTTTGTACCAAACTCTTGTTGAGTTAATATAGACTTTACTATTATATCAGGCACTAGAATAGTAGTATGTAAATTTAGGATATAGAATTAGAAATTTTTTACTTCCTTAACCATAGCCTAAGCATGCTTCTCCATGTTTGAATATTTTAATTCATGAGATTTGAGAGGACAACTCATAAATGATAAGGGAGATTCCACACCTTCATTCTACTTAACCAAAATGGCTGGAAGTGTATGTTCAGAAGCATAGCTGTATATTATGAAGTCTTTGGTATAATTTGGACAAATCAAGATTGAGGCATGGGAAATAGCCTTCTTGATATCTTCAAATGATGCTTTGCCTTTTGCAGTCCAATGGAAAGTAGTTCACTCATCATGTAAACAATGTGGTGAGTTTTCTCTACAAATTCAAGAATGAATCTTTATAGAAAATTCACCTTTCCAAAGAAAGAATGAACTACAATTTTACTAGTAGGTAGAGTAAGATTTTGGATAGATTTGACTCTTTCTAAGTCAATTTTTATGCCTTTTCAGGATACAATGTGACCAAGAAGTTTACCTTTTGTAACCCCAAAAATTGACTTCTTTAGATTGAGAGAAATACCATTTTGCCAATACCATTCTAGCACTTATTGTAAATGATGCACATGATCAGGATGATGTTTGGAAAAAATGATCAAATCATCAAACTATACCACAATAAACTTCCCTATTTCATCTCTGAAGGCAAGATCCGTTACTCTCTTAAAGGTGGTGCCAGCATTGATCAGACCAAAAGGCATTCTATGATATACAAATGTGCCCCAAAGTGTAGTGAAAGTGGTTTTATGTTGATCTACTTCATTAAATTCTACTTGATTATACACAAAAAAACCATCTAACATAGATAACATTTTTGAGCCAATTACTGTTTGCAATACTTGATCCATGATAGGTAGAGGGTAGTTGTCTTTTAAAGAAGACTGATTGAGATTCCTAAAATCAATGCAAATATGAATCTCTCTATTCTTTTTTCTTATAGGAATTATGTTCATGATCCAAGTGGAATGATGAATTGGAAAAATTATTCTTGCATTCAACATCTTCTGAATCTATGAAAGGATAGTACCTGATATTTTGGGATTGTATTGCCTTTATTTCTACTTGTGAGATAATGACCCAACTTTAAGAGGAATTTCATGCCAAATTTATTTAGGCATAAGAGATTTCAAATCATGATAATAATACACCAAAACATAAATGTAACAGTGAAGAAGAGCAATGAATTTGAACTTTTCATCAGAAGTGCAACAATTCCCAATGTTGACCATTTTGGGATTTTCTTCCGTACTCAAATTTATTTGATCAAACTCCTTAGAAGAAATTGAATCCATTTATCACTGCTTGATATAACTATCATGCTTATCAAATAACTTCTCAAGAGAAACCAATCTTTTTGGAATTTTATTCCCTTTGAGTTGAAGAAACTCTTTACTAGTTTTTGAATCTATTTTAGGAACTGATTCTTGTGGTGGAGATTCACTACCTTTAAAATAAAGCTCCTCAAAGCTATCCATATTTTCTATAAAATCAATTATTTGATTATCACCATTAAAAACCTAGCAATGGTTGGCATTATTAGGTACACTTAGTCCAAAGACTAGCTCAATAGTGTACTTGTTCCCTTTGAAATATTTATGAGGAACTATGAAGGTTATGGAGACAGTCAAGGAATCTGCATGATCATTAAACTATCTTGGCACTGTAGAAATATTGAAAGCACAAAAATTTCAATGCTATCCCATAAAATATTTTGATAATGTCTTATACTTTCATTTTTGGTTTTGTATAGACTTCACACTTGACAAACCACCAATTCAGCATCTCCTTGGGCATGAAGAATTTTAACACCTTTAGCATAAGTAGATTTTAATTTGATCAACAATGATTCATATTCAATGGTGTTGTTGGTATTATTGAATTTAAACTTATATGAGTAAGGGAAAATATCTCCTTTTGGGGATATCAAAACAATTCTAGCTTTAGAACCGATAGAAGAGTAGCTACCATCAAATTCTAAAATCCAAATATCATTAGAATTTGATCTTCTTAAAGATTTCTCTTCATTAGTGAGGGAAGATTCATTTTTACCTAAACTTTTCTCTAAATTTTTTTATGATTTTATATCTAAACTTTTTGAATTTTCACCTAATTAACTTTCATCTGATGAGCTAAAAAAATATTTAGTGGACATAAAATAATTATCCATTTCAGAGGATTCAAACAAAAATTGAGCTTTAGAGTTTGACATTTGGGTAACAATATATTTTGACTCTTTCTCAAGAAGCAACTTTTTCATGATGCCTTTAACATGTATCCTTTCTTTAGATATATCCATGTTCAACTCTCCACCTACATATTTACAAAAATTATGTTTGAGTAGAATGCTATAGAAAGTTGAAACATCAGCCACTAAGACTGCCATCTTAATCCTCTTATCTGGAAAAGCCACAAATGCAAATTAAGCATCTTTGATTTGACCCAAAAGTGGTACTTGCTTATTTTATATAGAGAAACATCTCCCAAAATTATTAGTTAAAGTAAGACTGAGAGAATTTTATACCTTGGTGAGCATAAGATTATCAAAGGCTCCAGAGTCTATTATATAGTTGCTCAACTTATGACCATTTATCAATAGAGAAACATAGAAAGGTTCTATTTCTCTGGGGGCAACAAGAGGAGTAGTGACATGATTATTTTGGGTGGATTTGTTATTTGGGGGATCATGAGTCACTTTTGGAAAATCTTGTCCTATAGGGATGGTTTTGTTTTTGATGAATTCAGCCAACCTATCAAACTATTCAGGATTGCTTGTAAGTACCCAACTTCAGACATTTGGATCTTGGTCTTCCTAGCATGATCAATTACGTCTAATAAATAAAATTGACTAGAAATAAAGGAAGGAAGTCCATCATTCTAATTTTTTTTTAATGTGGTACTGGTTTGAGAAATAGAAATAGAAGGTACAAGATTCTTTGAGGTACTTACTTTCTTATTGGTCATTGGGTCCTTTGATTAGAAAGGCAGTGAAGTCCCCCATTTAGAAATTGAGATCACTGGCTAAGGTTTTTCTCTTGATTTTCCCTTATCATCTTGTTGAGTTGACTAGTTTTAGGACCTAGTAAAAATAGCATATGATCCATCAGACACTTCTCCCTTTTTTGTAGCTTCATCTTGGTAATTTAGAAAACTAATGTTGGAGTCTCTAGTTATTTTTTCTTCTCCTTCTACAAAAATATTAGCATCATCTTCTTGGTCCAACTCAATTTGGAAAGAGAGATCCTATTTAGCTTCATAATAACCAACTATTGAGTTGATCGGTGCTACTTGAATGGAAGGCTTCCCCTGTGTGGAAGGAAGATGATTGGATTTCCCTTGATTTTTGGTAGCATTGCCTTGATATGAGTTGTTTGGAAATGTCCTCCTTGGTATATCTCTATAGGAAGGATGGGTAGACATACCTTGGGACATTTGCCTTTTTAGAGCTAGCAATTCATTTGCTAACTTTTGTATCATAGGATCGGTGGTGCTTGTGGAAGAACTTTCAGCAGATGAGGGAAATTTATTTTTATTAGAATTTTTCCTTATCTTACCTACCGAGATAAAGTCATCTTCGACCTCAGTAGCCAAAATCTAAGTTACAAAAAGATCTATAGGGCCAAACCACCTTAATATAAAACTCACTTCAAGAAGTTGAGAATTAATAAAGAAGCACTTAAGATTTTCTAGTGTTGGCTGAGCAATTATAGGGATCCTATTCCTTTGCTTATTGAATTTAGCAATGAAGTCTCACATAGACTCATGAGGCTCCTTCTTCATTTTAATAAGCTAAGCCAATAAGGCATGTAAATCTTCTATGGGTTTGAACCTAGCCTCAAAATTGGTCTAGAGATTTTTCTAATTGGTTATAGTCTGAGCTTGAAGATGATAAAACCAATCTACGATAGGACCTTGCAATGTTTTGACAAAACAATTTACTGATATATCTTCATATTCAATGCCTATCATACCATAGACTATGCAGAAAGCTACAATATGCTCATCAAGATGAACTTTTCTCTCACCATAGAACTTGGAAAAATTCTTTTTTGAACTATGAGGTAGTTCATATAAAGGTGGGGTTAGATTGAGAGGTCCAAAAGTGTTACCTCAAGGGCCTTGGGATGCCATGATGTGATGATTAAAAGGAGGGATAACAAACCTTTATGGGGTATGTATAGATAAAACCCTGCTAGTGCTAGAAATAGAAACATTTCCTAGTATGGGAGATCTGATGTTGGTAGGAGGAAAACTCATAGTTCATTGAAAGTGAGATCATGGAGAAAAATGATCAAAATTATATTATTACACTAACTCAAATATAGGATCAACAATAACTTGAGCTCTATAGCTTCATATATATCATGGTTCTACTAGAATGTAGAATGGAAAAGAACTGGAAATGTTTCAATTTGAAGTGTGAAGCTTTAAATTGTGCATTCTTCCCCAATGGAGTCACCAAAAACTATTGAGTGAAAATTTTCTCACCTACTAACTGAAGACAAAATGGTTATATCAACCATAATATAATAAGATAAATCTCTCTTCTCAGCAAGGGGAGGCTCCCTATAAACTATCAAAAACTTAAATTATACTAAATATTAACTCAAGGGTGAGATCACATAATCTATTTCTCTTTTTTTAGAATTGATGTTCACAAAACAAAGGAAAACTTCCTTGATATTAACTGAATCCACAAGAAACCCACGAGAGCAAAAAGTCTATCATTGCTTCTCTTACTAATTTATGACTTATATCATAGTAGAATGAGGTGCAGCACAAAGTCTTCATCAAAAACTATAACAAAGTATAAAATTATAAAAGGTAAAAGTAGTTCAAAGCCTTTCCAATATATTTTGTTCCAAAACACTAAAACATAAACTAAAGACAATTATGTAGAATAAAGTCTCCTTAATTAGCTTCAGAACATCTCCCAGATTATTTTCAATTACTCTACTTATTTTATTAGATAGATAAGATTATATTAGGAATAGGACATAAGATCAATTTCCTACATAACACAAGTTATTTCAACACAAAGTTTGAAAGGTCACTTTCTTTCTCATTCACTTGATGAAATTTGATTTATAATCTAAGCTCAAAATCTCAAAATTCCTTTCAATTTTGGCAAAGTTTTCCTTCCAATAACTAAGAGATGTCTATTATAAAAGAGGCCCTCTTTATTTATAGGGAGAGGCCTTGAGGATTTTTGGAAAAAAACCAATTACTTTGACCTAGTCAAAGATAGGAGTCCTTGTTGACTTTGGACTTTCCATATTTTTACATGTAATTACATATGCAAAAAGTACATGTAAAAATGTTTAGAGTAATTATGAAAGTACATTTGACAAGAAAAAATTCAATCAAATGAAAATTGATTCAATTTGTATCCCTATCTTTCTTCATATGAGCATCATACATAGTGAAAGCCACTTACATCCCAATATTGTCTGGATTAACAATTTTTTTGAAAATCATCTTAGCTCTGACCATGGCACCTTTTACTGCTTTGACTAATTTATCATGACTAGCTAACTTGGTCTTCAGATTATCCAGAGTTAACTAATTATCCAAAATGTTGTCCACAGAGTTTATTGAAAATGTCTTATCTTCAAATTATTTTTAGAACATACCTTCAAATTCTAGAATCATTTATTCTACTAAAAGGAATTGGTTATCTTGTGATGTAAGTTTGCAAGGTATCTCCTCCAATTTGTGTAAAAGACTGACATCACTTTGATCACTGAGTCTCCTTGAATATTTGAGGTCATTGATAAACTCTCTAAGCACCTGCCTCCTATAAGTTAATGCCTCTTTAGTTTCAGTGTAAGAGTCCCTATTAGTAATGACACCAATGGATATTAGGGTGCTTATTTTCAATTTCCTCATATCCATCCATTTATCAAGATACTTTTTAGTGATTTCAATATCTTGAGAAACAACATTAATAAGATCATCAAGTTCTCTTATATTTCTCAGTTTATTTGTCTTCTCAGATAACTCTATGAGCAAGGAAACTCCTTGTGCATGTATCTTGTCTAAGTACTCTTCAAGTACTTTTCCCTTGAGGTAGGTCTTTTTTTATTTATAAATAATGGGGTATTCTATATAAATGGCCTCAAGAGATACCATTTTTGAAGTGAAAATGATTCTCCTGACCACAGCAGTCAATTGCGCCACCATCACTTTGTAGTGATCCTTCATCTCCTTCTCTCTATCAAATTTCTAGATCAAAATGTCCATGGCTAACTAAATATCACTCTTGGCACTCTCATGAGTTATCTTACCTAATTCAACTCTAGAGATAGAGTAATTAGTTATATCCAAATTTTCAATGACTACATCTTGTGGAGGTCTTGCAATTTCTAGAAATTTGAATCCTTTATCCCTAATCATTTTTGAAAGAATCCTCAGCTTTTTTGGAGCCTTAGCCTTCACTGCCATCAGCTTATTGAAATCAAAGTCATCTAGAGAGATGGCTTTTTTCTTCCATTTGGGAGTGTAATTTGATAACCATGATGGGAGCATGGAAGTGCTTACATTTTGATCTATCTCCATTATTGGCATCATTAGAGCCATACTTGCACAAGTAGTGGAAATAATAGGTGGAGTATCAGTAAAAATTACACCTTTTACTAAGTAATTAAAATTAGAACCATCTCTGATATCAAAATATGGGGATGAAAAACTAGGAATTGACCTTAAGGAATGAATAATATCTTCAAAGGTGCTATGAGAGTTGTCAAAAGTCATTTTGGAAGAAGAGGGTGATCCAAAAGAGGGAACACTAGTTGGAGAAGCAAATGAAGGAACTGAAATGGGTGTGTCAAGTAGGGAAGAAGAGATTCTTATTCCTTGTTGCACATTTTCTTGTGGAGACAAATTTTCCTCTCCTTGTTTATCTATAGGCCTATTGTCAGTCTCCATCTATTCTACTGTTGGTTTTTTAGCGCTTTATTTCTCAACCTCTACATCTTCTATTTTTGACTCTTTTTCCATAACTTTTGACTTCTTCATCACAAATATGATATTTGGCTTAAGTGGATTAGAAAAAGAGGGAACATCACTTTTATTCTTCATCTAATTTTTTTCTCTTCTTCTTATTTCCTCTTGAAATTCAGCTTCTAAACTTATGTTGAATTATTTTGAAGTGATTCCTTTATTTGCTAACCAATTATTGGTGTTTTCCAATATTGGTTCAAATATTTTCCTTAATATGGGGTTTATATTTTAGGTTTTAGGCTTGTAACAATCTACTAATTAGCTTAATATGTCAAAAAATATGAGCTAATTTAGCCCCAAATCACATTATATACTCCCAATTATGTTCAATGGGTTCAATTTGACCCAAATAGGCTTAACATTTGAATTTATGCTAGTTTTAAGGTTAATTAAGCCATATTTTACATCTTATACAATATCTTGAGCCATAAATTAGGTTCACCAAACTCAATTGATTGTAAATCACATCTCAAATTGCACTAATTGACTAGTTGGATCAATTCATGATGGAATTAGAGATAATTTATCCCAAATCACATCTCTAATTGTGCCAATTGACTAAATATATTAATTCATGATGTAATTAGAGATAATTTATCCCTAAATCACATCTTACTCTTGTAATTAGGTTGAAGGGGCTTAAATTGGCCTCAAACACATCATTAATTGAATGAATAAACTATTTGGTTCATTATATGATGAAATTTGGGTTAATTTAAATCTAAATCATATTATAAAAACCCTAATTTGGTCAATAAAACATAATTACTATGTATTTTATTGCTCTTTCATGGGAAGGTCTTAATGATGAATGTGAGACTTGTTTGTGTGGTCATTTTGGTCTTTTTATCTTTCTTATGACTTTTTATCCTATTTTTTACAACTAAAGTGGTCTTATATCATGTCATCCTAGTCACAAGGGCTCATATTCCTATTTTACACATTTTATACTCTAATTTTTGGTCTTAGGACACTAACATAATCATGGACACTAGCATAGTGCACTAGTGCCCACCTCAATGCTAGTGTTCAATGGTCAATTTTTTAACTTGTCATGGGTCCTTACCCTTCCTTGAGTCTCTTATTATTATTTGATATTTATTTTTTAAATTTTCATCTATTAAACAAACATCTCATAATACAATTAAGTTTATTCTATATAAAGAGCCTCACAAGGCATTTTACATCTAACACTTACAACTTTGGCACATAAATACTTAAAAAATAGTTAGTAGTATAGCTCATCACTCTATATATTATTCAATAATACACATAGACTTGCATGCTTGATAAAATAAGGGCCTAATATAATTAATTATATAATTACATGTGTGTTTATTATGCATGTTCCCTAAGGGATAAATAAAATGTGATATGAGACCCCTATCATTGGTGTTAATGTAGGTAATGACCAAGACAATAGGGGTTCTATCTTGCGCAATAATAACACACCACAACCCATATTTTCCATTCCTTTTTCATTTAATTCCATTTTTTTCATGTGTTCATGTATTCATTAGGGTTTCATAGAAGATAAGGCCAAATAGTGATGCAAAATAATGATCACGAGCTCTTGAACACATCTACATGACTCTAAATCCTCTTTGTAGCATCCCTAGAAGTCTCTAAATCCCTATCCATAAAATTACACTAGCATGGTGACTTAGACACTAGCATATTACACTACTATCCCTTTTACCTCACTACTATCTGAAGGCCTTTTCAACACTAGTTATGGAATGAACAGACTCTAGATTAATCTCCAGACTTGTTCTATCCTTCTTATCATCTAATGATTATTGTTTCACTCTATATAATTATATTTACTCATTTTAATTACTATTTTAGGTAAATAAATTTTATGTATCTATTTTCAATATCTATCTATATTTACCTTATGTACCTATCCCCTTCAATAATCTAGGATTTACATTACTAAGTCCTAAATAGTTAAAACATTTGTTGAACCTAACTTATTTAGAATATTTCTTAACAACCTTTGTTTTACCCTAAAGTTTTCCTTATTCATTATTGTGCACTAAATTAAGGCTTATTAATTTCTAAATTTTCCCAATTTTTGCACATCCATATCAATTAATATATTATGGTTTCATTAATTTAACATATATTAGATTTTGTTTATAAACCCTCCAAACCCTTAGATCTGCATACTAGGTCCTCATACACTAAAAAAAATAGACCTTATAGTTTCAAGTAAATTTATAAAGTTTTGTTATACATAGGGTTGAATATTTCACATATTTTTAAATATACCTATGTTGGATTAATTTCTCCCTATTGTTTGATTATTTTACATTTGTTACATAATTTTTTTGGTAAGTTTAAAATGACTTATAGGAACCCTCTTTCTCCTCACCCAATTGATCAAATTGTAAAATTTTCACATAATTATACAAATGAATGGACAAATTTTCAAGATTTCACACTAACACATGATAATGAGCATGATTTCATTATAATGATGATGATGATGATTGTTTTGGTAATCATGGATATGATTATTACTATGAGAATAATAATTAAAGTATTTATGAGGATAGATTAAATGCATCTTCTTCTCTTTATCCTCTCCTTTATCCTATTTCTCAAAATCACATTAACAATATAAGGCCAAAAGAGCCCCTTTTAGGTAGTTCTTTGTTTGAGTTTGATCCTAGTTTTTCAACCACTTTTGAAATGACCTTATTTAATTTAAATTAATATAAAAACAATAAAATCAATTTACCTTTGCATGGTTCAATTAATATTACACATGACGTTCCTAACATAGAATATAAAAATGCACATTATTTACCTTTCTCAATTCAATTCAAAAATGCATGTACACAAGATGCTGCACCTTTTCCAAATTCAAAAAATAAAGTAGATGATATTGTTTTGTTACCTTATTTCAATTTTCAATATCAACATAGTGATTTCATGTAAAATATAGATAATTCAAACATATATAGCCCTCATCCTATATGTCATAATGTGCCAAATGAAAATATGATTGTTACTTTTTCTCCCCTTGACTCCAAGATTAAAAATTATTATCATACATGAATTCTACTCATATCTAGTGGTAATACACATTACCTTTCACCTACACATGATGATATATTGCGTAGCATAAAAAATTTAAAATACTATTCTACTCTTACCTATACAAGTGAATTAAATTCTGATTTTGATGAAACTTGGAATAACGATGATTACTATGACTTTAGTGAATAAGATATTGAAATAGTCCCTTATATAATTCACCCATATCTCATATTTAAATTAATTACCTATCAAATTATAATTTAATAAATAATATATCTTTAGATAAAAGTGTACGAACTTATAGTCATGTTTATAGTTTACATGGTTTACATTTAAATGATAAAAATGTGTTTTCTATTCCATCAACATGTAATACTACTTTACCAACTAGAAATATAAGAGATACCAATGAATCTCTCTCACATCCCCTTACTATATTATAATCAATTTCTCATTATAACCTATATGAGGGTGATATCCCATTTCCCTCTCACCAAGTCCAAGTTATCACCCCTCTAAAGGTTATAGTGAGCAAATCCAAAGGTCCCTGATGCAGTGTATTGATGGCTAAAATTAATAATAAGATTAAATAATTAAATAAATCTCTCGATGATGCTAATATACCTTCACAATAGGTAATATATTTGATGCATGTTGTGGTTTCTTTACAAAAATAAGTAAATAAACTTACCCTAGAAAGTAAAGCATACTACTCTTGTTGATGATAGTTATATTCATGTCAATCTTATCCCACATAGAATATTAAATAAAAGTTACCAAATTAGTTTCAAATCCCAATATTACCAAAGTTTAATGGACATGGAGACCCATAATTTCACCTTAATTATTATATGAAAGATATTGAAAATGTCACTAGCAATTTTACTCTCATACATTTATTTCCATAGATTTTAGAGGGTGAGCCCTTAAATTGGTTCCATCATTCAATCCCCATTATCTCACTACATACATATAATGAGATGGAATAAGTCTTTGTCATGAATTTTATTCATAATAATGGGCCCAAAATCACATATGATAGGTTTCCTTCACTACATTAGGCTAAGCTATAAATAATGAGTGATTACATTCTATGATTCAAATCATGCATGGAATAATTGATCTATTTGTTGATAGATTTAGAGGTATAATACATATTTTCTATAGGTCTCATCTTCCCTCTTAAGGAAAAAATACTATATGAGAATCCAAATCACTCCATCATATATGTTACACTACTATGGAATTAGAGAAGATGTTGGGAATAGTTTAGATAGATTCATAAGCATATTGGGATTTAGATATCCCATAGTCATAATCATCCATTATTATAAAAACTCTTGATACACATATGTCTTGATAAAAATTAGAACAAAAAACACCAGCAAAATCACTTTACAAATTCAAAGAGCCACTTCATAGAGAACCTCCCATAATGAACACTTCATATGACACTAGTAGCGGGTCCATACAGTTTTTAAATAGAGATAGGCCTCATGATATATTGTTTACATTATTATACAGAGGGATGATCACCCTTATTCCTACTTAGCATAATACAACACATCATTTTCAAAGACTAAGAAATAAACCATATTAAAATTATCATAGAATCAATGGACATTGGGATAATCATTGTTGTTCCCTCAGTAATCATATCAAGCAATGTGTTTACATGGGCATTATAACATTCACATAGGGGAAATTTATGTCTCCTTCTCCACACTCTCTTAAATCACACTCTTATATAAGTGAGTTATCCAATTATATTCCTTTCAAGGAGCCATTTTTTACTCATCGTACAATTCATGTGGTTTCTAGGACACCTACTTATGTTAGATCTTCATCACCATACATTCAGTAGTGATGGAAACTTGTTCATATAACTCAACATACTTATAGTGGCATGGTAAAAAATAGAAAGAAACTCAACCATCACTTTTAGTTATACAACTAATTAAGATATTTGGTAGATATCATATAGATTAATTCATAGTGTCAGCATGATAAATGATTAATATATTTAATAAAGATCACATAGATCATAACATATTATCAATATGACCACTAATTAATCTATTTGCTACATAATATACACATTAAGCTTCCATTAGTACATAATAAGTATTATAATTTTTAGAATATACTTCTACATTTACAAAACATGAGTATTATATTCACTTTCTCACCATTCCATTAGGATTTATACAATGTATACCATAATTCCATGATCCACAATTAGATATACTATGATACTTATAAAAATTGGATAACAACTAACATTCATAATCCAAATATACATATCTAATTAAGCATCTATATACATTTTAATAACAAATTACCATTCCTTACCTAAATAAACACACACACACACACAAAAAAAAAAAAAAAAAAACAATTTTTAGTATGATAACACCAAGTCACTCAATAATCAAACCATCGTCATTAGGGTCAACTTCCTCATCCTAACTCTTAGATATATACATAGTAGATCTATATTATGCTACATATCCTCTAGATCTAGATTGATACCTATGTCTCTATGCTCTATCTTCTAACATATCCACCTTAGCCAATAACTCTCCATGATCTCATTGTAAGCAAATATAGTCATATATGATCCTACTACCTTCCCCACCCAAAAAATTGAGTGCAAGGATATCTCTCCTCTATAACTTAGCACATTCCTTGTCCCTATTATTAGTTACTCACCTATATGTAGTAGTGGAAATGGCTATTTGATCAAAAAGGTGGGCTTGAATTCTTACAAATCCTGTGGCCCTCTCCACTAGCCCATCATCCACAACATCATTAGGAATATTAAATGTCAAATATCATAGTGTCACCTTGATAATTGTCTCGTAGTAATCATCATATATTGGACCTACACACACCAAAGCAATACATTAGATATTTACTCAATAATTTGATTAAAAAATAAAATCAAACATGAAAATATATAACAGCATACCCTCAACTATACCAAAGGGATCCACATCCAACACATCCTCCATGATAGCCTCATCTCTTAGAAATAATGAAATCTATATATATTTCCTCTACTATACTATGAAGTGATTAGTCATCCCCACATCATCCACATCAAGTATATATCATAAGATCTTTCTCTATCATCGAAATTAGATCCAAATCATTTGTTCTAGGTCTCAACCTACTACTTATCCTCATTAGGGATTAAGAACTCCTCAAACACACCCATGGTGTGGGTGATACATCCTAAGTGACACCAAACTATCATGTCACTCAATCATAGTAAAATATCTCATAAGCATTAACCCAATGGTAATACAACCAATAGCTCACTTGAGCTTATCTTAGTTGAATACCATCCTTAGGCCATCCATGAAATTCCCTATAATGTATCTAAATGATGTATTTATTGTCATTCAATTTAATACCTAATGAAAATTCATAGTGTTCCTTGATCATATGAGATATGTGTCAGCCTATCTTTCTATAAATACATATGGATACACTGAATCATCACATGAAAACCTTTAGGTTTGTCCACTATAATGTGCTCATATGCCCAACTATGTAACAAAGTATAAGATAAAATACCTCCACCACATAATTCCTACATAAAATAGTACAAATCCTTATATAATTGAGATAGCATAGATCAAACTCATGAGTATATGATCCTATGTCTCTCTATATCCTATATAATTCTATGCATCATGTATGAAATAGATACACCACTACCATCCATAATAATGAATGAATAAAATAATACTATAAGAAAATGTTGAAACTATGAAACATTATCTATAACATTCATTGATAATAGAATATCATTACAACTCCCTCGATGATAGGTCCCTATAGGCATGGATAAAAATTACCTAAAATCATGAACTATATATCTATCTATAGTAACCTCTTATATATATCTTATTGACCAGTAATGGGCACTCTCAATATCCTATACACATCCTCCAAAGTCATAGTAATCACCATGATGGGTAGACAAAACATATAGATATTAGCATTCCACCACTTTCACAAGTCAGCCATGAGATGGTAATCCTAGGGCATCAATGCAAGTGATGTCACATATCCTAAATAAGCACTATCAATCACTAGTCTTCAATCATCCATCAGGGGTAGTTCACATAAGCACTCCATCATCCAACCACTATGAAATTCTATCAAATGTACATCTACCTATAAAACACAATACAAACCTAACATTATCATCTATAAGTGACATATAAACATGAAAAAAAGATCACTATATACAAATTGGAATAAAAAATTGTAATTTTCCCTCCATTAGACACTATCACTACCACAAGGATACTAGCACTAGATAGTAGTGTGACCTCTTGATGGTAGTAAGGTAGCCTAAGACACTAGTGTGGTCCTTGGGACATTATCATAACCCTCCTAAGAATGACCCTAAACTACCAATGTTTTGCTAAAAGTGATAAAAAAATCAATAAATATTTCAAAAATGCAAAAAATGATATATTTATTACCAAGTTAACCTCTTCCATAGCCTAGATGAGTGCCTCCACCTACTCATAGTGGGTCATGTTTTCTCCTCATATCCTTAGCACATTTGTTAGGCTAAAAAAAAATTTCACTCAATCCAAAGGTTGAAATGAATTTCAAATTCAATCAATCAACCTATTTAAGCTATGTTTTAAAAATTTTACTTACCTAAGGTTAACCTTGTGTGCAAATTTTGCCAACTAATACCAAAACCTGCCAATCATTAAATCTCAAAAATCATAGATCCAATTTATGATTTGTTTATTGAATATAACACTTGATTATGATGTCACCCATACCCACATTATATTTATTACATTTTTATTTCAATTAACTTGACTCTATAAATGACAAAACTCATATTTCCTTAACAAACTCAATATAGATTATAGTTACCCTAGACTTAACTTACAAATTATTCCTCTATAATTTACAAAATAATGAATCTTGATTTTCTATTATCAACACTGACTATCACTAAAATGCTTACCAATATTACTTTTGGTTCGATACCCTTACCATAGTTTTAACTCTTTCCTTAAAATGTAGGTATATACACACCTATTTACATTGATACAATTCTACTTAGACACATAGTTTGACTCAAAATTCCCAATTCAAAAACCTATATATACAATCATTCAGATACCTAGATATACAATGATTCAAATACTCATATATATAGATACATAGATTGGTTTAGATACACAAATTGGCTCAGATATATAGATTATTTTAGATACTCAGATTAGCTTAGATACATATATTGGCTCAAATACATAGATTAGTTTAGATACACATATTGGATTAGATGTTCAAATACATAGATACATTACTTAGATATCAATTTTGGGGGCATGATATAGTGTACATGTCCTCAACCCTATATATTTTATCAGGTTATATAGATGGAATGGTAAATTATACCATTATCAATGTTTATAATATCATATCACATGTAGATTTTCACTAGCACGTCATCAAAATTTCACCAAATTGGGTCATATAGCCAACTACAATGGTTGATCCATAGTTGTCACCAAACAAAACTTATGAATTTTGAGAAATAATTTCAACCTCCAAACTGATTACCTCTTAGAATTAGTTACATTATAGAGTGGGAGAAAGTAGGGATTATGTTTCCACATTTATAGATTACTTCTCAAACTTAATTACATTCTAGAGTGTGGGAAAGTAGGGCTTATTTCTTCATAATTCATATATTACTTTTCAAACTTAGCTACATATCAGGGTGGGGTCAAATAGGGATTTATCTTTCATAATCTATTCAAGTACTTGACTTTAGTATAAGGGACACACACATTATGGATTTCCTCTTCATATATGGCATTCCATAACCTATCCACTTATTTGGCTAAGAAGTGAGCCAGGTTTAGAACACATCCACATAGGTTAGGATAGGTACTCATTTTTTATTTTACTCTATTAATTTCACTTTATTTCATTATTAGAATAAAAGGGGGGATAATATACACAACCTAATTTTTTCAAACAAACACAATTACTGTCTTTTTTTGTTATTTCATGAGAAGGTCTTAATGATGATTATGAGTCTTATTCACGTGGTCATTTTAGTCTTTTGATCTTTCTCATGACTTTATTATCCAATTTTTTACACCTCCACTAGTCTTATGTCATGTTATCCCAATCACATGGTCCCCTAAGCTTATTTTCCATTGTTTATACTATACTTTTTAGTTTTAGGACACTACTATAGTCTTGGACATTAGCGTAGTGTACTAGTGTCCACCTTAATTCTAGTGTTAAACGATCATTTTTTCAACTTGTTATAGGTCCTTACCCTTCCTTATGTCTCTTATTATGATTTTATCTTTATTTTTCACATGTTGAATAGTAGACAAGAATCTCATAATACAATTAATTTATTTCTATATAAAGAGCCTCACAAGGCATTTTACATCTAGTACTTTCTACTTTTACACATAAATACTTAAAATTCAATCAATAGTATAGCTCAACACTTTGTACATTACTCTGAAACACATATAAACCTACCTTCTTGATCAAATAAGGGACTAAGTAAAATTCATTCTAGCATTCCATGTGTCTTGATTATACATGTTCCCTAAGGAAGAACTACATCAATTTGAAACCCTAATCATTGGGGTTGATATAGGTAGTATCCAAGATAGCATGGGTTATATCTCACATGATCGTAACATCCCATAACCCATAATTTCCATTCCTTTTGCATTTTATTTGAATATTATTTCATGTGTGAAGGTATTGATTAGGTTTTTGAAGAAGACACATCCAAATAGTGATGCATAAGAATTATCAAAATCTCCTAAACACATCTACAAGACTCTAAAACCTCTTGACATCATCCATAAAATTATTAGGATCTATATCCCTAAAAGGAAACTAGTGTAATGCCTTGGATACTACCATAGTCTATTATTATCCATCTAAAAATGATACTATCTAAAGTCTTTTTTAACTCTATTTCTAAAATGAACAAACTCTAGACTAATCTTTAGACTTGTTCAAACCTTCCTATCATCTAGTTATCCCTATTTCACTCCAGATAAGTAGATTCAATCATTGTACTTAATATTTTATATAAATAAATTCAATAGATCTATTTGAAATATTTATCTATATTTAACCTCTATACCTATCCCATTTAACAACATAAGATTTACACTACTAATTCATAAACATTTAAATCACATCTCATATATAATTTAAAATAGGTTCATGTGGCTTAATTTTTAAAAATTATGTCACTGATTTCACCATTTGACTAATTGGCTCAATCTACGATGAAATCAAATCTAGATTGAAATCAAAGCCAATTTAGCCTCAAAGCATATTGTATATTCATAATTAGGTTCAATTGGCTCACATTGACCCTAATTTACTCCAAAACTAAAATAATTAACTAATGACATTAAATTTTATTAATCCCAAAACCATATCCTATACATGTCAAACTTGTATTTACCATTGAACTAAATTATTCTTTACTTCATTCTCTAATTAAATTGAATCTGATTAATCCCCAAATAAAATTTTATAGTCATGTCTAGATTGAAGGGGATAAAATTATCCCCACTTGCCTTTAGATTCAACCAATGGGTTATTTATATTATTTGTTATGACATTGGGGTTGATAGCCCCAAATTAATTCTTTTATAGTAAAAATTAGGCTCAAAAGGATCAATTTTTGATCAAATTACATCACTAAATACACCAATTCACTCAATTTTCTAGTAAATATAAATTAATTTATCCTTAAATCACATCCTATACACACAGTTGTGTTTAAGGGGTTTGAATTGGTCATAATTTCCTCCACCATTAAAATAATTGACTCATTTATTCATTTTATAATGAAACTAGGCCAGGTTGAGCCCTAAATCATGTTCTATATAGTTGAAATTAATATCATGGGTGAAAATTCACCAAAATTGCATAACTATATCAAAAATGTCTTTTTTGTGGTAGTGTATATAATGAGGCTCTCCACTTTAAAATAAAAAATATAAAAATTATAAATATGACTAGATACATAGATAAATATAAACATGTATACATAAAATAATTTTTTTTAATGTTATGTCACTATATCATGTATGCACTATAGTTAATATGTGTTAAACTATGTTTAAATTTAATAAAATAAGATTTTTTATCTCATAAATGGCTTGGATTCCTGAGCCAAAGGTGTGGATCTTCCAACACAGCTAAATCTAAGATCTTTAATAGAAAATAAGAAAATTAAACTTCCATCACCAAATTCACTATGAAATTTAATGAGATAATTCATAAAATTATTACCATGATGATGAGCATATTCTCCTATTTCCAAATATATGATTTATTTTTAATTTTTTAAACTATTTTAAGTTTTCCATCAATGCCTATTTTTAACTATGAATTTTATAGGCCACTACATGCCAAAAAAATGCATGCCTATATATATTTATGTATTTTTTTTGGTTGATCCAAATGAAAAGGAATTATATGGTCACAAAATAGGC
The DNA here is from genome assembly GCA_037957365.1 of Torreya grandis. Lineage (NCBI taxonomy): Eukaryota > Viridiplantae > Streptophyta > Pinopsida > Cupressales > Taxaceae > Torreya > Torreya grandis. The sequence continues at coordinate 2,704,891 of JARHVA010002170.1, read as the reverse complement.
CTAATTATACACTTATTAAAAAAAAAAAAACTATTTTTTTGTTTTTTGAGTTAGTTTGGGGGGCGCATGGCTAGTTATCCATTTTTTCCTTAGTTTTCAAGATCTATTTACTTGTAATATATATATATATATATATATATATATATATATATATATATATATATATTCATTTAAAATTTATAAAAAAAACATAGGTCAAAGACTAGATTGATTTTATTTAAATTTTCACCAAAGGAATTAAAACAATATTAAATGATGTTAAAAAAATGAGGGTTACATGGCCAGCTATCATTTTTGTTTTACTAAAAGTATATGAGTTCCTCTTCTAATATTAGATGTTTAACCTAGTTATATTTAACCATTTAAAAAAAAAAAAAAGTTCTATGGAAACTAGACTCAAAATTCAACAATTCATGTTCTTATACCATCTTCAAATTTTGAGTGTAGCCATCTCAAATTATCTATAAAAGTTTATATTTCTCAATTTTTAGGAAAAGCATGTCCATGGGTAGGCCCCTTTTTATCCACCATTTTTATACACTTACCCATATGTATTTTTATATTCAAACATTTCTTATTAGTTTTATTATGATTTTTAAAGTTTATTTTTTCATTTATAACTGAAAACTAACTCTTTTATTAACTGACACTTACATGCCAATAATGGGGGAAAGGGGGGAAATCACCAAGGGATTATTTGTCCCCACAGTCATGCTTAGAAAATGGAAATAATAAGATACACTAGTATTTTAGGGAGAAAAATCTTCATTGTTTGTTGGTTTTAAATCTTAATGTAACATCCATGTTTAACCCTTGGGTACCTTATATTCCATTTTACACTCAGGTAAGATCTTATTATTCTTTTGTTGCAACTAGGTTGTTAATTGAGAATGGAAACATAGTTGGTAGTTAATGGGCTAAAGATTGATATTTGGGTTGTTTTTAAGTTACCATGACTAATTATTTATTGTATTTTATAACTTATATAAGTTATTCTTGTATTTTATTTATTTAATTACCATGATTGAGTGTTTCTTGTGTTTGATACCATGGCTAAGTTATTTTTATATTTAATGCATTGAAGTTACCATGGTTAACTTACTCTTGTATTTGATGGATTTAATTTTCCATGGATGAGTTATTCTTGTATTTTATGTATTTAATTTACCATGTTGATTATTTTTGTATCCATTACCATTGTTTAGTTATTCTTGTATTTGATGCATTGAAATTACCATGGCTGAGGTATTCTTGTATTTGATGCATTGAGGTTACCATGGTTGAGTATTTCTTGTATTAAATACCATGGTTTTGTTATTATTGTATTTAATTATTTTAAGTTTACCATCGATAATATACTCTTGATTTTATTATTGACATGTATGCAAGGAAATCATGGTAATTGAGTGATTTTTTTTAAGCTTTAAAATAAAATGATCCAACCCACATTTGTTAAGAAGTTTGGAGATGTTATTTTTGAAATTTGAGTATGAGTACCCTTTTTAAATTATACTAAGAAGAAAATAAGTTAAATTATTTATTTAATTTGTCTTACATTTTTTTCATTATATCTACAATAAAAATAGTGGTTTGATTTAATTTATATCTCTTTTATAATCTATGTATGTAGTATAAAATTATGAAGGATAATATACATATAGTAAACCTAGTCTTTTTGGAAGTACTTGATTTAGTTAATTAGATTCTTGATTATTACATTGATTTCTTGATATGGATTATTTTGAGTATTTAATAAAGTTTTAAAGCATGAAATAAGATTTATTACATTCATCAGATGTTTTGGTATGCTATACTTTCCTTCTTTCTTTTGTCCAATTAAGAATTCTTAATATTGGTAAATGTTTAAGATGAATGAATGTAGAATTAATCATCTATATATATGCACTTGGTCACTATGAATTTATTAAATAAGGACATATTTATATCTGAATGTTAAATTGAAAGTTGTTCTTGATAATCATACATTGAATGTTAACTAAATGAGTTATACGGAGCTTTGGATATCATTGGACCACTTTATTAATAATTTTTTATAAATAATATTTAATTTATCTAAAAACTCTTATTTCATTAATAATTTTAAATTTAATTATTAGATCATTAAATACAATTTTATTATACCCATGAAATGAGTATGAGTATTTTTGTCATTTGCTATGGGTCAATGATTCATCAAAATTAATGAAAATACACCAAGCAATATATTGACATATTCTCGTCAATATTGATAAATGACCTTGATATTAATTGCAATGAGATGAGTACTATATATTCATTTAAATTTATTATTCTACATAGTTACATTAGGCTATAATCTCATGTTGCAAATGGGTTTTATGGGAGCCAATTTCACAAGTACATGCTCTAAAAAACTATTTAGTAGAGTCCCTTTTTTTAAGTTATTAATATTTTGTGTTGTAATAAATAATATATTATTATCACTTATATTTTATTTTTGTTAAATATTTTAATAGAATTGATTTTTAGATTTAAGATATTGTAATGACCTTAGAGCTAAAGCTTGAGTTAACTTTGTATTCTTTCTAAAAGAGCATGAAATATTTATTTTACCTTGGGATTGTATTTATTTGACAACTTGTATTGATAATATGTGTGTGGATATAAAATTATAGATTGAAATCTTAGTGTAATTTCATTTGAACTTAATGGATCTTATACATTTCATACCTTCTTAAGTAAGCCACTAGTCAATAGAATAAATGGAATTGTAAATGATCAAATGAATTTTCATGAGTGTGTTAAATAATGATATTTATTTTGAATAAGAACATTATTAATTATCTCACGTTTTGAATTCTGAGATGGCATTTCATGGATGATAATGTAAAATTGTGGATTGGCTTTTGAAACAAATAAAAGATGATTTGGTGTTGCTTGTGATTTTCTTGTTGTCATTTGTCACAATTTATGAACTAATTCAACTCAAATTGATATAATTAATTGACTTTGGATGTTTCTAATAAAATTATAATAAATTGGAAGGGGTAATATGCCATTATAAACTATGTTATTTAGAATAGATAAATAACTGTTTGGGGCTGTGTATGATATAAAACAACTTAAAATTAATATTATCTCTTTCAATTTAGTTACACTAATTAATAATATGATAATGGGATTCATTATGAAAATGAATATGATTAAATAATAATAGGCCCTTGTCGATTATAGGGGAAACCTTAATGAAGGCATTTTCCTTTCAAATTTATGTTTTTTAGTAGGAAACATAAAATGGCTTTAAATAGTCTTAACATTAAATGAAAATAATGAATAGATAATTAATAATTGTTCACTTATATATACTTAAAGCATAGCATAAATGACACATGAAAATGGTATCAAATATTTTTTATTGAGTCAACTACCAAATAATAAAGTTTTTATATACTATGAAAATCCTAGTTGTGAGTTCTTAGGCTTATGAGGGAAATAATGAATTGCTCCATATATTCACATTGGTTTCACATATATTATTCACTAATTAATAATAAAAAAAATATATTATAATACCATGACGAGGTTAGTGGGTTTATACCCTAATGTAAAGAAAGAACTATAACATGGTCAAAGTAAATATATCTGTTAATTTAATATATATGAAAACAAATTGGCTTGTGTTAATTAAAATGGACATAAGGATTATCCACCCTCATCCAATACAAATAATATGGGCTTAGTCAAAATAAAGATGAAAAGTGTCACAACACAAGAATTAAAATGCATTAGAATAAAATTTGAGTATTAAAGTATGTAGTCTAAACTAAACTATATGTTTTTATTAATAAGAAAAAATTTGTATCAAACATCAAAAGTTTGATTATTAAAGGGGAAAAAAAGTCCCAAAGTTTTTGGGTCTCTATATTTGATATCAAATCCTAGGTTATAACACTCATTAAATTTGTATGATTTAATATAATAATTTTATGCACATATAAATTATGTATATTCTATTATTGATAGGATGATGAGGATTTAGTTGTGAGGTGGTATTAATAGAAAAAATAATTGTTGAGGTGGTAGGATCAATGTAAATTATAAGAATCAACAAGACCATAACATTAATAAAAACCCTAAAAATAATCAGGAACAAAGGATTGGGAATGCCCCTAACACTACAATAGTTTTTTTGGGACATTCTCACATCCTTGGATAATATTATATAAATAAGATCATATGTCCCAAAAAAAGTTCCAAAATATAGATTAGAATATAAATGTTTTGAATGATCAACAAGGGGAGGATAAACTTGAAGCAGAGTAAGAAATGGGATTAGTTATAATTCCATTTCCTTGTGATATGAAAAATCATAAAGCACCTTGATTATCTAGTAAAGGATTTTCATATATAGAAAACTATATTGAATATCAAGACATAGTTTCATTTGTGTGTTTATCAGTAAACTCTTTCAACCAGTGTAGCATAGTTTTATTCCCAAATTTACATTTTTTCTTCTTCAACCAACTATATCGACCTAGTCAATTTAGTTTTTTTTAATCATATATCCAAAAAACTATATCAAACTAGATGATATAATTTTATCTTAGACTCAGTTTTCTAATCAATTATATCAATTTAATCGCCATAATTCTATATTTTAATTTTTGTTAATTTTCATCTTTATTTTTAGTCAACTAGATCGATCTGTATAAATTAGTTATGTATTTAAATTATTTTATTTTTTATAAAATTATTTCCAAAAGTATATCTATTTGGCTAATTAAGTTATGTATTACATTTATTTTTCAGTAAACTATTGTATACCTCCATAATGTATCACTTTATCCCTATATATTAATTTTATCCTTAGTCTATATTAATTCTACTTATTAATACCTTTTTATCATTATCTACACCATCCTAACAATCCCTCCATATTTCCTACATCACACTAACCTTATAACATCTCTTGCATCAATTAATCACCCTTTTAACATCCCAATCAACCAATAATCATGCTTTCACAATTCTTAAGGAATTTAAAACTCCTCACCTACCCTCACCTACCTTAACTATCCTCCTAAAAATAACCTTCCTAATCCTTATATAATCATCATTCATTAATGCTTATCAAATATATAAAGTTTTAAACTTCCTAAAGCCACTCCCCAATTCTTACTAGAGATTTTTAAGAATTTTTAATTACTAGGAAATCTCTCAACTGTTGATATTTCAAACTCTATGGATGAAATCTAACTATCCATTTCATCCATAAAATGATATATAAACATCAACTCCTCCATAAAAATCCAAGAGCTTCGATGATAAATATTTCATGATATCATATTGTCAAACAAAATCAGTCAATCATACCAATATATTGTCCAAGTCTTGAGTCCATCAAGGAATAAAAAAATCATTATCAAGCAATCAAAAATTATTCAATTCCATTTGAGCACATTAAACCTTTTAAAATAGAAATAATTCATTTAAATTAGTGGTATAATTATTTTTTATATACCATTTTATATTTTCATTTGAATCTCTTGTACCTTCAGCTCTATTGGAGTGTGTGCAGATATGTCTAGGATAGAAGTTTTGAGTTTTACTTCATTGTTCTTAACTTGACATCTTGGATCAAATTTTACGTATACATTTTTATGACCATAGTGAGAGTTATTAATAAAATTATGCTTGTTGAGGATTTTTTAATTACTAACAATATTGTATGTTCATTTTAAAGAAGAATTGGAAGCAAAAAAGTCAAAATGTTATTGAATTTTCACTTCCATGAATACATGTAACTTCGCTTTGTTTAAACTCAATTTTTATCACTCAAAACATGAATATCACTCTTAACTATTGAAAAGTCTCACTTAATGACCAACTTAGCCATTGTATCCAACTAAAAATTGATTTTTTAGTAAAATCACTTATGTCAACTTACAAGTCCATGTTTTGTATTAGCATTTTTGATATCATTTTAGTGATTTCATATCTTTTTACTTCTATCTAAGTGTAGAATTTGAATTCATAACTACAAATACATGTCATTGATCTCGACAAAAGTGGCTTCACTCCTACTAGTCATAACTTCATTGTTTATTATTAAACTTTACTATTAACTATTTGACCTCTTTGACTATTTTATATGATAGTGTGTTTATAAAAATACAAATTTGTTTTTACTACTAATGACTTTGTGACATTTTTAGTGAATTCACATATTTTTTTGTCTATCTACATGACTTATAAATATGATACTATAGAAATTCAACATCATGATTGACATTAGTGGAATTGATACTAATATCAATTATTTTAAATTAAATCTTAGGTTAATTATTGTAGACATGTAAATTTGGACACCAATGGCTTTGCATTAGACTATTAGACCAATTTTTACCAATCATTAAACATTTAATCTAAAAATTTATATTAGTTTTGAATTTATCTTTATAACCTTGCATTAAATTAATTTGTCTTATTAAATCAATTAAACAAGAAAATACACATATTGAATTAAAAAAAATCAAATAAATGACCAAATGCCTAAAAATAATTAATTAACTTGCACACCCTAATAAAAATCAATTATCAAGTTAAATCAATTTCAAATCCTAATTGAGTTCACCCATGAGCTAATAAATGAATTAATAAAATTAATAAAATTAAAATTCAAGAGCATCTTAGAACATCCTAAAACACACTCATTACCTTTGTGAGTTGTCACTTGATGAAAATATTTAAAAGAATATTCTAGGAATATGATAAACTTCACCAAAGTTAATAAACTCAATAATTGTCAGATTTAACCCATTCTAAGCGATTTGAAAGCCTATAAAAGAAATCCTAGAGATCTTCCTTTAGGGAGCTCAATCAAATTAGAGTCATAATGCATAAATAGATTCATGAAGCTAAAATCCTAGTGTTATAATGCTGAAATTGAGCCAAGTCATATCAATCAAGCCAAGAATTCAACAATGTTACATAGAGGAGATTATGTTAGCCATATGTCATTGATGAATACTTATTATGCATAAAATGAGTAATCCAAATGAAGAAATCATTTGGATCTCTCAAGGAAGGTCAAGATTGTTGTTCTTTAAATTTTAGTTGGGTTTTCAATTATTGTTTATTTATTAAGATCCCCATAAGACATAGGCTTAGATATGTTAGTATGTTAGTGTGATTATTTCATGGTTTTATGAACTAAAACTTTATCTAACCTCCTCTCTTTATCAAGTTCATTGATCACAAATGGCATGCCCGATGGAACATGATTGTGCAACCCACATCTTTAAACAAAAAATGGATATTAAAATAGCTCTTATTTTAATCCATTTAATTTTATTTGAATTTTTTATTGTATTTTATTACTATTTTCATATTAATTCTCTCTAAATTTCCTTAAAATCTGATTTATAGTTTATAAGTTATTAGTCTTTTAGTGATTGTCACTTTTTATTTTATTATTTTCTTGTAAAAATGGTTAGTACATGCATAATAAATTTTTTTATTTACTTTTTGTACCTAAAATTTTTAGAGAGATGCAACCTAGACCTATAAATAACCTCCAAAAATTTAGTGATAAATAGCCATATATTTAAAAAGTTATTGCTAAATTACTGACTGTAGATTTTTATGATTTATGTGTTCAATTTTCTTTGTTTTAAACTTCTAACTTGTTATTTGCATGTTTCATAGGTTTATTTTATTTTTTGAGCTTTTTATTGAAATTTTTTGCTAACCTTTGCCTAACCTAACATGTTTTATTTTTTATGTTTTTTTCTTCGATTCAACATATTTTACCCTTCAAAGTTGCTTGCCTCATTTGATAAATAAGCTTCAAGGTTAAACGAAGTTTTGACCTTTTCTTTACAAGACTTATTTAAAGAAAACTATTTCAATCTAAATTATTATTTTCAAACTTAATTTGTATGTCTAAAAATAACTAGGAATCCTTCATTTTAATGTTTGATGAAATATTTTTAGAGTGTTTTATTGGTTAAGTTTTTGTGGATTCTTTTTAAAGTTCACAACTTAAAGCCAAGGGGCTAAAAGTACACCACCACACATTTAATTTAGTGCTATAAAATCGAATACACTTCAAAAAAATTGAAAGTTATTTTCATTATTTATTTAGTCTAAACTTGTTTGAGTCAATAAGGAGTTATGTGTGTAGGCTCTCCCATCCGTCCCCTTTAGATAAATTTTGGGATCAAAAGTGCCAACTTCTTTTTGAGTGGTTTGAAATTATTTTAATTTTCACATCTTAAAGACAATGTGATAATAATGAATCTAATCAAACAATTTCAATTTAGTGAAATTAAATTAACCTCACTTTAATTACTTGTAAACTTGTTTGTTGATTATGTGTTTTAGTAAAAAGAGACATGCATATATGCTCTCCCATCCGTCCCCTTTAGGGATTTTTTGGGATCAAAAGCACCATTTTATCACACTTTGAGCCTAGTATAAGGCATAAAAATAATGTCATTTAAATCCCTCCCCAAAAAATCATAATAGTATTGAGTGATCTTGAGGTAACCATAAATTTTTTCTATTGTGTCATTTATTTCATTACATCTTAGCTTGTGAGGGGGACTTCATTACCTCTCATGAGTTCTATAGGTAAGATTTAACCTAGGGTTTCATCTCCTAATATCAACTTCATCACCCTCATTAGGATTATAGGTTTGAGTGGTTAAACCACCTTTTAGTGTTGGGGTTAATCACCAATATGTATCTGCACATTAGACATCACACTATACTATGCAAGCAATGGATGTAGTGGTTGTAAAAAAGGTAAGACTTTATTATAACAATACAAGTGTCACATACACCTAATTAAAATGTGATTCTTTTACATCATTTGATGTGAAATTCATTGTGTAATTGATCCATCTAGAATGTTTGCAAAAAAAATAGTTTAGTCAACCCCACATTGCCTCACCCTTGATAGGAATTTGGATGATTTACTTATATTTTGTCATTTTATTGTTTTGGTGTTTTGAGACTAAAAATAATATGTTTGTTTATAAACCATGTCAAAATCAATTTGTTTATATGTCATTCTTTTAACTAAAGAGGTGTTATTCTACCCATTTTACACCACACTTGTGCCTTGTAATTTTTACTAAACTTGTTTGTATGTGTGTCACTTGAGTGAAGCAGGCAATGTTATGCTTCCCAAATCATTATCAAATTTTACCTTAGAGTCTTTGAAATAAAACACTCATAAAATCATTATATCATGGTAACATTATTATGTTTCTCAATTTGTTTCAAGACTTATTTACCTTATATATAAAAAACTATTGTTTCAAACCATGTCATGTATGCCATTTGAGTCCTTATCTTGAGTCGTTATACTATCCAATATTGTCTAGCTTATTTTATTGATCAAAACCTAGTTTTCAATAATAATTTTTTAATTAACCTTTCTAAGTTTGAATTAAAACATTTATTGATTTTTATTTAATCTCACTTCATAGGGGCTAATACACATATATTTCTCTTTTGGGTTGTGTAAATTTGATTAATTGATTACCCAAATTTGAAAAATATTACTTGTTTATTCAAATCATTGTTTCCATTTATTATTTGTTCATTTAACCTATTCTCATCATTATTTGTGCCTTTATTTTGGAAAACATACTATTTTATCTAAGTGTCTTTTGCCCTATGGATTATACCAACTGATCATATTTATGTTTGATTTTGTGTGTCATGTATATGTCATTATTCCAACCTTGTTAGATTAAATTAAATAACATTAGACTTTGTTTTAAAGTCCATATTTTGACACTTTTTAACCAAAATTCCTAGTAGATCATGTTTGTTTGAGCTTAGCTTTTAACTCTTCATTACGACAAAAGACCTAGCAACTCAAGTTTTCCCTTTCCTAGTTTAGACCTTGTTTGGAAAACTTTGGCCTAGACTTTGACATGCCACTTTTAATTCATCACTTGACCTTTTGTGTGTATGACATTTTATGTTACAATATTTTATGCCAAGTCTTAGCAAAAACTATTTTTGAGATACAACTCCATATTTAAATCACTATTTAGAGATATAACTCCATCCTTTTGACCTAGCTAGATCATGTTTGAACCCTTTGTCCTTTAGACATAGTTTTTTAAAGTTTGCAAAAATCTAAGACTTTTTGTTTTCAAAAATTTCTTCATTGATGTGGATATGTCTAGATACACTTATGGTGGAGTCACGTATAATCTAAACTATGATAGAATGGCTGCACAAAATGGCTTTGCTTTTTATGGATTTATTCAAGACCCCTTTGATGATAACATGGTTTATGAGACATAATTTTATCCACCTTAACAAAATCAAACCAAGGACCAAATTCAAGACCTCAACTAGGATGATATGGTTGGTGAGGTAGAATTAGGTATAGGCCTCTACAATAATAATGGTTTTTGGGAGATGGATCCATACCATCTTTATAATAATCAATCCATAGAACATAGTCAAAAACTAGATTATAACCCAACTCAAGAATTTTATTGAGATGATATGGTTTATGAGGACTTGGATGCTTTGTTTTTGGTAATAAATCACCCTCTACAACACCATTTTGTTCTCTAACTCTCACCTACCCCTAACCCTCCTTCAGATTACATGAGCTACTAAGCTCCACAATATCCAAGACATACCATTACCATTCCAAGACCTCATATTTTGGCTTTAAATAGCAACCAAGATTCATAGCACCTTATACATACCATTCAAGGACTTAGTCCTTTGGTTTGTGTGATTAATCAAGCTCCATAATGTCCTATCATTATCCAATCCAAACCTCAACCAATCCAATCACAATCCCAACCAATCATTCAACCTAAACCTCATCTAATCATTTAACCTTAGCCCATCATTCAACCTAACCCCTAACCAATCCAATCAATACCTATCTAACTAATTCAATCATTTGAGGACCAAGCTATGATCAAAACTAGTGTTTTCCAACTCATTAGAAACCAAGGCCAAGAGAACCAATTAATCCAAGATGTTTTTATTGAACCAACCATTTATGACAAGTTAATCTATGATGAATCACATTTCAATCTTATACCTATTATAAAGGAGTCTCATTATGATGAGCTAGTCTTTGTTAAGTCACTTCTTAATGATTATAATTGCCTTTGGGAAAATCATTACCTTGACCATATGCCTATTTTTTAAGATCCTCTTACTGACAAGTCATTCTCTAAGAAGTTATCTCTTGACCTTTTACCCATCCTAGAGGAGTCTCACTATGAAAAACTAGTCTTTATGGAGCCTATTATGCCATCACAGATCATTTCTTATCCAATACCAAACATTCAAAAAGACATCATTGTAACAAATTACCCATCAGATGAATAATTAGAATTAGAGTTAGGTACTACTCTTTAATTGATATCAAATTTAGCATCATAAGTAGAATCAACGTCAATATCAACCTCAAATCTATATTTCATTGAATCTAAATTATATTTAGATATATAATATGTTCATGACTATTAAAACATTGCCTATGCATGCCTAACAAATTAATTCAAATAAATTTTTTATTCTCCTATGGTTTTTGAGGATGATTACTTCAACATTGACACAAGTTCTCCTAGTATCTTCTACAAGGATTATGTATCCTCTTTCCATTCCATTACCATTCCAAATTCCATTGTCACCAACCAACATGGCCATATTATTGACATTCCATCTCCCATAAGTGTCGATTTGGACCAGTAAAATCACACCTTATTGAACTGCATCCATGGTGACATATAAGATGAAGAAAAGAAAGGAGGCCAAGACCACAATCATATAATATAAGAACACTCTCTTAGTGAAACCTTTTTAGAGGTGCTAAGGGATAATCAAAGTTATAACTTCGAATTTTCTAGTGAAACCTTTTTGGAGGTGTTAGGGGACAATTAAAGTCAAAATTCCATGTTACTTAGTGAAACTTTCTTGGGGGTGCTATGGGACAATCAAGACAAATTCATTAGTAGAAACCTCTTCAAGGAGCCAATAGCTGAGCACAAAATTTTTAAACTACTTGATGAAGACATTATCAAAGAAGAAATCAAAATAGCTTCCAATCTATAGCCTAATCAGATGATAGCTACTCTCAGACCTAGAAAACAAAAGAATCTGGTGGTCTTATCAAGATAATATTTAGAAGTCTTTAGCCTTGCCACATCTAAAGTTATGTCAAATTTAGAATCAAGAACATTGTGTGTGCCTAAAAATTTTGATCTTCATTTGTTTCCCATCTATTATTCATTCCATTATCCTCCATCATTCCATTTCATAAACAAACCTATCACTCAACATTTATCATTATTTACCATCTATGGCTACACTTTCATTTATAGAGGATACAAATATACCTTATCTCAATTCTTGAAGGAATCAAAATCAATGACTAGTGAAGATCACAAAAACATCAGTTGCATCCAAATATGCAATGAGTTCTTGATACAATATCTATTTAGATGAGGTATGGGCTATCAATTTACATGATTGATTATTTTGGTTATATCATTTATTGATTAGGATGTGCATCTCCACTTTAATAGGAATAATAGAATCATTTATCATGCCTAGGCCAAAACTAAACATGTACCATATCATTTCAAGTTATCAATCATTTTTCCATTATTGCATATCCTAACCATTCACCTTATCACTTGGGGGTAACCCTACTATCATTTTATCTAATCTATCAAACCAATCATTATCATAACTAGTCATTATCCTCAAATCAATACTAGACCATCCAACCATTTCATTCCTACTCAACCAAACATGTTTTGAATCCTAGCAACCTAGCCCATTTTACCTTGGTTCATCCATTGGTTTTATGTTTTCAACATAAATAATTAGATCAATTTTAGTAGTTATTTCAAGCATTTGTAATAAATCCAATATTTTGGAGTAGTATGACATAAGTTTTGGTAGTTTCATCCTTCATTTCTTATTCCCTTATTATCAAGTTTGTTTATGTGAGCTTGATTATATCACCTATTTGGGTGAATCAATGTTTACCAATATTGATACTAATTATATCACCTACTAAGGCAAATTGGTATCATTGATCTATTACTTGTATCCTATTTATAGACACCTATGGGAAAACTAGGGGAAACATTTGGTTATACTACCTTGACATATCACATAGCCATTCCTATGTTATAATATGTCATCATACCAACTATGATTTTTTTGTTTGAACTGGCTACTACACTAGTAAGATTCCTCCATTTTGAGGTAAACTACTATGAACTAAAACCATTTTGGGACTATGTGGGTCATTTTTTATTCATGTTGAGGTCAGTTAAGTCCCCCTTTAGCCATGCTCTCACCATTTTACAAGAAACATCAACCATGCTCTCACTATTTTTTGAGCATCATTTCAAGTTGTAATGCTCTCACTATTTTATGATCCACTTTATCCATGCTCTTACCATTTTGTGAGAATCATTTCAAGTTCTCACAGTCTCACCATTTTGTGAGAATCATTTCAAGTTATAACTCTCTCACCATTTTGAGAGCTTATACCATTTTAGTGTCTCATCATTCTCGATTGAGTTAAGATGCTTCAAAAATTCTAGAAACAATTAAAAATTATTGAGAAAAAACAAAAAAACATTGACCACTTATTTACCTTAAGGATTCTGGGAACCCTCACTAAGTCCCAAACAAATCACTTGTTCCTTAGTTTCCCCATCCTTTTTGGCCTTTTACCTTATACTATCACCATTTTTCAATTTCATCACTATTATTCTATCATGCCCACCATGTCTTCTATCAATCATCATTTTGTTCCCATTTCTTGGGAGTACTAAATTTGGCCTAAAGTTTTATTGGATCATTATATCCATGGAACTATTTAGGTAGTGTCTACTTTCCTAGTATATATAGAGATAGTTTGGCCATCCCCTTCCTTTTATTATATTCCCCCATCTTGTTTGTTTGTTCAGTTATCACTTAATTTCTAGGGGCAATGTTCATCATATTGTTTATACTAACATAGGGACTAACATTTGTTTGTTTCTTTGTTTATTTGTTTTGTTTGTTTGTTTATTTGTGTGCCCATTTATTTGTTTTCAGCATTATGGCCTTTATCCATACCATGTGTGTTCATTGGGTGATTCCTTGCACATTATTCTTGAATCTATCCATATTAAAATATCTACATTATCATCATGTTTTTTATCATCGATATAATTATTTTCCATTGAGTATTAGATATCAAGAGTTAGTCCTTATGCATATTTTGGCCAAACCCCCATGGTATTTTATCATGAGGCCTACCATCAAATTCTATAACAAAAAAATCAGCTTTGAGAGGTCTACAACATCAATGTAACATCACCATCTCCTTAGCACCAACATCAATAATAATCCTAATATAATACCCAATCATATCCCAAATAGAATAATTAAGTATCAAAATAATTTAAACCTTTGTTAGTTCAAATGATCATCTCCCTACTAGTAGGTTGTCTTAATTCATCTTTATCCTCTATATCAACTTATCAATCATCAACCATCAATCATGTTTTTCATAATCAGGGTATACTGCATCAGCACTGTACATCATCCCACATGCATTCTCAATGATTATATCACCTACTAGGTCAAATCATTATGTTATCACCAATTTTTCTTTCTTGTTTTCCTATCATAACTAGAGCAACTCCATCTTTTAAATGATTATATTTCCTGCTAGGACAAATCATTATGTTATCATACCACATTGCCACTATCAAGGTATAATTCTTATAGCCTCCTTTATGTAAACCATTGTATACCATCCCACTTGCATTTCTTAGTGATTTTACCCAAATTTGGGTAAATAATTGTGTTTTCACCCCATCATCTTCATTTTTTTGGTGTCCTCATTTGGCTTCTTTCTTTTGAGGAATCATTTTCCAACCCACTTACTAACTACTCCCTTAAGAGAGCAACTACAATTCAATCATTATCATTACAATCATAAGAATAAAGACCCATTTTATTATTTTAAAAGATGTTACTATGATTATAGCTTACAACATCTTCACAAATAGGGGCAAATTATAGACATGTAAATTTAGCCACCAATGGCTTTACATTATATTATTAGACCAATTCTTACAAATCATAAAATATTTAACGTAAGAATTACTATTAGTCTTGAATTTGGCTTTATAACCTTGCAATAAATCAATCTAGCCTATTAAATCAAATAAACAAATAAAATACACACATTAAATTAATCAAAATTAAACAAATGACCAAATGCCTAAAAGTAATTAATTAACTTGCGCACCCTAATGAAAATCAATTAGAAAGTTAAATCAATATTAAATCCTAGTTGAGTTTACCCATGGGATAATAAATAAATTAAATCAATTACTAAAAATGAAATTCAAGATCATCTTATAACATTCTAGAACACACTCATTACCTTTGTGAGTTGTCACTTTTTAAAAATATCTAAAAGAATATAGAAAGAATATGCGAAACTCAAACAAAGTTAATGAACTCAATCATTGTCAGATTTAACCCATTTCAATGGATTTGAAAGCCTATAAAATCAAGCCTAGAGAACTTCATTTATGAAGCTCAATCAAAGTAGAGTTATAATGCAAGAATATATTCATGAAGCTAAAATCCTAGTGTTATAAGGTTGAAATTGAGCCAAGACATATCAAACAAGCTAAGCATTCAAAAAAAAATCATATAAGAGATAATGTTAGCCATATATCATTGATGAAGACTTATTATGCATAAACCGAGCAATCAAAATGAATAAATCATTTGGATCTCTCAAAGAAGGTAAATATTATTTCTCTTTGCATTTTAGTTGGGTTTTCAATTATTGTTTTTTTACTAAACTCCCCCTAAGATCTAGGCTTAAATATGTTACTATGTTATTGTGTTTATTTCATGGTTTTATGGAATAACTCTTGATCTAACCTCCTCTATTTATCAAATTCTTTGATCACAAATACCACACTCTATGGGACAATGCTTATAACCACCTTTGGAAAAATCATTGTACACCATCCCACTTACATTTCTTAGTGATTTTGCCCAGCTTTAGGTAAATCATTGTGTTGTCACCCCATCATCTTCATTTATTTGGTCCCCTTATTTCATTTCTTTCTTTTGAGCGACCATTTTTCAACCCACTTGCCAACCACTCCCTCAAATGGGAAACTATATTTCAATCATTACCATTGCAATCGTAAGCTTAAATAACCATTTTATTCTTTGAAAAGATGTTACTATGCTTATAGCTTGCAACATCTTCCAAAATAGGGGAAAACTATAGACATGTAAATTTGGCCACCAATGGATTTGCATTAGAGTGTTAGACCAATTCTTACCAATCATTGAACATTTAACCTAAAAAATTCTATTAGTCTCAAATTTGGATTTATAACCTTGCATTAAATCAATATTTCCTATTAAATCAATTAAACAAGGTAAATACACACATTGAATTAATGAAAATTAAACAAATGACCAAATGCCTTAAAAGAACTAATTAACTTTCACACCCTAATAAAAATCAATTAACATGTTAAATCAATTTCAAATCCTAATTGAGTTCACCCATGAGCTAATAAATCAATTACTAAAAAGAAAATTCAAGAGCATATTAGAACATCCTATAACACACTCATTACTTTTGTGAGTTGTCTCTTGATGAAAATATCTAAAATAATATTCTAATAATATGTCAAACTCAATCAAAGTTAATAAAATTAACCATGGTCATATTTCACCCATTCCAAGAGATATGAAATCATATAAAATCAATCCTAGAGATATTCATTTAGGGAGCTCAATCAAAGTAGATTTATAATGTAGTAATATATTTTTGAATCTAAAAGCTTACTGTTATGAAATTGAAATTGAGCGAAGCCATATCAATCAAGCCATGAATTCAACAATGTTTTTCTTTGCATTTTAGTGGGGTTTTCAATTTTTGTTTGTTCATTAATCTCCCCCTAATATCTATTCTTAGAGATGTTAGTATGTTAGTTTGTTTATTTCATGGTTTTATGGACTAACACTTGATCTAACCTCCTCTCTTTGTCAAATTCCTTGATAAAAATTCTAACTATTTTATTTAATTACTTGACCCTTTTTATTTTTTAAGCAAACTCATGTTTAATGACTTGATATTTAATTTAAAATATAATGAGTTTGTCATTTTTTTTACTCTATAATTCATTTAAACTCTAATGAATTTGTCATTACTTTAGTGATTTCACACCTTTTCATGTTTTTATTTGCAAGTTTTTTAAATTTACTATTGTTAAAAATGATTAACATCAATAAACATGGAATTAATCTCGTATATCACCCTTATTTTTTATCATATTTATGTGAATTACAAATTCATGTTTTATTTTGAGTGGCTTCATTTTGTATATTTATGATTTTTTATTGATAGAAGCAACTTCACTCTCTATCTATTTTTAGCTAATCTATTATTTTAAAAATTTAGCCTTATGTAGACGTGATTTTAGATTATGTTTAGTATAATCACTCTATGGAAACATTATTTTTATTTATGAATGTGGTTTTTGAGGTTTCCTTTAAAGAGTCAAATTAAACTACTAATACTTGTGTTTTATGCCCATATGGTAAAGACTTGGCATAATAAAACCTCTCATAACATATTTTTATCACATTTAATTTAGGTTAATTAATTAAATTGTGTTTGTAGAATTTGATCATTTTAGCATAATATTTTTTACTTTCATGTTTTTCAACCTAAGGCTAAGGCTATGTATGTTTTATTCTCAAATGCCTAGGGTGATCTTGGGGATAAAAAAATAGTAAATAAACCTCACTCCCTTTTTATTTTTTAGTGTAAAAATGATAGTGAATTCATCCCCACACATTTTTCATAGTGATAGGGTGGATTGTGATTTGGAATTCATCATCACACACACATCACCATGCACTAATCCACACAATGTGTTCTGGCATAGGATAAATATCAAGTACAATTTTCATAAATTTAAGTGAATTTATCCATATAGGATTCTATGAAGTGAGGAGGAAACACTCTAATAATTAGGTTTTATAAAACATCCCTTTATGAACTTTGGCCCCATTATATCATGATGTCTATAAGAACACACCTAGATATCCTGTACAACCTATATTAAGACATTCAAACACAAACAATTTCTAGTGCAAGTAAAATAACATTCTTGAGGAGCACTCACCACATAAAAACATAGGGTCAGGGTTGGGAAACAAACCTAAAGCACCAATCTACATAATTATATCAGTGGTTTGGTTATTTTGTCACATACCCATATCTACAAGTATAGGTTTGTCATTTTCTTGATCTTATTTATATGATGTCAAGACTCATGATGTTTGTACACCTTCACACCAAATAAAAACCACATAAACATCAAAATATGAGTCACAATAATACCTATACATCCCTTCATGATCATAGACAAGGCATAAGTCAACCTCAATCATAGTCCAAACATCTAATCCACCTAACATCCCCTAATTCTGATGTTTCTTTAAGTCCTGTAGTTTAAATACACATTATTTTCATAAGTCATAATTCAACTCCCAATAAAATAATAGTCTAAATGCCTATCCAATACAACATCCATTTGTGTCTCATAGTCTAATTATACATCAACCAACATTCCTTATCTAATTACTAATAGGTCAACATCCTAAACAAAGTCCAATCTTGTCATTACCTTGCAAATCCAATCCAAACCTCATTTCATCAATTATTGTATAAACTTGTCCATATCCATACTTTTAAAACAATCATCTCTAATCCCATCAAGTTTTTAATTATCCATGATTGCCAACCAAACCAACCATACACTTTCCTTAGTCCACATAGGCAATAACCCCATCTCATGTCATAATCCACCATCATAATATTGTTTGAATCTAAACCTAGTCAAGTTTAAATCATACACTTAATTAAATAAAATCATCCACTCAATCTCGATCATATAATCCATCAAATCCAACTTAAGTATATCATTTAATCACTTGATCTATTCTAAATCAAAATAAGATAACATCATCAATGGTCATTTATTACCTAGTCAAACTTATCAACTTTTTAAACATCCTTAAGCTAGTCAAACCTATCCCATATCTTAATCAAATCATGAGCTTATTTGAATTAATTTTTAAATATAAATATTATTTAAATCTAGGGTTTTCAAACCTTAACCCTTTCCTAATAGATCTAACTCATGTATAAATAAAATTTTCTCAAGATCATCCACTTAACACCTATCACATCCCATCAAATATCAAATTTATCTAAAGTCAAACTTGAAATCAAACTAAAGTAAGCATTCATAAAATAATCCAAATCTATTCTATTTCCTCCAAATATCCCACTTTCATATCCTATTATTTTTGTTTAATCCCCCACACCTATCAATTGGGGCTAATTATTCACATCATACATCCTTTCTCCCATCTTGATATATGGCCTCCCAAGTAAATTTGGATGTTTTCCTATTTTAAAAACACATATTTTCAAACAAAACCATCTTCTTTCTATGGTTCCTAGAAATGGGCACCTGAATTCCTATAGACTTTGATTCTATAAATCTTAATTCCCTCAAATGTATTAGTCATCTATTCATTCCATATAAAAATTAGCCTATTCCTAGATCATAATCAAACTTTCCATCTATTGGTTACAATCTTAATTATGACATCCACTGTCACACTAGTAAAGGAAACCCTATCTAGCAACCTTATCCCCTAAGGTACATCAAACACCCTCATCCAATTATGTCATATCATCATTACACCAAAGAAAATCATCTGATTTAGATTCAAGTGCTTCCACATACAAACAAATAAATGAAAAGATACAAAATACTTATCTCATTGTATATTGGGAATCCATCTTTCATCAACTCATTACTGTAAACCTTATCATTTGTATACACATAGGGCCTTTTATCCAAATAGACCTAATCCCTATTGGTATAGATAATTATAATACTATCAATACCATAAAATCTAGGGGAATTCTACTAATATATTCATTAATTACAAAAAACACATCCAAAGACTAATCAACAATGATGACATTAAAATTGTACATGAATCATATGAATCCATTTCTAAGAGTGAATAGGAGGGGATGTGATAATATTAATTTATAGACAATGATCACACTCTTCTATTTTTTAACTAATACCAAGATAATAAATCCATCTTTGACAATCTCATCTTCGATAGTTAACCCATATTTGATGAGCCTCACTTTTATGAGCCTCTTTATGACCATCTATATACCCTTGAAGATCCAATTTTTAATGATCCTAATCATTTTATCTTTGATGACCCCCTCTTTGATGAGCCTTTCTTATAAGAACCCATCTTTGACCAATTATCCATATTTTATCCATCACAAAAGATCCCTCATTTCCAAAATTCACTTCATCATAAAGCCTCCATCTCTAAGTGAAAAGTTAAGAAGGTACTTGTAGACATTATTATCTAATAAGTCATCCTTATGACCACTATCCATATATCATTTACTAACAACATCAAAATGAAAACATCATCAACATTAGCATCAAAATCAATGTTATATTCAACATCAAAATTAGGATCAAATCCATCATTATCACTTAAATCCATGTTATATTCATTGTCATAATAAACATCAACATTAATATCAAGGTCCATCCATAGTATCTATGAGGATTGGATTTCACCAACCTCTTTATAGACATTTATGTCTATACCATCAATATGGAGGACCACCAATAAGAATACATGTATTTTGATCTATTTTATAATTATAAATTCATATAAGAATTTATGGGACTTTAGTATTATTTACCAAGTGTCAATTATGTATTTGACATCATCTTGGATGTTTGTCCTATAGATCAATGTAATCACCTAAGTGATCATTTCATTCTTCTTGAGGACTTAATATATAGAATTGAAACATGTCCTCCTAGTAACCTATATTAGTATCATGATAACCCCTATCCACTCAATTACATCACCAATATTTCCCCTCAACTATATTAAATCATTGATCCTTTTCTTCCCCTCGACTATTAATTTATGATAAACCTCAATTAGGATTGATAGAATAACACACTATTGGATTAATTTAATAGAGACATGTCAATTAAAAAATATATGGGGATCTAAGATAGTATCCAATCAATAAATCATAATAATGATATCATCTTTGAATTAGTAATAAATCAAAATCAAAATAAATCAAATAATTAGCCAAGTCAAAAATCAATATTCCCTAGTGAAATCCTCTTTGAAGTGCTATGGGACAATCAAATTCAAATAAATCAACAAAGTCAAAAATCAAAGTCCATTAGTAAAAACCTCCATAAGTCACTATTAGGAAATACAAATCAATCTCAATTTGTAATTCAAGAAGAGTCTATTGGTGAAAACCTCTTCGAGGAAATAATAGATGAATAAATCAAATTGACATCATTTGATTAAGACATCATAAAAATTGATAATGAAATTAATAATAATCCTCCAACATTCAGATCAAGGAATAAAATAGTATTGATGTCTTGGGCCCACAATATCCAAAATTATGTCACCCAAAGAATAAATAAAGCATCTAGAATAAAAAACATTATGTGTGACTATTAATCCCAATTTTTGGTTTCCTAAAATTATGCATCCATCCATGATATTATCATCAAATCAAACCCTTAAGACAATCCATACCATACCCCAGCTTCCTGGGCATCATTGTCTCTCATAGGGGATATGAAGATAGCTAGTTGAGATCACAAACCAATGACATCATTACAACCCATTCAATGCAGGCCAATGTCCAAAATAATATAAATCAATAATCAATGAGGATCATAATGATAACAATGTATCCCATGTTTATAACATCATCGTAGTATAAAATTTATCCAAAATAGGCATCAATTGAATATCAAATGCCTATTCACCAAACATCTCATATGCCTCCAATAAATCAAGATTTCATTAAGTAATAAAAAAATAATAATCAATAATTGACTATGGAAGAAGTAGGAGTGGAATAAATGATAGAAAAGGGGAAAATTCAAATTTTTTATTTAGGTTTTGAGCACACAAATGTGAACCCTATTATAGGGAACACATATGTCTTTCCAAGGGATGTCAATAAAGGAAAATCAAATCAAGGTGGCATGGGACCTATTGAACAATCACCTGATAAGGCCCCATAGAATGTTCATATCAAACCCCACAAAAAATTGTCATGGGTGGATAATGTCATGCAAAATATACCCATGGACTAAGAGATATCTAAGTCATGCATTTATCCCATCATGTAAAATAATGAGTTTTATGTCAACATCTCATACATCATCATGGAAAAAGTTGACACTAATCTCACCTACTCCATATTGGCCAAAGTTAATAAATTCAGGCTAAATATTGACTCATTCCAAAAATGGGAAAACTAAAGGTGGAGACTTAAGGGCCATTTAGAGGTGGTTTCCATGGAAAAAAACCTCTTATTGGTCAACTTTAACAACTAAGAAGATTACTTAATGGTAATGCATGAAGGACCATGGTTCATGGGCAAGTCAAATGTAAGTGCCAAAAGGTGGAAAGATGGAATGAACCTTAGTAGATCAACCCTAGAGGACATCCCTATGTGGGTACCACTCCATAAACTACCCCTATAATTATAATAACTATAGGTAATAATGGAAATCACTAAATCCCTAGGATAACCCATTGTTATTGACCTAATCATGATATCCAAGAGAAGAATGATTGTATAAGTATTCCATGTATTCATCCCCTTAGACAAGTATTTCTTATGTAATATTAAAATCAAATAAAGATATGGTGAGTGGTCACAAACCATTGAGTATGAAAAGTCAACTTTGATTTGTAAAAAATGTAATATTTTGAGCCACTTAGCTAAGGATTACCCCTTAACCCTATACCCCCCAATTTATAAAATTTATATAGAATAAGAAACACTTCTTCTCTATTATAATTGAATACCCTAATTAAAGATATTATTTTCCCCATCCTTGCTACCTTAACTAACATATTTAGTTCCTTAGAGATTATTTTGCACCCCAAACAACTATTGAAATGGAATAACTCTCACAAGCCCTATTGGGTGGATCAAGGGATCCCTACAAGACATCTATAAGAGTCATGAAAGGATTTTCCCTCACACCTATGTTATTTGAGTGGAAAGTTAGTGGAATGTATGTTAGAATAACTATCCCACCTTCTAGACTCCTTGGTCATTAGTAATTGAGGAAGTATCAACCTATTGAAAGGAAATGGGATGGATTTAATAAATACCACCAATCTCATTCAATCCCCCCATTAGATATGGATCATAGAATGAGTATGAGTAACCTAACCTCCTATAAGGAAGGTATCTTATCCCTAATCCATAATAACTTATTGGAAAATAAGTAAAGGATTAAATAACTAGGTCAATGATCCATTTCCATCCTCAAATAGGACTTTGTGATTGAAGAAAAATAGTGGACATCGATAAAATTAAAAAAATGAAAAAAGAAAATAGGTGTGTTAAGCACCCATATATTCAAGGAGAGTGTCAAACCTCTTATCAAGGAAGAAATAAACTACAAATGAAAGAGTGAAAGGGAATAAGACAACCCATAAGGTCCACTTCATAAAATTTAAAAAATGAACTCATCTCATGGAACATAAGGGGGTTGAATAACCCAAAAAAATATAGGTTAGTAATTAATATGAGTAAAACTCACAACCCTCTCATAATATTGATCCAAGAGAAAAAATTGTCTAAAACTTATCTTAAAACATTTTATGATAATTTATGGTTCAAAGTTAATCACATAAGTGGATTGGGAGGACTTGTGGTTCTCTAGAATGACTTCTATCTTTAGGGTGATTTACTAACCTATAATAACAATCATATAGTTTTTCTTTTCAAAGATAAGTTAAGCAAGGAAGAATATATTCTCTTTAACATTTATGATCCCAAATTGAGATAAGGATAGAAAAAACTCTAAGAGGACTTCTTAGCCTTTAGGGATCTCTGTATAATTTGGAAATGTATTGTGGTTGATTAATTAAACCCCACTCCCTAAACCCAATGTAAAAGAAAGGTGGCATTAAATATTTCATATAAATCATGTATGATCTTTATGATTTTATTATAAGAGTATGTCTTATTGATGTAGACCTAAAAGAAAACCCCTACATCTAGACCAATAAAAGGATGTGATAAGACCTTATATAGGTGATAATTTATTGGTGTCATTACTTGGGATATTCACTTTTATATCTCTCTCTCATCTCTACCAAGGATTGGGTCAGACTAAAACCCCATCATATTCAATGGAGAAAGGATCTTTAAACTGAATAATATACGTTTTAGAGTCAAGAACATATGGTTGTATGACCTATATTTTCATGACTTAATCAAGCATTTATGGAAGGAACTAGTGGTGGTTTTAGACATGTACATACTTATTAAAAACCTTAACCACATTAAATACAACCTCAAAGTCTAGAATAAAAAGGTGTTTTCAAATATCTTCATCTAGAAGAATGCTTGGATGGAAGAACTATGAAAACTTTAGGAGTAAATGGATATTAATGGATTAGGTGATATCCTAGTGAATACCAAGGAGGAAATTCTAAGTTATTACCATAATCTTTGATCCAAGGAGGAATATTTATAGAGTCAAAATTCTAGATGCACCTGGCTAAAGGAAGGAGGTAGGAATATAAAATTCTTCCACCAAGTAGACTCTAAAAATAGGAACATAAATAGAATTTTAGAATTTTTCCTTAATGATGGTACTAAATGTAGGGAAAAATAAATTAGAAATGAGTAGATCATCCTCCACTTTAAAATTTTGTTGAAATAATTTGGTTATATTTCTGAATAACTAAAGGGAAGGCTTTTTACAAAATCTCCCCTCTATCATCTCTCAAGTAGAAAATCAATACCTCTACACACCTCCATCCCCATAAGAGGTCAGAATAATAGCATTCTCCATGGAAGGTAACAAGTCTCTAGGACCTAATGGTTTTCCTCCACTATTATTTCAATATTTTTGGGTATTATTCATGTGGAAGTTGAATTGGTTGTCTATGAGTTCTTCAGAGCTAGAACTATCTTGAAGAAACTTAATAACACCTTCATAGTCATAATCTCCAAGAAACCAGGATTTAACTAATAAAGGGATTTTAGGCCCATCAGATTATGTTCCATAATATACAAGATATTTACTAAAATTTTGGTCACACATTTATAACCCATCCTCAAGAGTATTATTATTGAGAAATAAGGAGCCTTTGTTGTTGAAAGATATATCACATATGAGATCATAATTATTTATGAAATCTTACATTTGGTGGTGAAATACACTATACAAGGCATGTTCCTAAATCTCTACATGAAAAAATATTATGATAGAGTGTCCTTGAACTTCTTGGACAAGGTTATGGATAAAATCATATCCGATACTAAACTCAGGGGCTTGATTCATAGTTGCATCTCTATTCCCATGATTTTGATCTTGATTAATAGAGATCCCAAAGGCTTCCTCTAGACTAATAGAATAATCAATAAAGTTCACCCCAAATATTTTTATCATGATGGTAGAGACTCTAGGCATAAGTTTATAATCAGCTAAAGCATGAGATTTAATCAAAGGACTAAGGATAGCCCAAAACATTGTCCCTATCACCCATGATTAATTCATGGATGACACCTTCTTCCTAGGAAAGGCATATATTACTGAATCAAAAGACCTCAAGAGAATTATATTGGACTATGAAAGGGATCAATTTAGTGTATTAATTTTAGTAAAATATCCATATTTTTCCTTAACACCCTAACTATTTCTTAGAAAAGGTTGGTTGGCATCATGGGCTATCAAATTAGGAACCTACCCTCAACATATCTCAAAATTTCATTATTCAATTGAAGGATGAAAATAGAGTACTGGAACATGTTGGTGGACAAAATCCAAAATAAATTAGTTGAGTGGAAAGCTTCACTCCTTTCTAAAGATGGTAAGCTCTAACTCCTCAAAAAAAAATTATAAATCATATTAATATAATTTATGTCCCTATTCTACATCCCTATCATGATTATAGAGAGAATAGAAAAAATTAATTATAGTTTCCTATGGAGAGGTGTAGAAAAAAATTTCAAATTCCCCTTGGTCACCTATGAAAAGTCCTACTTCCCCAAAGCTAATGGAGGACTAGGACTAAGACTATTCAAGAGTATGAACTAGGATCTCATGGCCAAATTTAGTTGGAAAGTGATGAAAGAAGGTAATCATTGGACCTAGATCACCAAATATAAGTACCTTGAGGGTAGGGATGAATATATCCTCTTCTTGGAAGAAGGTCCCATAGATAGTTTTGCCTTCTAGAAATCCATCTCTAGTATAATAATTCTAATGAGAAAAATAAGAAAAAGATAGGGAATAGAGAAAATGTCAATTTATAGGAAGATCCATGGATCTTTCTTTCTCATTTATATTTTTCACCTCCCTAGAATAAATTTATCAAGTTATTTAAGACTTGATAGGCCATAAGGTCGAGGACAATTGGTTAGCTTTTAAAGGAATCACAAAGTGGAGGACCCTGACCCTAGAGTTAGACAATGAGGATGTCTTCTTACATGTCATATCTTGAATCTCAAATTCAAAAAAACCCACATCAACATATAACTTAATGAAGACTACCTCATTTGGCTATAAAAATATAATATGGAATACTCTATGAAATCTTGGTTCCTTATCAACCTTAAAATTGAGGATAGCTGGTCCTATTAGAAAAATATTTGGATTAAGCACCTCACCCCAAAAATAATTATATTCTTATATATATCAATACAAATTCCTCACATGAAAAATTTGGATAATTACATGTTCATCCCTAGTAGGCATGGCATCTACAAATCTATTGAGGAATCCATCTCTCATCTCTTATTTATGTGTCTTTTTAGGTCAGCTATTAAGGACCAACTTTTCTAGTTGTTTAATGTGTCTTAGGTTAAACATAGTTATATCCTTGACCTTATTATTTAGTGGAAACAACCCTGGAATCTCCCTTCCTTATCCTTTATATGGTTCTTGGCCCTTCCTCATTTCTCTTGATAGATTTGGATAACCAATAATACCTATCTCTTTGAAAATAAGAAGATAAATTCTAAGAATACATTCCGTAAGTTATGTGTAATCATTAGTAAAAATTTCAAAGTGATTACCCTAATAAAAAAATATATTCCTTCAAGAATTAAAAGGCCATCCTTCATAATTATAACCCACTCCCCTCTTCCCCCCTCTTAGGCAAAACCTAAAAAAAATCCTTATGAAGTGTACTTGTCCCCCCCCATGGGTTGGCAAAGATAAACTTTGATAATGTGGCCAAGGTCAACCTAGGTAGTGCCAGGGGTGGAGGTATTATTAAAGATGAGTCTATGGTGGTGATTATAGCCTATGTGGTCCCAATGGGTCTCCAAATAAATCATGTCATGGAGGCTAAGTTAGATTTTTAGGGCATCTAGCTTGTTATCCAACTCAAAATCCCTAATTTGGACATAGACTGGGATTCCTTAAAAATTCTCAATGACATTTTAGGTAAATTGAACCCATCCCATACCATTAAACTCTTCATTTTTAAATCTATTGGCCTTCTCCATTCCCTTAATGAATTCTCCATTACTCACATTTTGAAATAAGGAAATGTTATTGTGCATGGCCTTACCAACATTAATGTCTCAAGAGATGATCTCATTAAAAGGCACAAGCCCAAAAAACTCTCCACTTATATCACTCTTTTCATTAAAAATTATTCACAAGATCCTCACAATCCCTTAAGGGATGATAAGAAATGTGTGAATGGGGTTAACATCTAATCTTGGTCTATTCCACATCACATGTCATGATGGAGGCACTTATTTCAAATGTTAGATATCATGATACATGGCATCATGATAAAAATATTTAGGTTAATGAAAACTATAATAGATTGGTACTTTTCTTGAACCACTACATTTCATCACATCACTTAAATGGGAATAGAAGTAAAGTAATGGGGGGAGACAAGCACAAACTTGAGCTAATTTATTATACTAAGATAGAAACCAATAGAAAGGTATTGTGTAAGCTTAAAAAAGGAAACCTCATGGATTTTGTGATGTTTATTTAAGGACATGATTATATTCTCATAAAAGACTTCACCATGGGATGGAAGCATACAAAAATGACATTC
The DNA here is from genome assembly GCA_037957365.1 of Torreya grandis. Taxonomy (NCBI): domain Eukaryota; kingdom Viridiplantae; phylum Streptophyta; class Pinopsida; order Cupressales; family Taxaceae; genus Torreya; species Torreya grandis. Next base: position 2,676,619 of record JARHVA010002170.1, on the reverse strand, counting down.
AGAGGCCTCATGATTGAGATTTTAAAGGAAATTATTAGAGAGGTTATTATAATGTCATGCTAGGGTACCAAGGACTAAAAAGATAAGATAAGGAAGTAAGAACTCATGTAAACCTTATTTTATTCTAACTTGTTCCATATTGAGAAGAAGGGATTCTCAAGATCACACCTCCTTAGGGATTGGCCATAAATTTGCCTATAGGTGATGAAATGTTGAACACTAGAGGATAATTTTACCCATATTTTCTCTCATCATTTTCTACTCCTTAATAATTTTAAGGTCCATAATAGTTTACCCTAATTCTTAATTATATATTTTGAAAATACTATATTGGACTTATAATTAAAACCCACCTCTAACATTATCCATCAGGGGCTTATCTTTTTATTGGCCAAGAAAGGGAAGGCACAAATGTGTATCAATATTAATTTTGTTAAAAGTAGTAAGGATAAACATAATGGGTTCCTCTAAAAATATTATGGAAGATTGTGAGAGTGACTTACCCTCCCACCCTATTCCTTCTAAGAGCTAGAAGCAAAAGGAAAAATTAAGATTCCCCCTCTAGGTAAGAAAATCTCTAAGAAAGAAAGTAGAAAACTAAGCTCCCCCCTAAGAATTGATAACTCCAACTTTGAAATATAGAAGTTAAAGGCTGTAAACTCCAAAAATAAAGAAGTTAACAAAGTTCTATGGGATCACCCAAAGGCTTCAAGCATAAATTACATGACTTTCATAAGAACCTCTAGAGTCTGGGATATTATTTGGTTTCCCTCATGGAAGAGTGAAAAACTATAAAATTGGAATATAAAAAGCTAAAGGAATCTTCAATCAACCCTAAGATGGTAGAAGGCAGTAGTTTGAAACTAGAAGTCACTCCTAGTAAGCATGTCAAGGAACCCATAATGATCACCCATCCAAAGTGACCCCCCCTTTAAGCATTAAAAATAAGGATAAGAGAAGAAATTAGAACCCCAATAAGGTTAAGGGGATGATTGAGTGTTGTAAAAAAGGGGTCAAATATAAATTCATCAATTTATGCACTCATTTGATTGTCCAAGTTAGTTTTGGACTTATTACAAATAGGAGTAAACATAATATATTCCCATAGCACTCAACATTTATCACTCAACTATACTAGCATCAATTCACATAAGGTAAAATCCTTATGTTCTCACCTAAAGCATATAAGAGAGGGAATTAGGGCCCTTTTTGGGCTACTAATGACATGTCATAATGCATCACATATAGGACTTGGTCATTTTAACATAGGGTTTAGTAGATTCATTGGTGCAAGCCCTATTTGGGCTAAGCCTGATAGTCTATGAGTGTAATCCCATTTGGGGAACTAGTTTTGGTCATAAGGGAACAAGCATTTATTAAATAATTATAACATCATATAGGTGTTAAAAGGGTCAATGGGATGCTTTAGATCAATTTTTCATTCTTATGCTAGCACTTTTTAACAAGGGTATCAAATCTTGGGTGCATGACTCTCTTTACACTTAGGCTATTACCACAAGATATGTTGATGTCATTAGTGAACATAGAGCCACCATTAATGTTGTAAACTAAGAGATTGAAAATAACATGCTTTAATATAAATATATTCAAATTACATTAGTATAACCATCACACATTTCACTAATAATTCAAATGATGCATAAATTAGATAGAAAATCATTGAGAATAACTACCATTACTATTAATCAAAGGAAATAGAACAAAGTGAATAACATATAAAATAGAATAAATACTCACTTAAGATATTTATTATCCTAGAGGCTCATAAGAGAGCTTAAGACTACATAATGGGATCCTTAATGGCTTTGAAGCTAATCCTAACACTAATGGTAGCCATTACTTTTAGAACCATTTCTTCAAAGCTTCACTTCATCAATTATTGCATCCTTATGATCACTAGTTTGAGCTACTTTTATAGCACATAAGATCTTTTTTATGGTGGAGAGTGCACATTGAGTGTTGATTTTTAGTCTTTTTTTATCATTCTACTAGCTCCATCACCTTTCACCCTTTGTGCTATGGTTTCCACATGTTTCCACTCCTAGAGGATACCCTTAAAGATCCAAGTGCTAGTTAACCACCTACTAACTAGTGCAAGATGTGTGTTTATTCCTCTATCTGGTACTAAAATAAAAAAATAGCAATCATGCCAAGTGATTACCTCAAACTAAGATGTTTGTTGAGCTAGCATGGATCCCATACTTAATGAAATAGGGGCCCAACATTACCCCATAAAAAAAAATTAGTATGCCCTTGGACTAGGCTACCAAAGCCTTTGGTGTTAAAATTTGAATACCCTCTCCTTAAGCTCATTGTTAAAGTATTTAAATCCCTTGATATCAAGCTTGATCTATTTAATGACATTATCTATTTTCATGGATGTGGTTTCAAGTACGAGCACATATATCTTCTCCAATTCCTTCCTAAAGGCCTCTACATTTGTCTTATCTTTTATCACTCCTCTATCAAGGATTGTTCCTTATTCTCAAGCCTTAGTATATAATGTGTGGAAGAATAAATCTAGGTTCTATTCTTGGTCCTTGATCTAGGTGCTCAATGCATTGATCTTCCCCATTATCTACATATGCTCTGATCTGATTTTAGAATACACCTTCATCACTAGATCATCCTTTTCATCCTTTGCCTACTTGAGGCACACATCTATGATCAATTCTTAGTTGTAAAATTTCATGAAGATAGAATCAACTATATCTATACCATCTTAAAGTCCCATGGATATTCCTTCCACCTCTTTGAGCTTAGATGATATCTCTTTTTATAGTATGGCACATGGATCTTCCTCTTATTCTTTTTGCACTAGCTTTAGTTTCATCCTTGGGAGCATTTTATTCACTATCACACAAACTTTATCAACCTTAGATAGGTTCAATTTATCAATACCAATTAGGAGGGATGTTTCAACCATCTCTATGTGCTTTCATAGCTATTTCAATTTGAATTTCATGGCCTACGCTTCATCTTCAACATCTTTACAAAGGTTTTTCCATTTCTTGAATCTATAATCATTGATGATGTTATTCAATGTGACTTCCATGGAAAACTAGATAAGCACATTCCTAGACCAAACTAGGTTCATGGTACATGGTTTTATGATGAGTGAGTCATGCCCTTCCTTAGGTTCATCTATGCCTAATATGGCCTTCTAAGGTGCTTCAAAATGAGGCTTATCCATGTATCTATCAAACAAAAATGTAATCTATGTACACATCCTTATTGTGGTGGCTTTGGGTTGTATGAAGTCAAACATGTATATATATTCATCCATCCACCCCTTCTGCACTTTATCTCTGATGCTCAATTTGGCACCTTCTTCCTCAGTGATAACTAGCTTCATTTTCTCTTCTTCTTCTTCTTCACTAGCACTTCTAATTTCTTTGATGCTTTCCTCTGAGGAATCATCTTCTTATTTTGTAAGGGGTTGTTTTTTAGAATTTTTCTCTTGTCCGCTTCCTCTTCCTATGGTTTCTTGTGATAACCTCCAAGTATGTTCCCTTGGTGCCAGCTTCACCTTATTTCTATTTCTACTAGGGTTTCTCAGCACTCTTTATCTATTGTTTTTCTAAGGCATTAGTATCACCTTATTTTTCTTTAGGTTCACCTTCACTACTTGGGCATGTCTATTGTGTAGCTTCATTTTCTATCCTAATGGGGGCACTATGTACCCTATTTGATTTCTTAAGAGCTTGTTCTGCACTTGTAAGAACCTTCTTCATCTTCTTATTTCTCTTGGCCTTCTCTTCCTTAGATTTCTCCTTCTCAAACTTAGCCTTGTCAATATCTTCCTAGGTCATGCCCATTTCCTTCATATCCTTCCTCTTATTCTCGAGCACTAATGCCATCTCAATATCTTCCTTGCTAAGCTCCATTTTATTCCACACCATTCTCTTTTCCTCCTCAATTTATAGAGGTTGTGTGGAGGGATATTTGGATTAAACACTCACTATATTTTCTAATTCTTTAATCATGGTGGTGGTTCCACCTTAGAGGATCTTATGAATATCCTTAGTGTTGGGCTCCTCTTCCACTTCTTTCATAATGTAAGTTTTTATTCCTTCTTCTACCTCTTCCTCCATCTCTTCCTACCTTCCCTATGTGTAGGCCTCTTCTACCTCCATTTATGCCAGATTTATTTTAGGTAGTGTAATGGGTCCCTTAGATGTTTTCTTTTTCTACTTATTTTTGGAAGAATCAATCTTTATCATGAAGGTTACACACTTATTCTTTGGAGTTGGAGGTGTTCCTTATTTATTAAAGGAAACCCTTAAACTAATGCACTACTATATTTATTTGAGTGTCTCTCCTAATTTATATTGTGTATAATTATGCTACATTATTAGCATGGGATTCCCTTCATTACTGATCTAGAGGGGGTGATCATAATATTTTCTAGGGTTTACACCCTTTTTCTATGGATTCATCTCATAATAGAACATGAAGATGTGCTCATTTATAACTTCCCTTTGGAGGGGATGGAATTCAATGTGGTTATTGTCATCCTCCTCATCCTATATGGCTTTCTCTCTTGGGTGCACACATTATCACCTCAACCTACTCCTTTCTATATCCATGACCTTCACTAGGATATCCAGCTATTGTGCATTGGGAATCCTCCTTAGTTCCTCCCTAAAATAGTTTATCAAAAATTTGTAAGGGATTTTGAGCCAATCAAATAGTTTACTACCTATAAGTTTCAATCACACTACATAAAAAAATTTCATGATGAAAAAGGTCATCATTCCAAACATATGATGGGGAGGGGGGGGGGGGGGGGGGGGGGCTCTTGTAGGATGTAACATTCAATTTCAAATTACTCAATGTATTAGGTGCACCATCCTAGTACTATTATCTTATATTTATTAAATAATTAGGGTGGGTAGGTGAAGTATTGGTACTTAATCACCAAGGAGTCTTTATGTGATAAGATGACCCAAAGATGGTCTTCATCACCATCTGGCACACTAATCTCTTCCATCACTATCAATATCAACATCAAACCCCACCTGAAGGTATCTCAAAACTTATGACACTCTATCATGTTCTTCAATAATGAATTTAATAATGTTGAACTTGACCCCTTGCACCATGTGGTGGGTGTTGCACAAATAGGTCTTGTTGATGTCCATCAACTTTTTGTAGAGGCAAAGTTTAAAACTCATGAGGCATGTTGCATCCCTCATATTAGGTTCATTTATGTCTTTTATTGGGAATGTGAATCCTACCTTGTAATAACTAAGGAATTTCACAACCCTCTCCACTTATATGTCATCCTCCATCATCATGTAGATGTCTTCATGTAAGCCTAGGAGCTAGATGATTCTACTGATGAGGCATTTTTATATCCTCATGCACCTCCCTATGAAGTAGAATCAATCTCCATAAATGTAAGAGAGGAGGAATTACATGAGTTCCTCTAACTTGCTAAAACTTGGAAACTTATACATCTAGGATAAGGTGGTCACAATCCTATCTCAGATGGAGACATTAATCATCACCACATGTACCTCCATCTTTGCTCTCATGTCAACCACGTAGTCCTGGTTGAGCTCCTACACATTTCTAAATGTGCAATGGTTATATTCTTTGAACCTATAGGTGTGTGCAGAAAACACTCAGGTCTCCCCCATTATGACCTTAGGGGGAAACTACATTTCTTTATATGACATCTTGAAGATTGCTTTAGGATCAATCTCAGTGATGCTAACTCCTTCATCTAGTTGTGCCTTCTTCTTCACAATGGTTATCTTATCTACTATCCATGAATTCTTGGCATCCTTTTTTGCCTATGGTAGACCTAAACTCAATCATTTCTTTCCCATTATAAACCATTTAGCGTTGAAGTATGGTCTATTAATTTTGATGAAGCCTGTAATGTTTTTTTTTCACTTTCACATAGTCATGGGGTTTATAACTATAACTTTGACTCTTGAGCCTCATTCCTCATTAATGGCAGCCTCAGTGTCACTCAATATTTATTTTATCCTATTATCTCACAATTTTTACTCCACACACCTCTATTTCAATCTCAATATGAATGCAATATCTTTCCATATACAATCATTCACATTTGGTAGTTATGGGTGCTCAAGTTTCTCTATGGTAGAATTTTCTCACTTCAAATCTAGTTTAACTTTAGTTTTTCTCCACGGTTAGGTTCAAATTTGCTTAAGGTTTATAACCTAGTCTAGTATAGTGTTTGCCTCTTTATACCTTAAATTTAGCTACCCCATAAATGGTTGGTGATTGATGATGTGGTGGCACATGGATTTATTTAAATATTATAAATTCATGAAATCTATGAAAATCCACCACCACGTTCACATTTATTATGGATCTTTGTGCCTCTACCATCACAATCATTAAATTATTTTAACTTATTTGGTGAAGTGATAGGTGATTCAAATGATCACTTCTTACTCATCATTTTGTAGATGTCAACTTTATTGGTTGTATTCCTCCTATGATTCTTTCACCTTAGCATGACCTTTGCCCTCCTTATGGAAACCTAGGTGTAGTACCTCACATGCACATTATTTAGCCTCTTTAGTTCCATCTTATCTTCTTACTGCACTTCCTTTCAAGTGTGCTTTCTTTCCTTGGTAAATTTCTTGTAGTTTTTGTCTCTTAACTTGGCCTACCCTACCCCATAAAAAATTATATGTTGGTCCTCTAGTACTTCATTATTTTCCATTGATTTCTTGCATGTTAGCATCTTGTGTGCCTCTTTTTTTATCTCTCATGCACTAGCATTTTATACAACTCACTTTTTCTCTTAGTACTCATACTTTTAAAAGTCTATAAAACTCCATTCCCTTAGAAACTTAGGTTTCTAACCTTAGGTTCATATAAATAAATCGTGCTCAACTCACCTAACTAGAATTATGCATGTGAGTGCTAGAAGAGTTATCTTGTAGGCCTAAAAGCAACTCACTTATCCACTCAATACAAAAAATAGCATAAATAACATAAAACTTAAGGAAACATTTATCTTACAACAAAATTAATTTTGGTTAGCATGACACCATCGACTTGTGACTAGGAAGTTGGTGTCTAATGGTGAAAATACCATTCTATTACCTATAAGGCTTCAATCGATTTCCATTGAAATACTTAGGTAAATTTTCACACATCAATGTGTGTAGCTTGCATGCACCTTTCTCCAACATGTTGTGGATGATAAATGGTCCCATCCACCTAATCTACAACTTATTAGGGTTCTTAAGGTAATTAGATTAATATAGAAAGACCATAAGTACCTTATGCTTAATGTGATTATCATGCCACAACTTCTAGCATGCCTTCTCTATCTATTGGCTCCATCTTGCTTAGGCATGCATCTTATAAAAATGCTCCAAGTCTTCTAGCCATGTTCTCAAATATTCTTGGTCATCTAAATAACCAATATGCACAATATTCAATGAGGGCACTATGAATTCCATTGGTAAAATATCCTTTACACTAAACACCAATTAGAATGGTGTAACCTTATTTAGGCACTTATAAGTCATACAATATGCCCAAAACACTATTAATACCTAATCATAACAATATTTTTAACTAGCATTACATATATTTGCTAGGAACATTCCTAATATCTTATTGAATGCCTCAACAATTCCATTTGCCTATGGATAATAAGGTGTTGTCTTATCGTGCACCACTATATATTCGATCAACAGGATCTACACAATTTCATTGATGAAGTGGGTGCCTCTATCACTAGTCAAACTAAGTGGTCACCAATAGTGACTAATGATGTTCTCCAATAAAAACCTTATAGTGGTGGTGATTGTGTAGTCTTTGGTTGGCACTACCTCAACCCACTTGGTAAAATAATGTGTGGCCTCTAGAATGTAACACATGTGTATGTGCCTCATAATGGGAATAATTATCCCAAAAAAATTAATGGCCCATTTTTTGAATGGTTCTTGGGAAAGAATGGGAATGATAGTAAATTCATCCCAACAATTGGGATTTCCTATTCACTATTATATGTCAAATACCTTATCATAGTCTTTTACATCTTAAAACAAACTTGGCCAACATAATCTTGATTACATCACCTTACACTTGTAGTGTCTTTATCACAGTGGCATCTTATTATCCCCTCATGTGCATCTTCCAAAACACATTATCATAAGACTTTATCATGACTCAATTTATATAATTCCCTGCTAATGATCTAAAATGGGGTGGCACAAATTATGAGTTGTTTCTTCTCTTTGGTTGTCATAATCTGGGGCATAGACCCAAACATTAGGAAAGTAGTGATCTCTACCAAGTCCTTCAGGATGCACTAGACCCTATAGAGTTTCATGTCTTTCATATCATCCCCAAAAGGCATTATCATATCATGAGAGGTTATGTGGGATAAATGGTCTAGGCCTGAGTTCTATTTTGCAGGCTTCACTACAATTGAGAAATGGAATTATTGAAATAAAAATATCCATATACAAATGCACCTATGTAGAATGGGCTTGTTCACAAGGTAATTAAGTTCTTCATGATTAGTGAACAATATGAATGGGGTTTCCAACAAGTATTAATTAAACTTTTATAAGGTGTACACCATGGAAAGTGCCTTGCCCTCAGTTTTTATATAGTAATGCTCTACTTGGGTTAGTTTCTTGATTATGAAGGATATGGGATGATTCATTTTGCCTTCACTAAGTTGCACCAAAATGATTCCAATTTCAGATCTAGATGAGTCAACATGGATGTGAAATGGAGTTATTTATTCAATAAATTATAATACCAACATGTTATCCAATTTGAGCTTCAAGGTTTCAAAGGAATCTTCTTACACTATGCCCCAGTAGAACATGCCATCCTTATGTAAGATCTCCTATAATGACACCATAATCAATATTTTCATATCTCATTATGAAATTTTTATAGTATCCATAATGTCCAATAAATGTGTGAATGTCTTTCTACATCTATTGGGTCTAAAGCTATAGATAATTTCAATCTTCATGAGGTTGATGAGTAGACCATCTTTACAAATGATGTGCCTAAGGAAGGCATTAATTGGTGTTGTGAATATGCATTTATTGAGTTTTATGGATATCTAAAACTAATTACACCTCTCAAACATGAGGCATAGGTTTTTATAATGATCCTTTACTAGTCCATACACAATATAGTCATCTAGGTACACTTAAAGGAACTTATGAATGAAGTCCTTAAATATAATGATCATCATTCTAGAGAACATAGTTAGTAAATTCTTAAGTACAAAAGGCATCACATTGTATGTGAAATAATCCCATTATATCATAAATTTGGTTTTAGGCTTGTCCTCCTCCTGAATCTGGACTTGATGGTATCCTAAGAACCCATTAGTGAAAGTGTATATTTCACATCCTCTGATGCCATCCAAGACTTTGTCAGTGAATGCAGTTAAGAAGGGGTCAATTATGTAGGAAGCATTCAATAATATATAAATGACACAAATATATATGCATCCATATTTATTTATTCTAATAACCATGGGGCTCACCCATTTAGATTCTTGCATAGGGTAGATCTATAATTTATGTCAGCTCTATAGCAGACTAATATACACCTAGAGTAGTCATATTTGGTTCCCCTTATAAGCTAATGTCTACCTTGGTAGTTTTTAGTGGCATATAGTAGGGCTCATTCCTCTCTTGTTATGAATCCTCAACTTGCCTAATTCCCTCAAATGTTTCTATGTGAATATGAGTAGGGTCATCTTCCTTTAGAGTTTTATCCTCTACTTGGTGCACAAGCTTAGTTTTATCTATTAGGTGTATCCAGTTGTGTGCCTTCCATGTTTCATCAGCCTCTTTACTCAATTCACTATTAAGAGTTTTTTATTCAAATAATTTTAGGAGCATCAACCAATTTTACTTGAACATGTATTTTAGGCACTCCTATAGGATTGTAGTGTCTTCAAAAACTCCCCTATGAAATATTTGTAGTAGATCAATCAATTCAAGGTTCTTAAAAGAGAAGGAAAAAGTGTGCACAAACCTCTCCTTAAGGACATCCTAATTAGATATCTCATAGTGTGTCTCATTAACAATGTACCATGGTCATGACCACATCTTCAAGGTCCTATACAAGGAATGCACCCATAGGCTCCTTAGGGTTTTCTCACCATAGATAGTCCATGTTTATTAACAAAATTACACATGCACTATAGGGTTAGAGTCTCTAGAGTAAGTAGAGATGTCTAGGTCCTCATTACTTTTATAGAATATAGTGAAGATGGCTACTTTCACATCTTGCCAAGTTGGAAAGGTAGGCCTTTGTGTTTCCCACCAATAAGTGGTAGTTATCCTTAATGTATACACTAGTGCACCCATTCTATTTACTTCTTTTGGGATGAATGATTCAAGGTTGTAGACATACTCTTCAACAAGATTTCTCCCCTTATATCTTGAGAGCACCACAAGTTTACTTTTACTTAGGTGAAACACTCCTTTTCTTTTCTTCTTAATGCAATGAACCCATATTTTTGAAGTGTGATCCATCTGGACCCATCCTATTTTAATTAGTTTTTGCACCTTTGCTCACAATCCTGTCTTAGATGGAGACATTAATCATCACCACACGTACCTCCATATTTTCTCTCATGTCAACCACCTAGTCCTAGTTGAGTTCCTGCACATTTCTAAATGTGGAGTGGTTATATTCTTTCAACCTATAGGTGTGTGCAAAAAACACCCATGTCTCCCCCATTATGACCTCAGGGGGAAACTACATTTATTTATATGACATCTTGGATATTGCTTTAGGATCAATCTTAGTAATGCTAACTCCTTCAACTAGTTGTGCCCTCTTCTTCGTAATGGTTATCTCATCTACTATCCATGCCTTCTTTGCATCCTTTTTTCCTATGGTAGACCTAAACTCAATAATTTCTTTCCCATTTTAAACCATTTAGCATTGAAGTATGGTCTATTAATTTTGATGAAACCTGTAATGTTTTTTTACACTTTCACATAGTCATGGGGTTTATAACTATAAATTTGACTCTTGAGCTTCATTCCTCATTAATGGCAGCCTTAGTGTCACTCAATACTTAATTTATCCTATTATCTCACAATTTTTACTCCACCCACCTCTATTTCAATCTCAATAGGAATGCAATATCTTTCCTTATCTAATCATTCACATTTGGTAGTTATGGGTGCTCAAATTTCTCTATGCTATCATTTTCTCACTTCAAATCTAGTTTAACTTTAGTTTTGCTCTACGGTTAGGTTCAAATTTGCTTAAGGTTTATAACCTAGTCTAGTATATTTTTTGCCTCTTTATACCTTAACTTTAGCTACCCCATAAATGGTTGGTGATTAATGGTGTGGTGGCACATGGATTTATTTAAATCTTATAAAACCATGAAATCTATGAAAATCCACCACCATGTTCACATTTATTATGGATCTTTTTGCCTCTACCATCACAATCATTAAATTATTTTAACAACTTATTTGGTGAAGTGATAGGTGATTCAAATGATCACTTCTTACTCATCATTTGGTATATGTCAACTTTCTTGGTGATATTCCTCCTATGATTCTTTCAACTTAGCATGACCTTTTCCCTCCTTATGGAAACCTAGGTGTAGTACCTCACATGCACATTATTTATCCTCTTTAGTTCAGTCTTATCTTCTTACTGCACTTCCTTTTAAGTGTGCTTTCTTTCCTTGGTCAATTTATTGTAGTTTTTGTCTCTTGACTTGGCCTACCCTACCCCATAAAAATTTATATGTTGGTCCTCATGTACTTCATTCTTTTTCCATAGATTCTCACATGTGAGCATCTTGTGTGCCTCTTTTTTATCTCTCATGCACTAGAATTTTGTACAGCTCACTTTTTCACTTAGTACTCATACTTTTAAAAGTCTAGAAAACTCCATGCCCTTATAAAATTAGGTGTCTAAACTTAGGTGCATAGAAATAAATCATGCTCAACTCACCTGACTGGAAGTATGGATGTGATTTATATAAGAGTTCTCTTATAGGCCTAAAATCACCTCACTTATCCACTCAATACAAAAAATACCATAAATAACATAAAACATAAGGAAACATTTATCTTACACCAAAATTAATTTTGGTTAGCATAACACCATTAACTTGTGACTAGAAATTTGGTGTTTAATGCTGTAAATACCATTATATTACCTATAAGGCTTCAACCAATTTCCATTGAAATACTTAGGGAAAATTTCACACATCAATGTGTGTAGCTTGCATGCACCTTTCTCCAACATGTTGTGGATGATAAATGGTCCCATCCACCTAATCTACAACTTATTAGGGTGTTTAAGGTAATTAGATTAGTATAACAAGACCATAAGTACCTTATGCTTAATGCGATTATCATGCCACCACTTATAGCATGCCTTCTCTATCTATTGGCTCCATCTTGCTTAGGCATTCATCTTGTACAAGTTCTCCAAGTCTTCTAGCCATGTTCTCAAATATTCTTGGTCATCTAAATGACCAATATGCATAATATTAAATGAGGTCACTATAAATTCCATTGGTAAAATATCCTTTACACTAAACACCAATTAGAATGGTGTAACCTTATTTAGGCACTTATAAGTCATATAATATGCCCAAAACACTACTAATACCTAATCATACCAATATACTTAACTAACATTACATATATTTACTAGGAACATTACTAATATCTTATTGAATGCCTCAACAATTCCATTTGCCGATGGATAATAAGGTGTTATCTTATGGTGCACCACTATATATTTGATTAACAGGATCTACACAATTTCATTGATGAAGTGAGTGCCTCTGTCACTAGTCAAACTAAGTGGTCACCCATAGTGACTAATTATGTTCTCTAATAAAAACCTTATAGTGGTGGTGGTTGTGTAGTCTTTGGTTGGCACTACCTCAACCCACTTGGTAAAATAATTTTTGTCCTCTAGAATGTAACACATGCCTATGTGCCTCATAATGGGAATAATTATCCCAAAAACATTAATGGCCCACTTTTTGAATGGTTCTTGGGAAAGAATGGGAATGATAGGAATATCATCCCAACACTTTAGATTTCCTATGCACTGGTATATGTCACATACCTTATCATAGTCTTTTACATCTTAAAACAAACTTGGCCAACATAATCTTGATTAGAACACCTTGCACATGTAGTGTCTTTAGCATAGTGGCATCCTATTATCCCCTCATGTGCATCTTCCAAAACACATTATCATAAGACTTTATTATGACTCAATTTATACAATTACTTGCTAATGATCTAAAAAGGGGTGGCACAAATTATGAGTTGCTTCTTCTCTTTGGTTTTCATAGTCTGGGGCATAGACCCAAACATTAGGAAAGTAGTGATCACTACCAAGTCCTTCAGGATGCACTAGACCCTATAGAGTTTCATGTCTTTCATATCATCCTCAAAAGGCATTATCATATCATGAGAGTTGATGTGGGATAAATGGTCTAGGCCTGAGTTCTATTTTGCAGGCTTCACTATAATTGAGAAATGGAATTATTGACATAAAACTATCCATATACAAATGCACCTATGTAGAATGGGATTGTTCACAGGGTAATTAATTTCCTTGTGATTAGTGAATAATATGAATGGGGCTGCCAAACCTAAATTTTTGTAAGGTGTACACCATGGCAAGTGCCTTTCCCTCAATTTTTATATAGTTATGCTCTACTTGGGTTAGTTTATTGCTTATGAAGGATATGGGATGATTCATTTTGCCTTCACTAAGTTTCACCAAAATGATTCCAGTTTTAGATCTAGATGAGTCAACAAGGATGTGAAATGGAGTTATTCAATCAAGAAATTATAATACCAACATGTTATCCAATTTGAGCTTCAAGGTTTCAAAGGCATCTTCTTACACAATGCCCCAGTAGAATAGGTCATCCTTATGTAAGATCTCCTCTAATGGCACCATAATCAATATTTTCATAGCTCCTTATGAAATTTTTATAGTATCCATAATGGCAAATAAATGTGTGAATGTATTTCTACATCGATGGGGTCTAGAGTTGTAGATAATTTCAATCTTCATGAGGTTGATGAGTAGACCATCTTTACAAATGATGTGCCTAAGGAAGGTGTTAAATGGTGTTGTGAATATGTACTTCTTGATTTTTATGGATATTTAAAACTAATCGCACCTCTCAAACATGAGGCATAAGTTTTTATAATGATCCTTTACCAGTCCATACACAATCCAATCATCTAGGTATAGTTGAAGGAACTTATGAATGAAGTCCTTAAATATAATGATAATCATTCTAGAGAACATAGTTAGTACATTCTTAAGTACAAAAGGCATCACATTTTATGTGAAATAACCCCATTCTATCATAAAGGTGGTTTTAGGCTTGTCCTCCTCCTCAATCTAGATTTGATGGTATCCTAAGAACCCATTAGTGAAAGTGTATATTTTACATCCTATGATGCCATCCAAGACTTTTTAGTAAATGGAGTTAAGAAGGGGCCAATAATGTAGGCAGAATTAAATAATCTATAAATGACACAAATACAAATACATCCATATTTATTTATGCTAATAACCATGGGGCTCACCCATTTAGATTATTGCATAGGGTAGATCTACAATTTATGTCAGCTCTATAGCAGACTAATATACACCTAGAGTAGTCATATTTGGTTCCCCTTCTAAGATAATGTCTACCTTGGTAGTTTTTAGTGGAATATAGTAGGGCTCTCTTGATGTGAATCCTCAACTTGCCTAATTCCCTCAGATGTTTCTATGTCAATATGAGTAGGGTCATCTTCCTCTAGAGTTTTATCCTCTACTTGGTGCACAAGCTTAATTTTATCTATTAGGTGTATCCAGTTGTGTGCCTTCCATGTTTCATCATCCTCTTTACTTAAGTCACTATTAAGACTTTTTTATTCAAATAATTTTAGGAGCACCATCCAATTTTACCTGAACATGTATTTTAGGCACTCCTCTAGGATTGTAGTGTCTTTAAACACTACCCTATGAACTATTTGTAGTAGATCAATCAATTCAAGGTTCTTAAAAGAGAAGGAAAAAGTGTGCACAAACCTTTCCTTAAGGACATACTAATTAGATATCTCATGGCGTGTCTCATTAAAAATGTACCATGGTCATGACCACATCTTCAAGGTCTTATACATGGAATGCACCCATAGGTTTCTTAGGGTTTTCTCACTATAGATAGTCCATGTTTCTTAACAAAAGTACACATGCACTATAGGGTCAGAGTCAATAGAGTAAGTAGAGATGTCTAGGTCCTCATTAAATTTATCAAATATAATGAAGATGGCTACTTTCACATCTTACCAAGTTGGAAAACTAGGCCTTTGTGTTTCCCGCCAATAAGCGATAGTTCTCCTTAATGTATACACTAGTGCACCCATTCTATCTTCTTATTTTGGGACGAATGATTCAAGGTTGTAGACATACTCTTCAACAAGATTACTCCCCTTATATCTTGAGAGCATCACAAGTTTACTTTTACTTAGGTGAAACACTCTTTTTCTTTTTTCCTCAGTACAATGGACCCATATTTTTGAAGTACAATCAATATAGACCCATCCTATTTTAATCAATTTTGTCACCTTTGCTCACACTAAGTGGTACCTTCAACTAGTGGTCTCATAAGTTTCCTCGACCCATCAATCATAGGAAACATTAATGGTGTTTGAGGCTAATTTTTCATCTTCCCAAGAAATCACTACTTGATCACTAGGGTTGAGAGTCTTAGCACATTACACTATGATTTTATATATGTGGTTGATTTCATCCTTGAGGTTAACATTCTCTAAATAGGGGGTCCTTGGTCACTTGAGATGGGGATAACTACCCTCTCCTTACCATTTTTAAAGTTCATATATCACCTCTTGAAGTGCATATTTATGTTGTTCTCATAGAACCATGGCCTTCCCAAAAGCATTGGATAATTATCTTGTTATGATAATTATATTACCTCAAAGTTATCATGGAACTCAGTACCCATGATATATACAATGACACTCTTCAAAATTCTGATTGGTTACACTAGAGTCTTGTTGACCATAAAAAGTACATGAGGGGAAGGCCTCAAGGATGACCTACCCATTTTTTTCCATGAGTTCTTGGTCAAAATATTGACCTCAATGCCTTTTTCCATAAGGACCTCACATAAATACTATCTATCAATGGTGACATTCATAAGAATTTTTTTTATTGTACTCTATATTTTGTGTATGCCTCTCTTCTCACTCCCTCTCATTTGTGGCATAGTGACTTCAACTAGATTTTACCCCGCATGATCCAAGAGAAAGTTTTCAATAGGGGTAGCATTATTTCAATTTTTAGGAGGCATAGGAACTCTATTATCTCTTGTATCTCAACCTCCTAGCTATCTTATTTCTTGCATGAGGTATCAACCTATGCCTCTATGCCTCATGTCAATTGGATCTCACCTTGTAGGTTTTGAATGATACTCATGGCTTACTACAAAACATATTTTTGGTATGAAGGGTCTAGGTAAGGCATAAATTTGGGTTCAATATATGTTATGCACTTATTATGACTCTTCTACCCATATTCTAAGTTTAACTCTAGTATTGGCATAATTGGTGGTTGATTTGTGAATCCATTGCAAGTATTTGCCTCCACTTTGACTATCTCTATATGGTTCAGTTATGCCTTTGGAGTCCACTTATCCACTTTAAGCTTATGCCTAATCATTATAATTCCCTTATCTATGTCAATCCTACGTTAGGTTAACTTTTTGTACAAGTCATGGCATTCTTTAGCCTTATGGGCCCCTCAATAATACCCACATGTTGGATGTGTAGGACAGTCATGTAGATAGTGCTCCATCAAGCCACAATTGTAACATGATCAAGATGGGAACCTTACACCACCATGTTCTCCACCTCACCCTCTAGTACCTCATTACATCCCATAGCTTATATTCTACTAGCCATAGCCTTAAATTTCTTTTGTTGGCTTAGCGTCCAACTACTATAGTGACATGCCTCATACCCCTCTCCATATTCTCATGCATCTCATCAATTGTGTGGCAATTAGATATTATATGGGTGTAGACATCACACAAATAATAATAAAAGGTTATGTTAACCTGGCTGACACATTATAAAATGGATAGTTATAAACATCATGTGCCTCTTTATAGACTTCATAACTTAGAAGTAATGTGCACGTATTCCTTTAAGGGTAGTTATTTTTATTATGCCCTTTTACTTTGAAATCAATCCACCATAACCCACTTCAAGCATCTTGTGTTGAAATAGTATTCATACTTTGGAGTTGAAAGTCCATGAATTCTATCTATGCCTTTATGAATGGGTTGATCCCAATATCGATGCTTCTAACTACCTCATTTGTGAACATAACTTTAAGCACTTCATGAGGGTATATAAAGGTATTCATGGAAAACACTCTTCTGAATGGCACTAGCAACCCTCTAATAAACCATTATTCATACTAGGAGGGGTGAATGTCATAAGGATGATTATAAATAATATTTTTGAACCTAGCATCATACAGGTGCATGCTTTTTTAGAACCCTTGGGTAATTTCCTTGAGCATGGTGATGCTCTATTGTTTAAACTATAGTATGTCAAATTCCTTTAGGAGTGCTTCCTTTAGGGTGTCATAATATACCATAGCTTAGTTAGGGTCAAATTTCTAATACCAGGTATGGGCATGATCTAGTAGATTTATCATGAACTAGATTGCCTTGTGAAGATTAGGTTATGCCCCATGCATGCCACTATATCTCATATTTTATCACATTCTCTATAACATTTTCCACATCATGGTACTCTAACAAGTATATGGACATTTCATAATATACTTTTATAGGGGTACAATTGGCATCTAAGGTGCTTATCCTCCTGACATCTGTCTAGGTGGTGATCCTCTAATGCCTTTAGCCATTAGGTTAGGCACTAGTTTGGTATTTAATACTAGCACTGATGATGTTGATGGTTCTATATGACCAACTTATGGTACCAGACCACTTCTTCTAGGCTATTACCCAATTTATGTGGCTAATATTTACTGATATGGTATGCTTGTACTCATTTTTTTTTTCAACTAGTGCCCAATTATCAAGAGGTATCCTCACTTAACTCCTCATATGGAATAACTTATTCAATCATAAAATTATACTTTAAATCTAAAAAATATCCAAACTCTATGTTGACAACAGGTTCAATTATCACTCTTATTATTTCTTCACATGGGGGATTCAGTGCATGAGCTTGTGCTACAAGTTCAAATGGGGTAAGTGCATCTAGTGCATATTTGTCAATAATTTCTATAGGAACCCATCATATTTTACACCCATCAACTATTAATTTTAATCTATCACTTCATTGTTTCTTTCCTCCTTATGCTACTGCAATTCAAGAGATGTTTTCCCATGCCCTTCCTACTCACTACAAGTTCTCTCAACACTTCCAAGTTCTATATCTTCCATCATCCTACACCATCTCTTATTATATTTTATCTCCTGAGATCTTGGGTGTCAATCTTCTCATCCTCTTCCATTGTACTTTACTTACACATCCCCTTATTCCTTGTTACATTACTCACACATGAAATAACTTTACCCTTCCATTCCCAAGGTTTCAAATCTATAATCCACCATTAGTTTCTTGAGTTTTGTGTCAAACTCTCTCATAAATTTTATTTTATGTTCACATAAAAATTAATACCCTAATTTTTTAGGGTAGGAGTATGTTGAAACTATGAACTCAAGCATGTAACTATTTAATGCTCCTTATAACCATTTATATATTGATCTAGTCTAAGTGACATCTAGGGTCTCAAGCATCTCTAGTCCTCTAAGTGAAATATATTAACATATCCTCTAAGTGACATTTTAAGGATGAGACATTTGGTCACCATGTGATGCAGTCCTTAGAGATATCTAGTCCATTCCTCATCATCCCATGTAACTCTTGAGCATCATCCCAAATCATTTTTTCATTTCATCTACCATCATTCCTCATCCTAATTACTAGGCTTTATTTTCCCTTTACTCATGATCCCCATTTTATAAACACACCTACTCATAAAAATACTAAAAATCAAAATAGACCAAAAATAAAAAATAATAATAAAAACCAAAACATCCTAGTTGTCTTGTCCCACATCCTCAGAAAAAATGTTACCCTTATTTGACATATATATCCAAAATCCATATTCTTATCTAAGTCCACATCCATACTCTTATACAGGTATGTATCCTTATTTAAGTCTATATTTATAGTCATATAAAATGTCATTTTAATGTAATGAGTGTCACTTGAGACCACCATATCCTTAAATTATACATAAACCCATCTTATAACCTCTTTTGGTCCTTTTCTAAATTTAATGTGTGTCTATCCTATGCATAAACATACCAAAAACCACATTGATCCATAACATAGGCATTCTCGATCCTTTTGAATATGTGCTAGCCACTTGGATAATAATGCATCCCATTAGTATATAACATAGTGTGTTATTGTAAAAGGGAGCATTGATATTGACCCTTAACTTCCCTTTCCCTTGATAAATATCTTTCCACTTATTAAAGCATCTTAGGGTCAACTTTGACTCATTTCATGTCTTGACAAGCATCAAAACACTATATAAAGACAACTCTCATTCATTTATCAGATAGATGGAAATTCTCATAAACAAGTTTAGAAACAATACGTAGAATAATGTTATTTATCCCTACTTACCCCTATCTATGCATACATCCATATATAAAATCCTAGAGTTTATATTTACTCAGGTTTATAATCTCAAATCATGTTCAAATCATTCAAATTGAAATTCATACTTAGGAATATTAGCATCACTTTCACTTACACTGGAACTTAAATTGGGAGAAATATATTGGGCTTGATCCCCTTTTGAGGTACTTGTATGTAGGTAGCTCTCAGCACATGGGGTATTGAGGTCATGCCCAACCTACCCCACTAATGACATAATCCTTTGACTTGTGTTAATAAAAACCCTAATAATCATGGAGGCTTAGGGTTTCATACTAAAATTAGTCAAAGTGTAAAATAGATGATGATCTAGGTCTCAATCATACAGGCAGAGGCTTCCCAAAATAGAGCAAAGGTCTACCTAAAATTTCATGACTTTACTTACATAGGGTTACTAACGCTATATAGAAGGTCTATAGTAAAATTTTCTATTATTAAATATTTTTTGTATTGTCTGAAGAAGGTTCTGACACTTTTTCTCTGGTAACAACACTTTGCCCTACTCTTGCATCACTTTCCAACCTGCCACTTGTTTGTATAATTCATTGATATTTATAGAATAATTAAATAAATCAATTATCATGAAAATTAGTGGTTATTTATACTATAGCATTTTATTTATTTATTTATAACTTATCTCTTTATAAACCTATGGTTACATTCCATAATCCTAAAAAATATAAATCAATTGATGAACTCAACTTACTTTGAATACTGCCCAAACCCTATCCCTAGATGCTACTAGGGTTTGTATCCTTATTTTTCCTATTTAAATTTATTGCATTAGGATTTTTAGATTTGAAATATTATATTTTAGTGTCACTCTTTCATTTTATTTAAAATATGCCATCTCAAAAATTTATATCTCTTCCTTTAATAAGAAGTGTTAGGTTTAGTGGTAATCTTATTGAGCATACCCAAATTACTTTTGTTTCAGCTTATAATAATGATAAAGGTCCAATTAAAAATCCTCTAATTGATCTTTAAAATTATGACTATGTTGAATTTAGTGATAATACATTAGAACATTATAGATATAATCAAGAAAATAATGATACACAATATGGGAATTAGGACACACTTCCCCCCTCAATATTGATAATCTTATAATCAATAAGCATGAGATCTTAAAAAAATTTAGAGGTATACTTTGAGAATATCCCCATGATCATGCAATAGTTTTTCAATTTATATTGGAAATAAACAACACATCACTTGGTCAATCTTCTAACCCCATAGATGATAATATTGTTACACATACTATGGGGGAAACTTAGATTATAAAAAAACTTCTATAACTAGGAAATTGTCACTAGTGGAAATAGGGCTAGTACACATCTCTCCTCTTTATATGTATAATACCTTAGGCACAACATCCATTATCTACAAGCCAAGATGTTAAATTCTGAGCAGGGTGACATTAGACCATCTCATGCCTTGGACTCTCATGTTCTCCTATATACACAATTGGCATAGCATATAGTGGAAACCTATTTACCATCCAAATTTGTGGCACCCAATATTACTTTGTATGATGGTAAGGGTGGCCTAGAGAATCATTTACACACTTTTCACATAACATGTTTAGACTATGTGTCTAATGATTAGCTCTTGACTGATTTATTCCCTCACAATTTAAATGATTATGATTATAATGGTTCTATGATCTCCCTAATCAGTCCATTATAGAATTTAATGCACTCACATATATGTTTTTGGAACATTTTTTTATCAACATTAGTGACAAAGTTTCCTTTGCTCAAGTCACTCAACTAAAGCAAAAATATAATGAGACAATAGCTGAATGTCTTGCAATATAAAATCATATTAGCAAAATATGACTATCTCCATGGAAAATAAATAAATCCAAGACATATTCAAGAAAATTTTATTACCAACATTACATGAATATATATTATTTAAAAAGTTTCCATCATTTACATATCTATGCCATATAGTGAAGGAACAAGAAATCAAGATTCTCTCCATGGGCAAGTTAAAGTACATAATCAGATTGGATTCCACTAATAAGAGTTAAAATAATATCCCATATAAGGTAAGTCCCAATGAAAATAATAATTAGAAAAATATAATAGTTAACATAGCCTTAGATCCAAAACTTCATGTAATTTTTTCAACTCTTCAAAGGAGACCTTTTATGAATCTTCCTAAATCACTAGCTTGCATTGTATACTAACTTTTGGAATGTAATGTCATATCTCTCCCTCCCCTCAAATAGGTTGATATGACTAGGTCTCTTCCAATTTAATGAATTTTTTTATTATCAAAGGGCCCCTGGACATACTACAAATATATGTATTAGCTTATGACATAAGATCCAATATTTGATAGATACTAATGTCATTAATGTAAGCACCGCTACAAAAACAACCATAGCACAGCCAAGTAAAGCAAAAACAATGAAAATATTTTCTAATCCATTTACAAAACATATAGCTAATGAGATAATAGACACTTTAGGTGTTCATTATAATTATTAGGTACATCCACCACTAGCATCTTATCATATTCATACAATGGACACACACCCTATACATCATATCATTGGTGTGTATCATACTATAGTGTCAGTCATGCCTCTTATCATTTTCTAAGAACAAGATATCATTAATGATGACTTAAATTTATATGCACTCTTTGTGTGAGCTTATATTTATCATCATCCTATTTAGAGTATCATGGTTGATAATGGGTCAAATATCAATATGTGTAATATTACACTTTTACATCACTTAGGCTATTTAGATCAGGATATTTCTCTAATAGATATAATTATTCATGGATTTAGTGTCCATGTCTACAGTTCCATTGTAGAGATCATAATTCTATTATAGGTTGGGCCCACACATGTGGCCACCAGATTCATAGTTGTACCTAATGTTAGAATATTTTATATGTTATTGGGTAGGCCTTGGATAAGTAGCTTTGAACCATTCCATCTACTGTACATATATATATTAAGTATATCTATGCTAATTAGGTTTTTATAGTTGAGGGAATTCCATATGAGTATCCTTTACCTATTCCATATCTAATTACATAGTAGTCACCATTAAAAACTCCAAACATATATTCTATTAGCACACCTTAGATATCAATTGAGCCACCAGTGCTGATAAGGTATACTTCTACAATATTACCATGTATACACACTCTCCCATGAAGACAATTATTAGAGAGAACCATATTTCAAAGACATGTTATGGATTTTATAGAGCCTATATCTAACACATTCCCACCCATAGCAATGTTATTGAGTCCTCAAATCACTCTACATAGAACATCCACACTAGTTATAGATTCTTCTACTAGATGGGTTCCCAAGATCCCAATAGTTCATAAGCTAGTTCAGTCATCTCCATAGATTCATAAACACACTCCATAATAAATTTTAGATATAGATTATTCAGTATATCTAATCCTAAGATCTTAGATACCTCCTCACACATCATGTGTGGTCACTTTTCCTTTACTTTATACTGGTCACATTGATAGTGAGTCTATTGTAAGACTCATTAGTTAATATGTTCCCCTATTACTTGTACATAATTTCCTTTATCTTACTCTATGTACATAGTTTCATTTTCATGTTGCTTGTACATATTTTATACTCAAAAAACACAAAAAATATAATATGTTCAAAAATACAAAAATATTCAAATATTATTCAAAAAATACAAATTTTAGATTGTATGCATTTCTATGTTTACATCCCTTATATTTTTTAGGTACTACATACGCTATTTATGTTAGTGTAGTTAGTATTATCATACATACATGTTTCACTTGTTCCCTTAGACTATTTATAGATTACTACATGAATCCAATCCTTTACACATATCCATATTTATTACAATCTTCCCATTAGGACACATACACATATACATCGACTAAGCATTGATATATTATCCCATTAATGACACCATTAATGAAATCATATATAACTTCTAATTTTATAGGTTATATCTTTCTATACTCCATATCATAGATTTAGCATTGATTATATCTTGATATTGATCATCATATACAACACTGATTTCTTATCGACTACTACTACTATTATAGATATGCTTATGTACATCTTTGCTCTTATACATATTTGTACCACATGATTATTGCATACTTTCATTTCCAACTTTAGTAATATAGATTTGATTTTGTCTCTTTGCCTCTATATATAATCAAGGGTATTTGAATATAACATTGTCCTTTCATTGATTTTATGCTTTGGAAATGTGCCCATGTCCTTGTGTATGCTTTTTTATTGTGTATGTGGACATTTTAACATGTCCTTCCATGAGGATCTAAGCCAAACTTGTGTTCTCTTTTTCATATGCATAAATTTTAAGATTTTCTTATATGTGTTCCTTTTCTCATAATTAGTGACATGTGCCCATGTCCCTTATATTATGTCCCTTTGGCCTACTTTGCATACCTCATGTGTTTGTATGTATGATTTCATATATTTGTCATGGACATGAGACTTATCTCTTATTGATTTCACATAAATTTTACAATGTCATGAGGGAGCTTATGCATATCCCCTTTCTCCTTGGGTGCATTGATGGACATCATGTCCCATACACCCAAGTAGTTTACTTATATTATATTCATTTTTATTATTCATATACATGATTACATTTTTATATCTATCTTGATAACCTTGTAAATGCTAGATATAACATACATCATACATTTCTAGATTATGCTCAATCTCTTTTACATTTTGATATCATGTATACACATTAAATTAGTTTATCATATATTTTTAGTCTGACACACATGATTCATAGATTTTATAGTAAGGATAGCTATTTCGTATTTTCAAAAAACCCCCTCAAAAGAAGGGGTATTCACTAGGGTTTTTCATAGATATCATTCCATCCTAGTGCACTCAAAACATATTTTTCAACACATAAATAGATTATAGACCTTAGACTCAGTAAATTACTAACATGCAATCATACATAGATCAGTCTCAATTTTTATTATAAACAACAGTTTTGGATAATAACATAATACACTACTAGCATCACAATACACCATAGTCCAACCACCATGCTATTGTCTAGTAGCTTCAAAAATAGAAAATTTTAAAATTGTCATAAAGGTACATAAGGTATAGTTCATATTTGCACAACATCAGTCATAGATTATAAGATATGTTTGGTATGTATATTTAATTTTTGCATATTATTACACAAGTTTTCTTAGACTGAGGGCATCATGAGTAGCATGATAACTTATATTTTATTTTATAATTCATAAACATAGATTATTATAACTCAGTCTAGAATCCATATGCATAGATATCAGAATTGGGGGCATGTGTGTGGCACATTATTTCTATATGCTCAATTATGAACCAAGTTTCTTAGATGGAATGGTAGATCCATGTCATTATCCATATTGTACACTTCAGACACCATATACAATAGGATTACGCTAGATTAATACCTCATTCCATCTACATTGGTTGGTTTTCATGAGTTCCTAAGTTCTTGAGTGACCTTTGAGTTGTTTTACATTTCAAAGTTCTCAAGTGGCTCAGAGCTATCTTTTATAGCTTCATGACACCACATAATTTAATTTTAGATTCTTCTACTACACATGGTTATGCAATGATGGATTAATGATCTACATGAGTTCTTTATCCACCTACATAAGAGGTTTGTACAAGTCATGAATCTAATCCAAGTTATTCACATATTATGATGCATCAAACAATGGTGGTCAATGATGGAATCAAGGCCAGCTTGATTTCTTGATCCACCCACACATTGGGATTAGACAAGCAATCAACTCAATCCAAGTTATTCACCATTTTATCACCATCAAATTCATACATAATATTTTAAAATATTTTTTCATTAGTTCACATAGTTAGTGAGGTGTGATCATTTCTTTAATCTCTCTCTCATATCTTTACTTAGTTTTGTCTCTATTTTTTGTATTTCTTAAGTAAGGACTAATTCATATATGTTTCATTTATAGGACATGTAATGGAGTATATTTTTTAGACTCAAACCCACATTCATAGGATTCACCTCATAGGTAAGTTTGGGTACGTTTCTCTTTCCTTAATCCTAGTCATTTTGCTTTGTTATATTTATAAAATAAAGAGGTATAAATGTTGTCATATAAGATTTCATTTTAATGCAATGAGTGTCAATTGAGACCACATTATCCTTAGCTTATACCTAAACCTATCTTTGGGCCTCTTTTGATCATTTTCCACCTTTTATGTATTTCTAGCCTATGCCCATATATACCAAGATCTACATTGAGCCATCACCTAGGCATCCCCAATCCTTTTTCATGCATGTCAACCACCTAGACTATAAAACAACCTCATTAGTCTATAACATAATGAGCTATTATAAAAAGGGGAAATTATATTTACCCTTGGCTTCCCTTTCCCCTAACATATATCTTTTCACTTCCTAAAGCATATTAAGGTCAGCCTATCTCGTTTCATATCTTCACAAGCATCAAAACACTATATAAAGACCACTCTAATTCATCTATTAGATAAATGGAAGTTCTCATGAACAATATTATAAATGGTAGTGTAAATTAAGATTATTGATACCTATTTACCCTTGTTTATACATACATATACATATAATAGCCCATAAATCAATTTTACTCTGGTTAATCTCAACTTATGCTCAAAGAATTCAAATTAGCATTCATACCCAAGAATACTAGCACCACTCTCACTTGCACTAGTACTTAGATTAGGATAACTACATCATGAATGATAGCATTTAAAGGTATTGGTATTTATGAAGTGCTCACCATATAGGGCTTTGATGTCACACCCATCCTACCCTACTAATGCCACTCTCCATCCACTTGTGTTCATTAAAACCTTAGTAAGCATGGAGGATTATGGATTCATAGTGAAATTAGTCAAAGTTTATAACAAATAACAATCTAGGTCTTGATCATACAAGCACAAGTTTCCCAAAATAGAGTAAAGGTATACCTATAATTTCACTATTTCATCTACACATGGTCATTATCATTACACATAAGGTCTATATCATAATACCTTACTAGAAAATAGGGTTGTTATATTATCTAAAGAGGGTTTTAACACTTGTTCTCTATTGAAAACACTTTATCCTACTCCTACATCACTTACCAACCTACCACTTTTCTATCTCAATCATATTTTACAAATAAGTACACCTTTTCTAGTCCATTTATTTTTATATAATATTTTAAAAACATCAATTATTATGTAAATCATTGGTTGTCGATACTATAGTATTTTATTCCCTTATTTATTACTTATCTATTTATAAACTTAGGGTTATATTCCATCATCCTCAAAATATAAATTAGTATCCTTATCAAAATCCATATCTTAATCCTTATCCATATTTGTATCTAAGTATGTATCATTATCCA
Organism: Torreya grandis; assembly: GCA_037957365.1. NCBI lineage: Eukaryota > Viridiplantae > Streptophyta > Pinopsida > Cupressales > Taxaceae > Torreya > Torreya grandis. The sequence goes on along the minus strand of JARHVA010002170.1, from coordinate 2,649,371 downwards.
AATCCATATTCTTATCCAAGTCCTTATCCTCATCAAAATTCACATTTCTTATTCAAATTTGCATCCCTTATCTAATAGGTCATTTATGACTATCCTATCCAATCATCTATCAAATATAACCTCATGGCATATATCATTGCCTAGGGGGAATCAAATAAGACACATCAAATCATGAATCGATCACTCATCCCATTAATTTTCAATATGAAAAATAATAAGAGTCACATACAAAAAATTCATCACACCATCTACATGTAAATAATTGTGTGTTCACTTTCCTTGTATGATATTTTGTTTATGTTTGAATTTTTTTAATGTCTTTTATCATGTTTTCTAATCTTCTATGTTTACCTACTTATTTTTATTTGTCTATTTGGGTATCTTTGATTAGGATTTTTGTGAATGTCTTTGCACATTTTTTTTCCTGATCATATTATTTATTATTTTTTGTACAATAGAATACAAAAAACATTTCATTTTGGTTCCTTATACCAATGGTGCATAAAATTATGCATTACTTATACAAAATAATAATAATTTTGTCTTTTACATCAATCCAACATTCATTATAGTAAAACATCATCATGGTTAAACATATCATGGTGCATATTTCCTAATGCTACATTAAATATTGTTTCTTATACTTATGGATAAATCTCATGACAATTAAACTCCATAAAATTACCCATAAATGTAATATCATCATCAAATCATTTATCTTATCCAATTATCAATATTATCCAAGTCAATCATCAACATTCAAATCCCATCGTCTCTCAAATCAAATCATCAAACCAAATTTATATCACATCATCAATATATTATCTAATACATATAAAAATCCTTAAATAACCTTCATTTAATCCATATACTTGGGTTATCCTCATTGAATCATCATCATATAAAAAATCCTATCTATCATCATATAACTCTCTCTTAGGGAAAAGTACATTAGACTGAGGTCCATATGGACTATATAGGCAACACTTAGTCACATGGGTTGTCTGAGGTCAACTTGCCCACTATATATTCATCAGTCCTAACCTTTTAAAACCATTCTCATCATGTAATCCTAATTATTTATTGGGTATCCATGTCCCCTACATCAATCAATTAATCAAAAATTAATCCACTCAATCATTTCCTTGGTATTTCCATTCAATCTCTCACACACATTGATTAGGACCAATAAATCGCATCAGACATATTTTCTACATCAAATTAATCACCCATAAAATTAAATGAAATAATCAAATCAAGAATTTAATTATAATCATATAACATCTCATCTAACACATCTAACACTCATCATCATGAATAATATTATCTAATCCTAATCAATCTCCTTAGGGCATCCTTGGGGCATTGTCATCATCAAATTTATCCTATCATCTATCATCACATAACTCCATCCTAGGTAGAACTACATTAGCCTAACATTTACATGCACTATGTAGGCAATTCTTAGTTATATAGGGTGACTAAGGATATATTGATTTCACTAACCCATTCTCTTCCTTTGTCCCTTAGCCAATCACATTAAAATCACATCATTATCTCTTGTCAATTACTTCATCATTATTTTGTTCTAATTATTACATCCAAAGCTCATGAATTTACTCAATCAATCACTTAAATCCAAGCCCATAACTCTCCTCAACATGCATCCTTACATGGGATACACCTAAAGCTTACAGTCTTACTTATCAATCCATCTAATTTTATAGCTTCCCCCTTTCATATGACATTAATTGGGGCACATCTAGGGTTATAAATATCTCATATTTTAACTCCTTTACATATGTCTTTGTTATGGACATCATTAAATCATGTCCTCAAGTCAAATTTTAGATCACTAATTGGTAGCATTACATCATATTTATCCCATCTATCATGTCCAATCCAACCCCTCCTTATTTTATCCATTCATCCCACCGCTTATTTTATTTCAAGTGGTCATATGTCTAATTCTTCACCACATGACACTTCAATAGGGAAAAACCTATCCTATCTATTGTCATTTACTAACTTAAATGACTTTTCACTTATTTAAAACTCCATTACTTCTTCCAATCATAATACCCTTTTAAACAGGGCCAAACTATATACATTTAAAATATACCACTCCATCATTCACTACTAATTTCATCCTTAGTCCATAATAATTCCACTTATTAATCACACTAACTTTATAATATCCTTTGCATAAATTAATCACCATGTTAACATCCCACTTAAATAATAATCATGCTTCCATAATTCTTAACAAAATTAAAATTCCATCTCACCTACCCCCATTATCCTCCTAAAAATCACCTTCATAGTCTTTATTTAATAATCATTCATTAATAAATATCAGATCTAAAAAGTTATAAACTTATCAGAACCACTCCCCAATTCTCTCTAGAGATTTCTAGGAATTTTTAATTCCTATGAAATATCTCAATCATTGATATTTCATCCTCCATGGATGAAATATAACCCTCCATTTCATCCATAAACTTCTATATAATCATCCACTCATCCATGAAAATCTAAGATCTTTAATGATAAACATTTCATGCTATCATCTTTTCAAAAAAAATGAGTCAATCATACCAACATGTTGTCCAAGTCTTTAGTCCACCAAGAAATCAAACAATCATTGTCAAACATTAAATAATTCTTTGAGTCCATTTGATCACATCCAACCTTATCAAAGAGGAATAATTCATTGTAATTGGAGGTATAATTTTTGTTTATATACCATATTATATTTTCATGTGAATCTCTTCTTCCTTTCATTCAATTAGAGGTGTGTGTATTTAGGTCTAGGATAGGAGTTTTGAGGTTTGCTTCATTTTTCCTGACTTAACATCTTGGATCCAATTTTACATATACAACTACATTAAACTGTTAGACTTAGTTCTATATTTCATTTAATTCTGGTAAATTGTTTTATTTTTTTCAATTTAGTTCTATAATTTAAAATTATTTTAAATAAAATAAATTGGCATGTTCAATATAGTCACATATCTTTGTCTATAATTTTGATTTAAATAAACTATATTAATCTACTTGATATAGTTTTATATTGTGTATACAAATGCACTGGCTAATGTTGATATAGTTCTATTTATTTTATTTTTAAAATCATAAACAAGGTGAATTAACTTTTCTTTTCAAAATATAATCACACATTTCATTTCAAGATAATTTTATATTTATTTCAATTCACTGAATGTTACAAATTATTTTTCAACATTGATTTTAAAACTTTATTTTCTATTTATTTGGCTTTCCCTAAAAATTGTGTTCCATTCATTTTCAAACTACTTAGCTACTTTCATGAAGGGATACATTCTATTTTTTTTACAATCCTTTTCTATTTTTTATAGACATTATGGTGTGAGGGGATTTCTCCAATACTCATTGTTGTGACCAACACACCCCCATTTTAAAAAATTTAATGAGGGCCCACTTTAAGCTAAAAATTCCATGTCTATAACTAAATTGTGTCAAAACTATGGAATTCAAAACTATAGGTTATCTTATCAATTAGGTTATTATCATATGACCTCTAGTTTAAAAATCTAAATGAACATTAATGTTGAAATCATATATCTATTCGGGATTTCAATTCTAAATGTATGTCAAGATTTGGTTTTAATTTATGGACTAACAAGGCTAATGCAATATTTATCAGGTTTTATCTACTATTTTCAAGCTAAAACTATTTTTTGTTGTACCCAACATCCTTTTTCTTCAAAGAGAAATTGAGACCCACTTTTTTTGAATTTTGGCCTTGTTTGTTGAAGCCTTATTATATGAATTATACAAGTTATATTGAATTGTTCCTTGGTCTTCACATTTGGAAAAATAAAGCATCGATATTATACATTTTTTGGACTAACTTTATTAATGCCTTTTTAGGATATTTTTGAACTCTATAGGTTTTTTGGGACTTAGTCTAATTCATCATAGATTATTCATTGAGGTTTTTGTATTGGAATTTTTATTCAAAGTTTCTGCATTAGATATTTTATTTGAACAATTATTCCAAATAACTCATTTTATATCAAGATTTTTATTCAGAGATTTTTGGTCTTCGAGCTTTGTGTTAAATAATTTTTATTAGAAAAATTATCTAAATCAATTATCATCAGCTTTATGCAATTTAGATATTTTTCTCTTTAGACTTTTTTATATTGGGTATTTTATTTGAAACATTTATTTTGACAGATTTGGTCTTTGATATTTTTGTTTAGGCTTGGTTTTTGGAAGATTTGTTCAGATATTTTGTAGGCTTGGTCCCAATATAAAGAAAAATCTCAATTCTTGACTATTGAAAACCCACTCGAGTTAGCCAATAAATCAAAAATACTTCTTGATACTTGTTAAAGATACCCACCAACTAAACTAATGATATTTATAATACATGAACTAAAATTAAATGTTAAGGCTATATACATGATGTACAAGTATTGGAATATTGATTACTCAAAAACAAATTTGAATTCAGTTGCTATCCTACTAATGAAATCCCTAGCAACTTGCTAATCCATTAACAAGCAAATAAGTTAGTAGTGAAGGATAATTTTTCATAGAGCACGTAAACAAAATTTAAAGTACTACACATAGTTACATGGCATCATCATCTAAGACCTTTAGGGGAGCACTTCCACCATCCCCACTCTCTATCAAGGATTCAATTAAGTTCATAGATATGGTAAATGATGCAACCATATTTGATAAAAGGTACGAAAATTACTTATAATTATGGGATATTATGGACTTTATTGATGTGTTTTCACTAGATAGAAATCTATCCACCACAGAACACCCATTCATTATAGACTTGATCTCCCTTAAGAAATAAGCACTAAAATCAATAGTGGCCAATCCTGAGGTGATGCCATACATAGACCTACTACAATATTTATTCTTTATATAAAATATTACATAGGATGCATTTCTACACCACATGGATAACTAGATAATCATGGCATGCATCTCTAGAACTAACTTTCAAAAGTATTTATCACTATTAGTTTTAGATACATTTTTTTATAAGTATAAACTAGTTTCATATAACTAATAAAATTCAATGGAAAAATTACTAAGATCATTGCTTGTCCCTAGGGAGATAATGACTTATAAAGGAAAGAATCCCACCCCTTCAATAAATTTAGAATGGGAGTACAAATTGGGATGGACCTACTAAATAGGATGTATTGCATGCCTAACATATATTTTATTAATTTATATTAAGTGTTTTTACTTCATTTGATGATGATAAATGATGACACTTTCACCTTGGGTGAAATTTTTAGTTTCCATTTGAGACAACAAGTCCTACATAAGCTGGCCATTTTTACTTGATGTCTTGTCTCCTGGATGCCATAATGGGAATGGTGTGTAAGGTCCTTGGTGAGCTTTGGAATTTGACCATATATTATGTTAAGAATTATATTTGTGATTATTACCACTTCATGCATATTTATGCATATACAAGTAACATGGTTCAAATAGCTAAAGATGTCTATCCTCAAGTATAGAAAGTAATTAATAGGAATACACTACCCATAATTAGAGAAATCATAATGAAAGCATTAGCTATAAGGGGAGACTATTGGTTATATCCTAACTACATAGTGATCATGATTGTTGGACATAAGTTCCACCCCCTATTCCTCCCCAAATATGTACACAAAAAAATTAGTAGCATAATAAATTGCTTATCAACTATGGTAGAGTGTCGAGGAAGACTTGATTAAAATAAATAAGAGAACATTTTATGGGTCACACATGATCATTGGTAATATGTGTTATACATAGAGAAAACACTTTGGTGAGGTAGGGAAAAGATAAAAATCTACCACTTTCCCAGCATACCACATAGGGAATAGGATCCCCATGGTCATATACAAAGACATATCTAGGGCTTTGGTATCTCATACCAACATGTCCCTTATGACCATGACTTCCTAATTTTGAATTCAAAATATGATGACTAGGTCCTAGATAGGATAAAATTTGCAATCCTAAAGGAAGATCATTTAAGGATAATTCAATAGGAGCCTTTAATTATAGTGAAGGAAATGCATAAAAGTTTACCACTTGCTATAAGCTAGACAATTTTAGATTTTTAGAATATCCAATCCCCGTAGTAAATAGAGGTATAAGGTGAGCCTTCACAATAACTTCCTTTTATGTTTAAATTTTTCAAAAAAGAGTCAAGGATAAATAAGACTAAGTCTAGGAGAACTCCAAGGGACCCCATTCATCTAGATTCCTTTGATGAGGAAGAACAAGAGCACCCAATTATATTTTCATTATAAATTCCTATAGCTACCCACAAATTACAAGAGTTTACATTACCAGGGGAAGCTATGAAAGAAGTTGTTATCTTAACTCAACAAGTCTACTCCTTAGAGGCAAAGACTACTATCTGTTATAGAAGTAAACCAAAGACTCCCCTCATAAGTAGTCGAATAGTTTATCAATCATAGAGCCTACCTTTATTTCCTCAATAATAGGAAGAAGAACAAGAACTTAATGAAGAAGAATAATTAGAGAGAGCTAGGCACTAAGCCTCATGGAAAACAAAGGTAATACATCAATTATGGATGACACAATAGGTAAGAAGGCTCAACCTTTATACCCTACTTCATTGGTTTCTTCATGTGTGCCTATTTTTGGTTTAATTCCAATTTCATCTATTTTGAGGACTCCTAGGGTGGAGGATTCCACCTCCACCCCTAGTGTTTCATTGATTCCTCTTCTCTCTTACACATTCCTTTACTCAATCCTAAGGTGGATAAGTATTCTACCACCACCATTGTTCCATCTCTCCCCATAGTGCCATCCACATCCATTATTACCACTTCCACTAATATCCTCTCTTATACTACCATATTCAAAACCTTGAAGAAGAAAAGGGTAGCCAGGAAAATTAAAATAGTTATGTCCACTCCTTAACTCCATTTTTCATCCACATAAATCATTATGACCATGACATCCACATATCCATCCTAGCAAACCACTATTATGTTCTCAAGTAAAATGAAGAAGGCAAAGCAATTCATCATAGTCTACTCACTCCCCTAATATAAAGGTGTGGACTGGTACAAGATCATTTAGCCCTCCCTTCCTGACATAGTCCTCAAGGGAGCCAAAAAATAATAGTTAGTAGAAGATCTTGAGGAGGAGGTTGTGACTAAGGAAATACATGAAATAGACCCCAACCAGATAGTGATTCCTCTATGGGCCATTGATTTGAGAGCCAATGCTACTCAAATTACCAATTTTAAAATCAAGAGCTCCCATTAATAATGAGACTATTTGATGAGCCCACTAGGAGCATTAAAAGGGTGATAAAGAGAAATTAAGGATGAGGTTGGTAAGGAAATGATTCTAGAAGGAAAGGCAAGAAGTATATACCTTATCTAATAATAAAAATAAATAAGTGTGGTAGACCCCCTAAAATGAATATTTTAGGTCCTTAACTGAAGCTCATAAAGATACCATGGTGGCACTACATGAAGGGACAAAACTAACAAGGTAGGAGCTAAAATCAGAACTAGAAAAAATAAATAAATAATAATAGATAGTTCCCATTCCAACAAGTATTGAGGCTAAGGTATAAGAGTCTAACTTAAAATTCTTTAATTATTTAGAGGTACTAGAAGTGATGTGGGTTGAATTAGCCCCTCATATTTCTCAAACTCATCAATTGTATAATTATTTGAAAGGGGACAAGAATAAATTAAATCTATTAATTTTGTATACAACCAATAAGTCCTATATCCATTTAGATCTAATGATACCATTAAAGGCATCTAATCCCCTCAATTTAGTGGTCGTTATAACTCAAGAAGAAATAGAATGGATGATAGTAGCTGCGGCATTGATCCCTAATTACTAGGAACTTATCTTGTAAATTTTGAATTATTTGAAGTTGTCAAAGGCTCAGGATGCTTTAATAAATCTAATAAATAAAATAAATTTTGATCAACTAATTTAATAAGCTTTAGATAATTTCAAGTAGATTTTACTAGGAATACCACTAGAAGATATTGAAGAAGAACTAATCTTTGCAAGAAAAAAGGTAACTAAAGTTGAAATTTTCAAAATCAACTTTTAGATGACAAAGGTAGAACATGCAAAGATATTAGGGCAAGTTAATAGGGTACATAGACCCTTACTTTTAAACTTAGATATAATTAGACAACATCATGATGTGGTGCATAAATGTTATCTCAAGATAGAGACAAAGGAGAAGAAAACTAAAGTGCCTACATATAGTTCGACACTGATGTTTATAGTTATAAATCCCACTAAAATCAATGCATCCATGTAGACCTTGACTCAACCTTAAGGGCCAATTTTGTGCATGTAAATTCAAAAAGTGATGAAAATTTTGTAAATATATTTTTCTTATGATTTAGACTTATTGTAAAAAAATTCCTATTCATTTTTTAAGCATGTACATAATCCATGATTTTATAAAGGTTGACTAAAACTATTGACAAGTTTAAGATTACTTTATATGGTTTTGAGACCACATTTAGAACTAAATTTCTAACTACACCATATAATGTATTTTGCATGTACTTGGTAGATGAGATGACCCCTTCCCTAAGTCTATTTAAACACATGTAACCCACAATTGTAAAAGGTTAAAAGATTTCAATATATAAGAGTAAAATTAATTTTGATTGTCAGCTTATGTGTTTGTATATTTTCTTTCCAATCTTTGTGTAATTAGGCTTATCTTATTTTGGTTGTATGATTCTATAATTCTTAGTGTGTGAAAATTGTGAGGGAATTATTTCTTGTCATGATTGATATTATAGGTTTAGATGTGCAAAATCTATTGAATGATTAGAAAATTAAATTGGTTATTAGAAAGCAAGTTAATTGATTCATGTTTTCGAGTGTATAGAGGTGCTTTCATTAATGTAGTTTTCTATGTATGTGAAATATCTATCTCATAAACCTCCCTAGTCTGAGTCATAATATTTTGATTAAGAGTGTGTAAAATCCACTTTAAAAGGATCAACCTTTGATTAAGGCCTTTAAGTTTCCTATATCAAGATTATCTTAGACTACTTGACCATGGCTGACTATGTGTGTATAATAATTGATAGTAACGTCAATAGGCTTTGAAAGCACTTATCCATTTATAATCCAGTGTAAGAGGTGATTCTTAAAGCCATAGATTCTCTCTTTCATTATTTTCCCTCCCTTTTTTGAGTTTATTTTTGAGACCTAACGACTCTAGATTAGTAACCATCTAGTCACCAACTCAACTAGATTTTACTTTCTTTTAGAGACCACCCTTTTATTTATAACCCTTGTTAACAACCTACATGCCATACCTACTATTCCATCACCTGGTTGTTAAGACTACATACTTGTACCTCATGCCTTGGAGTGGAGTTTACCTCCATTGAGATCTTAAAATGTTAGAGGCTATCTCATTATGATCTGGTGTGCATAAAAACTACATTAAAAACTCTTTTTGGCACTAAAAGGAGGGCCTTTGAGTACATCTGATAAGAGAGGATAGTTTCTACATAGATTTTCACTAGAATCACCTAAAAGAGTGACTAGATCTAATTCTCAAGCTGCTCTTCTAGCCTCACCCTTGTCAAATCATAGGATACCTAGATTTATACTAATTGCCCCTATCTATAATAGACCTAGGACACCTTCCCTAGTAAGGAGTACTTCCAATATTAGTCATCACATGGCTCAAAAACCTTGGTTGGTTGGATCTGCTATTGTTATCCTAGGAAATTTCCATGACCTACACAAGAATCTTAAAAAGTATGTGTCATCTTTCTCACCTTTGATAACAAGAAAAGCATAAGAACACATAAAATATTTTAAAGATGCTTTGATTTTAATGAATTTTATTAATGAGGATGTTGCATGTAGGTTGTTTCCTTTTACACTAATGCATGTTGCTTATGATTGGTATCTTAATCTAACAGAGAATTCCATCACTTCTTGGAACGCATGTCAAGCTATTTTCTTGAACAATTTGGATATGTCAATAGTCCTAGTTTGATATACCAACACTTCACTAGCATGAAGAGGGAGCCTAATAAGCTCATACATGATTTCAATGCAAGATTTAAAAAGATATATACCTAGTTAATTCCAAAGTATGAAATAGAATAAGTATTGTCATTAGAGATGTACAAGAATGCTTTGGATCCAATTATTATAGTGTTGTTAAGAAGGGAAATTGTTATTACCACTCTAGCATTAGCCTATGAAGAGTCCATCAACATTGATAGGTAGCTTAATCCATAGGTTCCTAGAACACCTAATGCCAATAATGGCTTCCCAACATTGAATCTAATCCCACATGTAAATCAAAACATCCATCCGTTTAATCATAACCAATTATAGACACCACCTCCTATGATACAAACAACACAACCAAATTATAATTTCTTGAAAAACCATGCATAAGGCAATGCTTACCAAAAAAATCAATAGTTGGATACATATTCTACTACTTTATTCTAGGGCACTAACTTTATAAAGGTAGAGCTGGATGCTATTCAAAATTTGGTTCATAAGTTAAGTAATGACTTCCTTGGCATGCAAAGAAAGAAGGGAAATGCTAACGACCCAAGTGGTAATAATAATTTTGGATTATAGAGGTATAATAGACCATTTAATAGGCATGAAAATAACACAAAGTATCCCATCAAGCTTTTAGAGATCAACATGGTAGAGATAGCTCTGTCCAATTGGTGTAGAAGAAATAATACTTCTCATCATGGTGAGATTATTTGTGTTGAAATTTGTGCAGCATTTGAAATCTTTCAAAGAGAAGTAAAAAGGTAAGATCAAATGAAGAATCCACCAGAATCATACCAAGACCTTGGTCCTTTAACCACTACCAATTTATTTGAGACTCATGAGTTTCCTTTTCTAAATAAAGATGAAAATATACCAGAGGACAACATTGATGAGATTCATGCTTTCTAGAAATTCTAAAAAGGTAATTACAATTTGAGGAATAGATATTTGTGCATAACTTCTATTCTTCCAAATCACACAACCATACCACCCAATCCAAAAGATGACAATAGCCCACCTCCCCTAGGAGGGAATGATCATCCTCAGAATAAGAAGGAATAGAGCAAAGGAGGATATAAAATCATTGAGCACATGAATAAAATTAAATCTAATATTAATATTCATGAATTAGCTCAAATCATGGAATAGAAAGAACTACTATGGAATTCTATCATAGGGAAGGCCCCTTTGGAAAAGACTAAAGCATCTATAGATAAATCAAAGGCTACTGATACCAATGTTATCTATAAAATCAAGCCAGAGGTTCCACCCTTTTTATTGACTATCAAGGCATTTGGTAATAATAATCATAATTGTTTAGTTTATTCTAGAACTTTAACAACTATGATGCCTAATTCTATTGTTAAAATCTTGGCCTAATTCCAAGCACTTCAAAGAGAATAGTTTTATAGTTGGATAAAATGGTGGTACCAATGGTTTGAGAATAAACTAATGTACATTTCAGGTAGCATCTGAGCCATGAGTTCAAATGACTATAAACATCCTTGTATTAGATACAAATAAATTCTATGTACTATTTTTGATTAGGGATTGGTCTAAAATAATCAATGGATATCTCTCAATAGATTTCTCTCACATTTGGCTACCATGGAGAGGCATTACAAATCAAATATGGATAGATAGGGAATTAAGGATGAAATATCCTATCATAGATTATAATTTTAATAATGAAGAGGTAAAGTATGAATACCCTAGCCTTGGTAAATATACTTTTTCTACACAAAATCAAATATAAGAGCCAGAATCTAAGGGTCCCAATAAATTATAGACTCTCTAATTTGATGACACTAAATCCAAATAAGGATTAGGCATAGGAATTAAATTTATTAATCCACAAGGGAAGAATTTATTGGATGCATATAGGTTACAGTGCCCTTGCACTAATAATAGGACTAAATATGAAGCTCCAATTTTGGGGTTGAATTTTTCACTCAAGAACAATGTCAAACATTTACTAGTATTTGGGGATTTAGAGATGGTGGTTAATCATGTCAAAAACAAATACCAATGTAAGTTATTTTATCTAAAAATATATAAACATATATCATGGAATTTTATTGATATCTTTGAGGCTTTTAACATATTAGTGGTTTTTAGAGAGGAAAATCAAGTTGTATATTCATTAGTTATTGACGCTACCAATTTGGAGCCTCTCTAAGAATCTAAGGTAAAGAGATTATCCATTTAACTAGTACCTTATCCTTATATTATTGAAAACATATAAAATTTATAGTTCTTTAATGATGATCAACATATCATTTATTTTCTAACCAATTTAGGACAATTTCAGTCCTAAATCATTGATGACAAGGAAGTTAGTCATTTCTGCCAAAAGGAGTTAGATAAGGAAGGTATACTCTAGCTTAAATAAAATTATCTCTCAACTAGTTTGGTCTCCTTATAAATACCATTTTATATATATCCCCAAGATCAATAGCTAAGTTAACCCAAAGTCAACAAGATTGAATTCAAAAGGAAGAATTTTGGTGATGAATATAGCCCATGTTATGTTAACATTGGCCTCAGTTGGACTTCAAAAGAAAGACAATAGGTGAAGAATTTAATCACCCAATATGGAGATGTGATTATGTGTACAATGAATAATTTAATTTTTATGACCCAAAGGTCATCACTCATACGATTCCACTAAAAATAGACAATAATTCATTCAGATAGAGATAGAGACTAGTCAATCCCATCTTGGAGCCTCTCATTCAAAAAGAAGTGGAAAAGTTATTGAATGCAAAGAAAGTGTTCCCTATAAAACATTATAATTAGGTATTGTTTTATACTAAATATACACCCTTGTATATATTTATTTAAGCTCCCTCTAGTTGAGCTATACAATGGGAACAACCTAGGCTATGAGCCACCTATAATGGGATTAGACCTCTGGTTAAGCTCAAATTCTTCTTGATGCTCACATAACCTAATGAAAATTGTTTATAAAAGGGTTATAAATGGTTTATAAGGGATCATAATAAGGCTAAAAGGTGATGCACCAAAGTTAAAATGGAATCTCATACAAGCTTTAACCCACACTAAATTATCATAAGATAATTATAGCTAACACAACTTCACAATATCACTAGTTGCATAAATATTTCATAGAAGAGGTTCCAGGTAGAACACTAATGTAGACTATAAATTTAGATTGAAAATATATTCAAATATTTAAGTAGAAATATAGTAAACTAGAAAGACTCTCTTTCACAAATTCACCATACACAAGCATACTAAGTATTGATTGAAGGCAAGAGATAAGTAAAAAGTTTATCCTATTACATCAAAAGGTAGTTCTTATAATATTTTGTTAGGGTTTAACCATATCAAATGAGCACACTTTTTCAAGAGTTTCAATTAGTATCCTTTTCCTAGAAAATAAAAATATATATAAGAGCTAAGAACCCCCTCAATGGGAATGAGACTAGGATATTAATTTAACATTTTTAGGAATAATGGAATTTTATTATTTTTTTAGTTAATGGTCTAGATTAATAAATTAGTAAATAATATTACAATAATTATATTCCTAATTTGTATAATTTATCTATCTTTTTTTCCTTTCCAAAAATAGAAATAAATAAGGATAAAATATAACTTATCTTGAAATAGGTTGATATAGGGTTTGAAACTAGCTATGTAGGACTAAAAAAGTATCACAAATAAAAATCTAGATTTAATTTGGTGAAATGATAGGAGCACCAAATATAGGACACTTTGAGGTTTTGTGTTATTTTCAAATCTTTCCACTATTGTCCAAATTGGTCATAGAGACCTAAACTTTCTGGGTTCTTTTCAATAATCCCATGTTAGCTTGCCTATGAAATCTTGAGTGTTGAATGTTGATGAATCTTAGTGTATAAATTATTTAATATTCAAACCCTAACCCTATATCATGCTTGATAAATATTATTTGAATCACTTGAAAATGGGGCTTAGTGTGTGTAAGATACATTAAACATGTGATCCACACCCCTTATGTGGGCACATTACCTGCATACCAATACCCTAAAGAGGGATAAATTCATATGTAGTTTTGCCACCTAATTTACTTTTGTGTAATAGTGTGATGTATATGTAATAATGTCAAATTGAGAGTTCTTAAAGTGGCTAAGGATTGGTATGAGATTTTGAATATGTTTGTAGCTATGTTGGGTGACTGTATGCAGAGAATAGGGAATTTTGCCTTAGTAGTTTCCTTGTATTCTTGCTTGCTTTTTAATATTTGTCACCTCCTTTAAAAATGAGCTTTGGATGGGTTTTAATAGCAAACCATTGATCATGGCTTACATATATTCACACTAGGCCAACATAATGAAGGATAGGAATCAGATGAAAATGACCATTTCGGCTCAAGTTACAAAGGGACTAGAGCACCAAAAATGGGACACCCTAGGGTTTGGTACTTTAGTATAGGTATGGCACTCATATCCTATAGTCTCAGGACATAGGGGGATAGGATTAACCTAAGAAAATTATCTTGGTTGAGGTGGAATGACTATTTGGAAGGCTAAAGATGACTAAAAATGAGAAAAAAGGTGTCTAGAAGGGTCATAATAGCATGTGAGAAAGACCAATGGATAGGGTGTCACATGCCTCACTCAAAATACCAATTTGGATGTTCTATATGACTATATTTTCCCCCCTTTATTTTAGTGATGAAACAAAATGAAATACTAGGATAAAGGAAAAGTAGAAAGCATACCTAAACTTACTTGAAATGGTGAAGCCCATGAATATGTGTGATGATGAATGATTTTGAATGATGTTGAGTAATACTAAGTGATGTTGAGTAATATTGAGTATGTATTATACCAAAATTAATATCATGAATGGAGTTGAGTGATTCTTTCCCTGAAAGTGGCTCAATAATACAAAGGTTGGCCCTTTATCTCCATCATCACCCACTATGTGAAGCTATGTGGTCATGTGTGTGTTAATCAATGTTTGGAATATGTGTCTAATTCCTCTAAGTAGGTGGTTCAATAATATAAAGGCTATCTAATCCCTTAGATACATTTTTGCCCGCTATGTGAAACTATGAACTGATACTGGTATGAATGTGTTTCATATGAAATGGATTTTGAATCCCATGAATGCTTTGTAATCTAATAATGTGGCATGGATATCCAAATGTGTACTGAGAACTAGGCTAATCTTGGCCACTCCAAAATGTAGAGATTAGTCTTGTATGAAAGCCACTCCAAAATTGAGAACTAGGCTTATATTAAAGCCAGTCCAAAATGATGCTAACAACCTATAGATGGAATAAGGTGTGAAACTTCTAAGAATACCTAACTAATGTACTAAAATCAAAAATAAAATAAAGAAAATGTGCTGCACACATTGCCACTAATCATTGGTTTTTGTAATATGGATTCTGATCTAGAAGTTTTACCAACTACCTAATTTGAAACTAAAAGTGATATCCATCATGTCACACATGATGCCCCCTATATTTGGATACTCTAAGAAACATTGTATTGAAACTATCTAATCTATACTAAACTGTAGTTGAAAAAATTGTAATTGAACTTATCTTTCTATCTATTTTTGGAAATTTTGGTTTTTCTACTATTTAGACAAGAGTACCAAAAATATGAAACTTTGTTTTCTATCACTATAGTCTAAGTATGAAACTCTTATCCTTTGTTTTTTATAATCATTTTTCTATATTTATCACTATTTCTAGTCTTTTCTACCTAGTTTAAATTCATAATGCTATTCTGAGTGTTTTGAAAACTAATTTTTGATCGATAGAAGGCTCTGATCTCTGTAAAAAAACCCCTATTTATTTTCCCCTCTTTTGAGGGTAGGAATTAATACCTTACAATGAATTCACTTAGAAAACATATCCTTATAAGTGTGTTATGATATGAAAAATATGATATATAAATGATATTCCAAAAATATGTCTCAATATATAGCATAGTTTGTATTGGAGGTTATTAGTTCAACAAGGGTATGCCTAGATAGATGCAACAAATTAATAGCATGTGTAGTATATTGAATTGAAACTATAAATTTTAGTTTTTAGTTGTTAATGAAGGATGGAGCATGATTTCCATCATGGAATCCAAGAAAGCAAGATAATGCATGATGTGGATCATGGCATTGCAAACAATTAAGAAGAAAATAAACACGCAAGGAAAGAATCAAGAAGCATAAAAAAGTGGTCAAGGGGCCAAAAAAACAAGGGTGTAGTCATATAAAATGTCCAAATTGGTATCTTTAGTTTGGCTTGTGATACCCAATCCATAAGACCCTCTTACATGATTTCATAACCCTTTTAGACACCTTTTTGCTTATATTTGGTCATCCATAGACTTCTAAGACCTAATTATAGCTCAACTAGGCTACATTTCTCATGCTAATTCCATCCCCCTAAGCCTTGAGTTTATATTACAAGAGTTTTGGGGTTGGACTATAGCACTAGACCCTAGGGTGTCTCATTTTAGGTGCTCTTATCCAATCACATTTTGAGCCCAAATGACCATTTATTTTCGGTTCCTATTCTTCACTATGTCAGCCTAGCATGAATACATTTAACCCATGACCAATATATATCTATAAAATCCCATTAAAATTTCATTTATAAGGGGTTGGAAAATATTACAAAATCAAGAAAGAATACAAGTAAAACCACTAAGGCAAATTTCCCTATTCTTTCCATACATCCAGCCAATATAACTACTAGCATTTTTAAACCCTCACACCATTCCCTAGAGACCTCAAGCACTCTTAATTTAGAATTTTTTAATCTACATAAAACTATTTCAAAAATCACATCAAGTGAAATAATTACATATGGCCTGATCCCTCTTCAGAGTATTTGTATGTAGGCAGTGTGCCTACACAAGGGGTGTGGATACATGTTTAGTGCATATTACACACACTAACCCCCCTTTATTAAGTTGTATTCAAATATAATGAATGTCTAGAGTTTAATATTAAATTATCCCCATTGATATTTATGATCTAAATTTTCATAGGCAGGCTCACATAGGGACAATAGATAAAACCCAAAAAACTCAGATCTCTATTACTAGTTTGGACAATAGTGGTAGGACCTGGACTATAACATCAAACCCTAAAGTGTCCTATTTTTATTAATCTTATCCCTTTACTAAATTAAATTTATATCTAGCTTCACAACATTTTCCTAGTCTTATACAATGAGTTTTAGCCTCTATCTCAGTCATCTCAGTCCAGTTTTAAGATAAGTTGTATTTCTCCCCTTTCATTACTATTTTTAGAAAAATACAAAAGAGAAATAAATTATAAAAACTAGTATTGTAATTATTAAAATATTATTTATTTATTCTATACCCTTAACTAAATTAGGAATAAAACTCTAATATTCCCAAAATTGTTAAATCATTTGGTGAACCTGACTTACTTCGTTTGCACATAAAAACCCTTGAAACCCTAGGGTAAATTCCTTGATAATTTTTCTAATAATTTTTTTATTTTATTTTGCATATTTTAAATCATAAAATCAAATTTAATTTTTAAATTTATCTTAGTATTTTTTAAAATAATTTATTTCGAACCCTAATTAAACTTACTAGGTCCTTTTGCACATAAAAACCTTAGAGACCCTAGAGAAAATTTCTTGATAATTTTAGAAATATTTTATATTTTTTTACCTACATATTTAAATTATAAATTTGCATTAATTTTTAAAATTACATAATAATTTTTAAAAAAAAAATCTTCCAAATCTGAGTTGCATATACTAGGTCACTTTAAATCAAAAAAATTCCACTATTTTTCTAATTTCTTACTTGAATATTAAAATAAAAAATTTACATTAATTTTTAAAATGCCTTAGTAATTTTTTTAAATATCATTTTTCAAAACCCTAGTTGCATATACTAGGTCCCATGATTTTGTGGTATCACCTTACATTTTTGTGAGCATTTGTATCCTTTTTATGCATATTCTAGTTCATTGTTTAGATTATATTTATTTAATCTTTTCTTTCATTATTCAAGTTGTTTTCCTTATGCCACCTAAACTCCTTTCATATCTTCCTTTGAGATAAAGTGCAAGACTTAGTGGGAACCCTCTAGAAGTCACCTAGATTCCTTCACCCCAACAACATACCATGAATAAATAACTAACTTAGCTTCTTGATATAGATCCTACACATCCAAATTACACTAATTTCCATGAGGATAATTTTGATAATGATTAGTATGAGAATAAAAATGATGGTACAAACACTAATGTTGGTGATTGACCACATTGGGTTCTTGACCCACTTCTACCTATTGTTGATAATGATGTTGTCCTTAATAAAGACTTTATTCTATAAAGTTTTAGAGAAAGACTCAGGGAATATCCCCAAGATTACACTCTTATCTTACAATCTATCATGGAAATTAAAAAGTCTAGGCAAGTTGAGTCTTCCATTTCTTTAGAACAACTAGTTGCAAATGGCACTATGGGGGAAACTATGTCTCAACAACCCCCTATAGCATCCCAACCTTCCTATGAGGCACCACTAGTTAGGGCTAGTATATTTATGTCTCCTGATGTGGCTATCCTTATGCAAGAAATAAAATCTCTTCAATCTAAGGTGCCACATCTTAATCAAAGTGCCTATAGACCTACATAGGCCTTAGATTCTTTTGATCTACTTCATACACCATTAGCACGTCATATTGTTTCTACACCCTTGCCACCTAGTTTTGTTTAACCCAAGCTCACTCTATATGATGGTAAGGGTGATCTAGAGACACACTTGAGATATTTTCACATAACATAGTTGGACTATGTGCTAAATGACTATATACTAACCGAACTATTTCTATGGAGTCTAAAGGATTATGATTTACAATGGTTCTATAGTCTATTGAATTAGTCGATCAATGCATTCAATCCTTTAGCTGGCATGTTCCTAGTGTATTTCAAAATTAATATTGATGATAAGGTTTCCTATGCCCAAGTTGCATAATATAAACAAAGGTCAAATGAGAATTTCACAAATTATGTTTTTTGATATAAGACTATCTTGGTAAGATGACTAGTCCCACGACCGATCAAGAGTTACAAGATTTCTTCAAAAAAAGTATTCTTCTAGATTTAAATGAGTCAATAATGTTAAAAAGGTTCTCTTATTTTATTGAGTTACATCATACATTAAAGGAAAGGGAAGTCAAACTAATTTCAATGGGTAAACTCAAGTACACAAGAATATCAGAAACAATAAACAAGAGTAACAACAAAGTCCCATATAAAGTAAAAGTTAATGATAGAAAAAGTTAAAATCAACCTACAATTAATGTGGCTTTAGATCCCCCTCAGTGAGTGGTTTAATCATCACCTCTTTGGTGAATTTTTACAAATCTACTAGTATCTCCATTCAGAGTCTTATAGTAGTTCTTGGAATGTAACATCATATCTCTCCCTCTTATTTGGGAAGTTGATCTAACAAATCCTCTTCTATTAGGATATGATCAAAATGAATTTTGTGATTTTCATAGGTCACTAGGCCATATAAAAAATAGATGCATCAATTTGAAACACAAGATACATGACTTGATAGATGGTAATGTTATTGATCTTGGCACTCTAGTTGAGCCTCCTCAAGCAAAGAAAACACAAGATAAAGCTTTGAAAATATTCTCAGATCCTTTACAATAGCATTCTAAATAAGAGATAGGGGATACATCAGATGTCCACCATGTATATTATGCACATCCTACACCAGCTACATACTAGGCACCTTCAATTGAGTTACACCCGTTAAGAAACATGATTGGTGTGTATGATTCTAGAATTCTAGCTAGTCCTTCCATCTCCTTCTTAGAGTAGGAGATAGTTAAGGATGATTCAAATTGTCATCCACTCTTTGTTAGTGCTTACATTAATCATCATCTAATTCATAGTGTTCTCATAGAAAATGGATCTAATGTGAACATGTGCACTATGACATTACTACAACATTTGGAATATTTAGAGTAGGATATTACCCTGATGGACATAGTTATCAGTGACTTCAGTGGGCACATAAAGAGTTCATTGGGTGAGATTTTACTTCCTCTACAGGTTGGTCTGACACATGTGGCCACACCATTTATTATCATTCCCAATTTAGGAGTTTTTGATATATTACTTGGTTGACCATAGATTCAAAAACTTCAAGTAGTACCTTCTATAACTCACAAATGCCTAAAATTCATTCACACTAATTAGGTTGTTACATTTGGTGGAGTTCCATATGAGTTACCACTCCCTAATTTAGATCCATCTACTTTGCATTCATTAGTTTTAGCTTCTCAACGAGTTATAGTTCTTCCTCTAATTTAGATTTAGACACAATTAAAGACCTCCTCACTAGCATAGAGAGTTCATACACTTCCATAGAGGCCTCTTTTAGAGAATCCATAGTTTCAGGGCTCTAGATAGTTTTTAGCTATAGTGTTCACACCTAGAGTATTATCATTGAGGTCTCATTCCTCTACACATAGATCGCATGTTTAGAAAGCTTCTCGTACTACCATATGGGTACCTAATATCCCTATAGTTTCATTTACTTCTCAAAGTTATAGGGTGACCCCACAATTGGTTTCCATTATAGAGATTTTAAAGCATTTACAACATACACAGCTTTCAAAGCCACAGTCTAAGCCCTTCCATCATGCTTCATGATCACACATGATCCCTCTCCTTGATATAAGACACCATGATATGGAGTCTCTTATGAGACTCATTGGTTAGTATCATCTCCTCTCATCCTTCCTTGTACATAGTTTCCTTTTCATTGGTTGTACATATTTTCTTTTCAATTTTTTTTACATAGTCTCCTCATAATTGATTGTAAATAGATTATATCAAAAATCCAAAAACATTCAAATATGTCAAAATCCAAAAACATTCAAATATATCAAAACTCCAAAAACATTCAAAATTTTGAAAAACACCAAAAACATTTCAATTGTGTGCATTATCCATGATATACATTTATACTACTATGCTAGACTTACATTTGCTATTTTATGCTATTGTTTGTCAATTTATCTACATTACCATGCTTCACTTGATCTTATTTGAGTGTGTTTAGTGACATCCAAATCCTTAATTACTTCACTCTACCCATTAATGTGGCATCCTACTTCTACATTCAAGACATACATCAATATATCTACCCACCAAGGGCATCTTGTAAATTACTACACCATCTAGGTTATGTCATTCCTACACCATACACTCTAGTTATCATGTTGATGTACATTACTTACTAGCTTACATAGATTACTCTATTGACACTCACTAGTATATATTACTTGTGTATTTCTTAGCATCTACCTACTCTTGTACTAAATGTCTTGAATAATTTCACTTCTTGATTTGATTAGTTAGATGTTATTATATATATATAGTATATTAAATGCTTTCCTTCCTTACTTTGCATAGATATATGTGATTGCATTCCTCAATTCCTATTTTTCCTTTTCTGTGTGCCTTAGGACATTTACTAATGTCCTTTGCTTTTACTATTCTATGTGATTGTGGCCCTCGTACCAACCTTATTTTTTTTCAATTGTATGTGTATGTGGAATTTGAACATGATTTTTATGTTTACATTCTAGTTTGAGTGATGTGCCCATGTCCCTTGTTTTCTTGGCCCAATTGCACTCTTGTATGCTTCTTGCCTTGTGTGCTTGTTGTTTAGTTTCTTCTCAACTATGTGCAATTCCATGATACACATCATGTATTTTATTATTTTCTTGGATGCCATGATGGACATCATGTTCCATCCCTCCTTGAAAACTAAAAACTAAAAATTCCAATTTTAATTTAGTACATTACACATGCTATTATACTATTACATCTATCTAGGCATACCTGTATTGATCTAACAATCTCCAATACAAGCTATGTTATATCTTGAGACATATTTATGAGTATCATTACTATATCATGTATCTTATAACATAATACACTTATAGGGCTCTTTATTCTAAGGGAAGTCATTATAGGGTCTTCATTCCTACCCTCAAAATAAGAGGTAATAAACAAGAGTTTTTTCATAGAGATCAGAGCTCTTACCAATCAAAAAATTAACTTTCAAAACACTCAAAACAATAATCAAATATGAAAATAGGTAGAACAAACCAGAAAAATAGAGATGATTTAGAATAGTCTTTAGATTCATTAAAGGACAATAGTTCCATACATGGACAATAACACCAGATAATAGGGTGTCTTATTTTTAGCACTCCTATCCAAACAATAAAAACCCTATATTTTCTAAAAATAGATAGAAAGGTAAGCTCAACTAAAGTTTTGTCAAATACATATCAGTTCATATTCAGTAGTTTTAGTAATTTTTTTATAAAATAATATAGATATATGGGACATCATGCACATCATAATGGATCTCACTTCTAGTTTTAGATTAGGTAGTTGGTATAACTTCCAATTCATAATCCATGTTATAGACACCAATGATTAGGGGCAATGTGTGTGGCACATTTAACTTCTTTTATTTTCAAGTTTACTATATTATTCAAGCATTCATAGTAGTTACATGCCTTAATCCATTTGTAGGTAGTTGGCATCATTTTAAAGTGGATTTCATACAGGCTTAACCTCGACATTCTCAAGTGTCTTTCACATAAGTCTAGTTCCCAATTTTAGAGTGGATTTCATACAAGCCTAATATACACCTTTTATAATGGCCAAGATTAGTGTAGTTTATAATACATCTTTGTCTATCCATGCTATATTATCATGTTATAGAGCATTCATGGGCTTCAGGATCCATCTCATATGACACACATTCATACTAGTATCAGTTCATAGCTTCAATTAGTGGGTAATGATGGAGCCAAAGGTCTCCTTTGTATTCTTGAGCCACCTATTTAGAGGGATTAGACACATAGTCCAAAAATTTATTAGCACATGCATGATTACATAAGTTCACTTAGTGGGCAATAATGGAGCCAAAGGGCTAGCTTTTATACTCTTGATCCACTCTTAGGGAACTGAGCACTTAGCTTTATTCATGATATTACTCTTGGTATACCACATATTCAACATCATCCAACATCACTTACCATCAAAATAGGTTTTGTATTAGTTTGCATACCTGGTGAGGTATATTCATTCCTTTTTCTTCCTCTTTCTCTCTTACCTAACTTTGTACGTTCTTATTTTAGTTATAACATATCTAGTAAGAATTGATATATTCTTTATTTTCTCTTATATATTTACATTTCAAAATGTATTGTCTCTATTCACACTCAACATCACACAACTTCATGGACTTCACACTTATAGGTAACTTCAAGTATGCTTTCTACTTTCCTTTATCCTAGTATTTTACTTTGTTGCATCACTAGATTAAAGGGAGGGAAAATGTAGTCATATAAAATGTCTAAATTGGTAGCTTGAGTGTGTCTTGTGACACCAAATCCATATGACCCTCTTTCTTTCTCTCATAACCCTTATAGACACCTTTTTGCTTATAATTGGTCATCCATAGGCTTCTGAGACCTGATTTTAGCTTTATTAGGTTATATTTCCTAGGCTAATTCCATCCGCCTAGGTCTCAAGCCTATACGATATGAGTGATAGGGTTGGATTATAGCATCATATCCTAGGATTTACCATTTTTAATTATCCTATCCAATCACATTTCAAGCCTAAATTATTGTTTCCTTTTCATTCCTATTCTTCATTGTGTTAGCCTAACATGAATACATTTAATCCATGACCAATAGATCTTTATAAAATCCCATTCAAAGTTCATTTATAAGGAGTTGGAAAATATTAAAAAATCAAGTAAGAATAAAATCAAAACCACTAAGGAAAATTTCCCTATTCTCTACATACATCTATCCAATATAGCTACTAGCATTTTCAAACCCTCACACCATTCCCTAGCCACCTCAATCACTCTTAGTTTGGCATTTTTTTAATCTACATAACACTATTTCATAAAGCACATCAAGTGGGAGAGCTACATATGGATTGATCCCTCTTTGAATCATTATTATGTAGTAAGATTTCCCATATAATGGGTGTGGATACACATTCAGTGCATCTTACACACACTAATCCCCTTCTTTCTCAAGTTTTATTTAAGCATAATGAAAGTCTAGAGTTCAAGATTAAATCATATCTAAAAGGATCCCTGTCAATATTCAAGATCCAAAATTTCATAGGTAGGTTCACATAAGGATAAATAATAAAACCCAAAAAACTCAAATCTATGTGACTAGTTTAGACAATAGTGGTAGAATCTAGACTATAGCATCACACCTTGAAGTGTCTTATATTTGGTGCTCCTATCCTTTCACTGAATGAAAGCTAGATCCAAGTTCATGACACTATCCCAATCCTAGACAACTAATTTTATCCTTTGTCTTAACTATCTCGATCTAATTTTAATCTAATTTATATTTCTCCACTTTCATTACTATTTTTAAAAAGCTATGAAAGATAAATTATAACTATAATTATTGAAATATTATTTAATAATTTATTTATTCTAGACCCTTAACTAATTTATAAATAAGACTCCAATATTCCCAAAAAATTTATATCAAAGGGACATGGGCACATGTCACTCAAACTGGGAAAATAAAAATACAAGGCATGTTCAAATACCACATACACATATAATTAAAAATAAGTAAGGTTGGAATGAGGGCCACAAGCACATGGAAGATTAAAATCAAAGGACATTGGAAAATGTCCTAAGGTAAACAAAAAAGATAAAATAGGAAATAAAAATTCAATAATAACTAGATACTCAAAGTAAGAGAGGATGGCATGTAAAATCTATAAATACAATCACATCTAACTAATTAAAGAAAGAAGTGAAAGTATGCAAAACATGTATTATAACACTAGGTACATGCTAAGAAATATACAAGTGATATATACTAGTGAATGTCGATAGAGTAATTTGTGTAAGCTAGTAAGTAATGTACATCAACATGATAACTAGAGTGTGTGGTATAGGAATGACATAACTTGGATGGTGTAGTCATGTAGAAGATGCCCCTGATGGGTAGATATGTTGATGTGTGTCTCTAATGTAGAATTAGGATGCCCCCTCAATGGGTAGAGTGAAACAATTAAGGATCTAGGTGTCACTATAGACACTCAAATAAGATCAAATGAATCATGGTAATGTAGATAAATCAACAAACAATAGCATAAAACAACAAAATGTAAGTCTAACATGGTAGTAGAAATGTAATGCATGGATAATGAATACAATTGAAATGTTTTTGGTATTTTGAGTTATTTGAATGTTTTTGTCTTTTGAAATTTTGTATTTTTTTGGTATTTTTGATAAAAGATATGTACAATCAATCAAAAATAAAATATGTACAAGTAAGAAAAGATAAAATATGTACAAGTAACCAAAGAGAAACTATGTACAAGTAAATGAGTAAATTATGTACATAATGATGTAAAATTCTAAGCTAGAGGGGGTAAAGGGTTTAAATATGGATCATGTTAGGGATGGAGATGGAGGAAGGGATCACATCCATCATCAAATGCTTCAAGATCATCATCATAAGTATTGTTGTATGATTTTGGATCTATATACATGGTGGTTATCTCCTCAAGTATCAGTAAGATATGTGCTCTTTGTGTAGTCAAAGATATATCACTCATAGTGGTATCATAATTTTGAAGGAAAACTAAGGGTTGCATTGGTGGTGAAGGTGTTGGTTCTTCTCTAGGTTTTTTAGCTCTGGTAGTATATATCCTTAGTGGAAGTGGTGGAGCTAATGATGATGGTGATATAATTTAGATAGTACCCTGAACTTGTAGTTTATCCAATCTCTATTATAAATCCATACATGAGTTTATGTCATGGCCTATGATTCTATGAAAGAGACAAAATAGGTGACCATCAAGTTGTGACAACTTGCTAATAGATTTGTGTCATAATTTAGGTAATTTGATTAATCCATGATCAAGTAACATCTATAGCATAATTTGTGGTTGATTTTATATGCTACCTACCCAAATCTGAATGACTAGCTCTATATACATAGAGATAACCATGTGAACTATATGTGCCAAGTGATATATCTATGGTCATGAATGTTTAGTAAATTCTAATATTATAGTGTGAGATGCTAAGAGTGATGGATTTGTGATGAGGGATCTAGAGTCATCTTGGTACTCTTCTAGACCAACTAGTGTAAAACTCAATCCACACAAATAGTCATCTATGATTATGGGTGTTGTATCATCATCTAAAGTATCTTGGGAATTTTTATCAACATCATGCACATATGGTAACTCAAAATTTACAAGGGGTAACTATGAAATGGGAGTCTCATAAACTATAGTAGTAGAAGATGGTGGTGTTATGAGAGTATCTATAACTAATGGAGTAACTATAACTAATTAATTAGGTATATCTATAGAATTAATGGGGATATCTATATATACTATCAGTGATTTCATAATTATACTAAATGTAGGAATTATGATTTCTAGAGTAGTTGGAATGGTTGAAGCTGCTATAATTAGCTGAGTATTTAGAGTAGAGGAAATAATTGTAAGTGAAAGAGTGTGAGATGTGTTAGTCTCTCCTACCCCATATGTATGTATCTAGTTAAGATAAATGTGATGAAGTGTTACTTGAACTATTATGTGAGGTGTCCCATATGGTGAAATAGTTGAAGATGAGTATGTAATTTTATAATATCTACATGGATGGTTATCTATTGGGCATATGTATAGGTATCCTTCATGGATAAACTTAATACATTGATGAAGAGTAGAAGTAACTACCCCCATAACATGTATCCAAGGTCATCCAAGTAAAATGTTATAATGAAGAGGACCTGGCATGACCTAGAACTATGTAGAGAGAGAGTTTTGGGCCCTATCATGATATCTAAAGCAATGGTGCCTAATGTTTGTTGTGGTATATCATCGAACATTATAATTTTCTTAAATGACTTTTTTATGTATGGCATATATACTCCCATGGCCTATATAAATGTAATATTACATATATTATGATTGGAACCACTATCAACTAGAATTCTCTTAACCGCACTAGTTTTAACTTGAGCTTGTATGAATAGTGGTAAATTTTGATCAATAACTATCTAAAAAGGCATGTCCTCATGATCAAAATAAATAACATCTTCTATATTTTTTAATGTGTTAACCACTAATTCAAAATAAGAAGGATTTGAATCGATGGGCATAAAATTATAAGTGAGTGCCTAATAAAGAATGTCCTTGAATACATTTTCTTTTTGGAATAGTTCTAACATGGAAATATTAGCTAATGTATTTCTCAAATGATCAATAATATCAAATTCCTTATGAGTATCTACCTATGTAGGTGGGTTGGGCTTGAGAAAATAAGGAATAGGAGGGTTGTGATATTTTTAACTAGGTGGGGGAGGCATGATGGCATGTTGAGTAACATCTCTAATTGCATTATCTACTAGCCATATAGGACTAGTAGTAGCTATGGAGGAGAGAAAATATAATCAATAAGTCAAGGTGGTAGAGGGATAAAGGGTGTTAATTGGGCTCTCTATAAATAGGTAGTGACCTTGGAAAGAGTAAAATAAAACATGCAACATGACTCAGCATAGGATAGAGGCTCCAAGGAAGGTGCGATAAGAGGTATCTTAACATGTTTTGTAATAAATTTCTTGATATCATCCCATATTATAAAAAATAAGCATGAAAGGGAAAGAAAGAATAGTTGCATTAACATATATTAAACTTCATCATTCATAACATTATAGTACCAAGTATGGACTCCTTATTATATACAAGAAATGTTTTAAAATAAGTGATATCCATTTTTTATTTTAGGTGAAATTTGTAAGGTGATATCTCAAAAGCAAAGTGATCTAGTAAATTTAACTAGGGTTTGAAATAAATAAATAAATTACTATGGTAAATTTTAAAAATTAAATATGAAATTTTGGTCTAATTATGCAAGAAAAATAAAAAAAAAGTGGAAAAATCAGAAAAGAATTTTCCCTAGGATTTCTAGGGTTTTTATGTGCAAATGAAGTAATTCAGATTCACCAAATGATTTAACTTTTTTGAGAATAATGGAGTTTTTTCATATTTTAGTTAAGAGTCTAGATTAATAAATCAGTAAATAATATTTCAATAATTACAGTCCTAATTTGTATAATTTATCTATCTTTTAACCTTTCTAAAAATAACAATAAATAAGGAGAAAATATAACTTATCTTGAAATAGGATAAGATGGCTGATATAGGGTCTAAAACTGGCTATGTAGGACTTAGATAGTGTCATAAATTATAATATATCTTTCATTTCACAAAAGGATAGGAGCATCAAAAATAAAAAACTTTAGGTTTTGACATTGTTGTCCACTCCTACCACTATTGTCCAAACTAATCAAAGAGGCCTAAACTTTTTGAATTTTTTACATTGTTCTTATGTGATCCTACCTATGAAATCATGAGTGTTGAATGTTGATGAATATCATTATAGAAATGATTTAATATTTAAACCCTAACCCTCCATCATCCTTGATAAATAGGATTTGAATCACTTAAAAGAGGGTGTTAATATGTGTAAGATGCACTAAATGTGTGATCTACACCCCTTATGTGGGAACACTGCCTACATACCAATACTCTGAAGAGGGATTAGGACATGTAATTATCCCACATAATGTGTTTATATTCAATAGTGTGATACATATGTAATAATGTCAAATTGAGAGTACTTGAGGTGGATAGGGACTAATATGAGAGTTTGATAATGTTTGTAGTTTTGTTGGGTGATTGTATGTAGATAATAGGGAAGTTTACCTTGGTAGTTTGCTTGTATTCTTGTTTGCTTTATAAGATTTGTCACATCCTTTATAAATGAGCTTTGGATGGGATTTTATAAGAAACTATTAGTCATAGGTTAGATGTATTCATGCTAGGCTGACATAATGAAGGATAGGAATCAGATGAAAATTACCGTTTAGTCTCAAGTTGCAAAGGGACATGAGCACCAAAAATGGGACACCCTAAGGTCCAACACTATAGTCTAGGTATGGTGCTCCTATCCTATAAGATTGAGACCTAGTAGGATAGGATAGGCCTAATAAAAGTAGCCTGATTGAGGTGTAATAATCATTTAGAAGGTTATAGATGATTGAAAATGAGCAAAAAGGTGTCTAAAGGGTCATAAGATCATGTAAGAAGGACCTATGGATAGGGTGTCAAAAACCACACTCAAACTACCAATTTGGAAATTTTATATGACTATAGATATATAGGAGAAGGGAGAGATAAAGAATGTGGGATCATCCCATCAGATAGGGAACACATCATCTTGGATCATTGATTGAGCTTAAGCTACCACCTTTTTCTCCAATGAATGCCTTGCCACCTTTTAGATCAATTAGGACACTACTCGTGGATTACCAAGTGGGAAAGGTCCCTTAAGGCTTTGAGGATGCATTGAATACTATTATCTATAATTTTCAACCACTAAACCCTTTTCTTGATCCCTCACTCCATCTCCTACTGAAGATAAAACTTTCATGCTCATGGATCTAATAGAAACATGGATTTGCCTACTTTAGGTGGCTACCTTTCAAAAATATGGTCATGTTGAAAGATGATGACCTTTTACATAATCGTAGACATATACCCTCAATCAAATCTAGACCAGATCCTTTTTATAGATGGAAAAACAATCTCCTTTATTGGTTTTCTATAGCCAAATATATCGATGCAGACCTATAGACTACATAGCTTTGCTCTTGATCTCTATTAGGTTTATAAGACCTATTTTTGCCTTTTAGCATCTGTAAAAACTAAAGACTCACCATATATAGGTTCTTCTATAAGAATGGTAAATATGGTCCTAGAATAAACCTTGAAAGCTTTAATATTCAAACTAGAGGTTTATATTGATCTTCAATGGTACCCTGTATACTATTTTAAATTGGTTGCATCATTGGGTCTGTTTAATGGCATTAAATCAAGATTTAATGATGGTAGGTTGGCTTTGAAAGACCTTTCTTTCCTTGGTTTGACCCTGGTCACATGATTAACCCCCCATCAAAATTCCCTTAGTATTTTGACTTTAAACCTCACTCATTGATTTACTTTGTATGAGATGTATATGGACCATTGATTTTCCTAAAAACCTAAAATGCTTATACCACTTGGAAACCTCTTTCTTGTTCTTGATATATACTGAACCTTTTGACCTTTCTCATATCATTAGATCATTATGTACAAATTAATAAGATCCCTTGATCTAGATCCACTAACTTGTTGACTTTAACTCATACCATTGGATCATAATGTATGAATAAATGTGAGACTTTGATCTCATTAGACCCACTTTCCTACCAGTCAAGCGTACACTATTAGATCATTAATATAATTAAATGTTAATTTTTGATCTAGCTCAAACCCAACTTTTTTTTAGTGAACATGTGTTATTGGATATTTTATCAATGAATTTGTATCATAGGATCTTGTCTAACTTGTAGCTTTTTAAGGGATTTTAAATTAGAGACAATTTGACTTGTTTGACCCTAGCATGAATCATTAAATCTTAAGTGTCAGTATGTAAGCTCACATGAACCATTAGATCTTGATCAAATTTAAACATTTTAAATAACTTTTGAACCCAAATAACCATTTTATAGAGCTCAAACTTGACACTCATGTAGACATCTTGCTCTCTAGGTTCCACCTTAAAGCTTCATAACTTAGGCTAGAAAGCTCATGTGACATGAAACTTGAAAAACATGTTCCTAGTATGAATAAGCTTAATTGTGTATGATCCACTAGTCATGTGAGGCTTATAAGCATATTTATAAAATGTGTAAGTAAACTAGTCTATTTATTCATACGTGACATCCTAGTGATGGGCTAGCTCACTTTGGCTTATACTAAGGACCTTTTCTTGAACTCTAAAACTCTGAATGATTTTTTGAGGCTTATGCAATATTTTCCATGAATTTTAATCTCTTGAATACCATGAAACCTACTTGGGAATTAGTTCCTTTCTCTATAGATAAATTAGGTTACACTTTAAGAAAGCTTAAAGTGTTTCAAAAGCTTTGCAAGAAATTTTGTAATCCTTAGGCCACTCATTCCATCTAAAAATTTGGATCCTTTATTCAACATAAACTCTTATTAGCTTCTTTTTCTACACCAAGCCCTATAGAATTTTTACTAAAATTTCAAGTTCTATATGTGGGCCAAAATTGGCTAACATTTTTGGTAACATCCTAAGGTTGCATTCCTACTATGCAAGATTAGTGGCCTTAAACTAGTGCATTGGGTGTATGGAGTCCCAAGCCTTTCAATGTATCATGAAAATATTCCAAAGCTATCCCTATCTATAAATTCCTTAAATCAATGAGAATAAAATAAAAATAACAACAAATCACCCAAGACACTTCTTAAAAAGGAAACACACAATAGAAATAAAATGTACACAAGGCACTAAAAGGGATGCATAAAAAAATAATCTAATATGTACAATATGTTACAATGGATGAAATGCTTCTAGTAACAAGGATTAAAATGAATGTCACTGATGAGGATGGGTAATGCCTCTCCATCTAATTGGGTAAGCTAAAAATTATTATGTTCTTTTCATCGATGGATCAAATAAGGACCACTCTATAGGCTATCAAAATTGGTATCATTGCCTAGTTTGGCCTTATTTTAGTCCCACTTGAGGATTAGGTCCCCTTAATTAAATATCCTTATTGTAACTCTCTTGTCAAAGGCACTTTTGACTCGATCTTGATCTGACTCTAGTGTTTTCACAACAAGGTCCTTGGTTTATTCTAGCTCCATAAGCTCTATCATCCTCACATTTATGGGATCATCCACCATCAACTCAAGCTAATGGGATAACTCTAATATAGGTGGCTCAAGAGAGATAGGAAATTTGGCTTCCCTTTCATACATAAGAACATATGGATAATTTCTAATGGTAACTTTGGGAGTCACTTTGTCATCCTACAAGCTAGTCCTTAGCTTGGTGTGTCATGTTCCTTGATTCTCTTCCATGGTCCTCCTAATGATCCTTAGTAAATATTTGTTTATAGACTCTACTAGTCCATTTCCTTGAGGATAGTAGTTAGAAAGGTATAAAATTAGATGCCCAATTTGAGATACCACTCACTCATCTTAATACCAAGGAATGATAATGCATTATCTAAATTTATGGTGGTTGGTACACAAATCCTAGTCACAATGATATCATAGAAGTCCAAAATTGTACCCTCATTATCCTCCTTCAAATAAATGGCTTCTACCCACCTGATGAAGTAATCAATTTCACTAATCACCCATTTATTCCCTACACTTGATGGTGGATTGATCATCCTTATGAATTCTAACGCCCATTACTTGAAGGGTTACTCTACCTGAATTGGATTGAGTGGAAGGGCTACTAATTTATACATTCCTATAAAGAGAGCACACTTTTGGCATTCTCTAACCCATACATGAGAATCCTCAAAAATATTGGTCCAATAGTAATAAGTCCTCATTACCTTTATTATTGTGGTTCTAGGTACAAAATGGCCTCCTATAGGTTTATCATGGAACCATTCCGGGATCTTAGTCACTTGATTATCATCTATGAACCTAATGAGTACTCCATTGTGGTCCCTTCTAATAATAAATCCATCAAAAAATGCATAAGGTATGAATTAAATCCATAAATACCTTATTTTTGCTCTATTAAAACCTTGGGGTCATTTTACTATTATCAATAAGTGAGTCATGTCTTGAATCCATCTCCTTTGAAGTGGAAGTGCACCAATCGATGACCTGTCATCTTGTAAATCACTCACCATGTGATCACATAATCCATTACCTTTGACTAACTTTGTGGCCTTGAACTCTACATCATATTCCATAAATTTGGTAATCCATTCTACTCTCTTCTCATTCAAATCCTTGTTAAGGAGGATGTCCCTAACTCTAAGATGAGACACCATAAGATGATTATTACTATTATATAGCATGGATATAAACTTATTAAGGATTCTTAAGGTTTAAAAAACTTATTTCTCAATGAAAGTATACCTCATCTCATATCCTTCTATCCCTTGACTAAAAAATGTAATTGGCTACTCCATTTCTTTATCACTATTTTGCATCATCATAGTTAATATGTTGTCAACATTTTCAAAGGTGTACAAGATGAACTCCTTAGAGAAGTTAGGATTTAAGAATGAGGGTGACTTCATTAGACCAAACAAACACTTGTCTCTTCTTCAACATGGTGGTGATAGGTTTGACCAAGTTTACAAAACTAGGTATGAACCTTCTCACAAAGTTGATCTTCCTAAGGAAGCTATGGACACCCTTCTTGTTATTTGGCAAGGATAGAGCTAAGATAGTACTTAATTTATTAGTGTTAATGAATAATCCTTCTCTTAAAAAAATTTGACCTAATAGTTTACCTTCATGCATAGAGAACACACATTTCTTAAGATTAAAAGATATCTCATACTCTCTGCATCTCTAGAATATCAGCTTCAAATGGTCCATATGCTCACTAGCTTTCTTGGATAAGATTGTGATGTCATCCAAGTAGACTAGTACCATTTTATTTACTCTTATAAGGCCATGTCCATTACTCTTTAAAAGGTTTCCCTAGTATTGGATAATCTAAAAAGCATATTCTGGTAAGTAAATGTGCCCCACTTGTGGTGAAGGTAGTCTTATACTGGTCTTCCTCTCTCACTAGCACTTGTTCATAACCTAAATACCCATCTAAGAGAGAGAAGCATTATAAACCAACAACTATTTGAAGAAGTTTCTCTATGAATTGTATAGGGTAGTGATCCTTCAAAGAGACTCTATTAAGATCCTTGAAGTCTAAACACAATTTGAACTCCCCATTCTTCTTCCTAACAAGTACTATATTAGCTACCCATTAGGAGTGCTTAATTAGAAAGATGATCCTGGACTCCATAAACTTGGTCAATTCTTTCCTCATGATCTCTTCAATATTAGGGTTGATGGGAATCTACTTCTACCTAATAGGCTTGGCATTAGCCTCTATTTATATGGTGAATTGGGTCAATTTAGGATCAAATCCCTTTAGGTCATTATATTTCCAAGAAAATATATCTACATATTCCTTAGAAATCTCTATGAAACCATGCATTTTAGCTTTAGTGCTTACCTTTCCAAGCTTGAGGAACTTGTCTTCAAAGATAAGAACTCTCTCATAGTTATATTTAGTAGTTGACATCACTAATTTATCCTTCCTCATATGTCCCCCTTCATGAAAGAGACCTTATAGGGTTATGAGCCCTTTAGGAAGCTTATTAGACCTTAATTAAATAATCTAATTCTCATACTAATGCTTCAACTTTCCTTGGTTGATGGAGGAGAACTCTGCTTCTTGATGTAAGAAACATGAAATCTACTTATCACTTTCAAAGACCTACTAATGAGCATCATTATTTATCACTGATAGTCTTATTACCATTTTTACATGTGGTTGCACCTTTATATTTTTTAATTCATTAGGGGTATCAAAATGATCCCCCATAGCTTCTAGTCTATCAACATGTTGATTTTGGCCCCTTGTCATGGATTGGATATTAAAAGCCTCAAAGTCCTCAATTAGTTCCCACACTCTATGTTTATAGGAATTCATTAAGGGATTCTTAGTGGAATTATATCCTCTAACTTAGTACACAACCAATTCACTATCCCCATATACTTTTAATTACTTAATCCCTCTCTTACTATCCCATTAAAGGCCATGGATGAGACATTCATATTCTTCTACATTGCAAGAGCAACTAAATTTGAACCTATATGAAGAGAAGTACTTATCATTTGAAAGGTAAATTAACATAGCACCTACACTCACTCCATACTTTCTCCTTGATACATCAAATAATAATTTCCATAGACCACTACGATCTTCTTGAGGCCTCATGAGGGATAAAATGGACTAGCTTTCTTCATGTAAATAGTAGACATGCAAGTCCCTTTCTTCAACACCTTCTAAAGGATCTACCAACTGAATGTCATTCCATAGTTTATCTAAGAACATGTTTGGAACCTCTTATATATGAGTGTTCATATCCTACCCCATTTAAAATTCATCCTAATAACAATGGTGAGATTAATGTTTTTATTATCTAGTCCACAGGGTTCTATGTGGAATTTTGTAATGGGCTCAGCCTTGATTGCCACTTTGGCCTTATATCTTTGTTTAATGCCATGTATGACCAATTTGTTGTAAGGTATCCACAAATATTTGTAGTGAACTCCTTGGATAGGAATAGTGAAAAATGAGGAGGCACATCAAGGATCAAAATATCTTGAATAACTGAGACAATAGGGAAAGTATGAAGGGTCAAGTTGAGGTCCCTAATTATGCCATATGGCTTGGTAGAAAAACCATCTAGTTATAGCACTCCTTTAGACTGGGGATCATATTTTAGACCAAGTTGATTAGCTGTGGACTTTGGTATTAATTAGGTACTAGCCCCACTATCCACTAAGAAATTATACACTAAGGAATTACCAATGATCACTAAAATATAGAAGGGAGGAGGCTTGACCACTTTACTTGATTTCCATTCATTTTGTATTTTGCTGCATTGGTAAGGACCACATTCTCCTTGCTTGGTGGTTTATTTGTAACATTGTTTTTTTATAGTCCTTCTTGAAGGATGTCTACCTAACTAGGCATGGAGAACATGTCCCACATTGGCACACTCACATTGGAACTTCTCATTTATTCTACAATGTTGATGGGTAAACCAAAAACCTTTGGTTGTGCTTTAAGAACCATAACTACACCTTAAGCTTGTGATTTGTGAGAGACTAAGACATTTCCTTGATTCTAACCCCTTGGAACTATCGGGACCTTTAAAATAGTATTAAATCTAACTAGCTTAGAAATTAAAGTACTTATAGGAGGATCCTTACTAAGTTCATGGTTACCATTCATGTTATTTGTTTTGAATATTTTATTTGATGCAACTGGAATATAAGCCTAACTCTAGCCTATTGGTTGAGTGCATAACACTCTTCTTATTCATAGTTTACCATTGCTACACCCAATTGGTTTGATCCCTAATTAGGGTTTTGACCTTGTTGAGGCATTTTTGGGTTGGTCATCATAGGTATCTCTACATTTTGGGCCATAATAGCTTAGTTGTACCCAAGTTTAGTAGCCTACTACCATTGATCATTAAATGCTTGAGTTAAGTTAGTGGTTGGGATAATATGTTGCCCAAATGACTGATTCCAAGACATGGTACCCTCAACTTCTTAAGCCATATTATTTTGAACTGGGACCAAAGTGTTAGCATTACTTGACACATTATGATTATATTTATTTTACCTATTATGGCCATGCTTCCCTTTTCCTTGGTTTTGACCTTGGCCTTGGCCTTGGTAGTTTCATTTGTATGGTGGTATATTTACTTGAAAATCTTGTTGTTGAGGTTGATATGAACCTTGATAAGGCCTATTATAAGTCTATTACCTCTTAACATTTACTAGCTCATTTCTCAAGGATTAGAACTGCTCTTGAGCTCATTAAAGTTATTTTACTCTTGGGAATAATTGGATCCACTAGTGGAAGATTTATCTTATTGTGGTGTAGGTATTAGAGTAATTATTGGAATAAGAGGAATGACATCAATTATAGGGATAACTATAGGAGGTGGTTTGATTTTAGGAAATAAGGGCATTGATGGTCTAGGTTTAATCTTGATAACTTAAACCAGACAATTTTTTGCTTTGATGGCTACCTCATAAGCATCTAGAAGTATATTCCCTCTCATAAATTGGATCATCACTATTATATCACTATTTAAAGCCTTCAAATAATAAAGGAAAGAAAATTTAGTGGTTTGTCTAACTAAGATTGGGATTGTATCCCAAGTTTTTCGGAAACTTGTATTGAAGTCTTTCATGACTTCATAAGGAGATCTCTTAATGGTGGCTTCATAAGGAGATCACTTTTTTCCTTAAACCTCTTACACAAGGCATCACCTAATTGGTCCCATGTTTGAATGGAATTAGTAGCAAGGCATCTATACCAATCTAAGGCTTATCCTTTGAAAGAGGTAGCTAATAACCTAATAGATATATTTTCCTTAATGACATTATGGATATTTTTAAAAATTTCTACATCCATGAGGTGCTCAAAAGGTGTTGTGGCTTGGTCTCTAGTATAATAAGGGACACTTTTAAGAGTTGCAACTAATATAAGATCATATTGAGCTAGGTCTAAATGACTTTGGCCATTGAAATCCATAAAGGGAAAAGTTTTATGGGCTAATATGGCTATAAAATGGTTTAATAATAATATTCTTGTAGGCATAGGCCTTGAAAATGATCGAGGAGGAACGGTTCCCTAATATGGATGTGTATTGTCAAACCTTAATCCTTTTGCTAAATTTAAAGGTAGTTCAATAAGTTCAAAGGGAATACCTATTTAATATGACCTTGTTATCACCTTTAGCATGGGATTAAATCAAAACTCTATTACCAAAATATTTAATCTTCCTTTTGGAGTTACCAAATGTTGTTTCTTGGGAGCTTAACTACTACAAATTTGATCAAACCAACATCAAATTTTATTAAACTTCCTTGAACTATTATCCCACTAGGCATGCAAAATACTATTATATGCTCAATCTACACCCTTAGAGAGAGTTATTTATGCCCCCTCTAATTGAGATACATAATGGGAACAGCCCGAGGTTGTGGGTCACCTATAATGGGGTTGGACCTTTAGAGAAGCTCAACTTCCTCTTGATGCTCACCTAAACTAATGTAGATTGCTAAGAAAAGGGTTAGAAAGGGTTGATAAGGCATTTTAAGAAGGATAAAAGGTGATGCACTAAATTTAAAATAGACACTCATATAAGCTTGAACCCATATTGAATCAACATAAGACAACTATAGCTCACACAACCTCATAATATCACTAGTTGCATAAATATTTCATAAAAGAGGTTCTAATTAGAACACTAATATATACATGCATGTTAGCTTAAAAACATCTTCAAAGAAGCAAGTAAAAGGATAGTAAACTAGGAATACTTTCCTTCACAAATTCACCATACACAAGCATACTAAACACTGATTAAAGACAAGAGATAGGTAAAGAGTTGATCCTATTAATTCAAAAGGTAGTTCTTAAAATATTTTGATAGGGTTTAACCATATTAAATGAGCATACTTTTTCAAGAGTCTCAATTAGTATCCTCATCCCATAAAATAATAAAAAATTCTAAGAGTTGAGAACCCCCTCAATGGAAATGAGACTAGGATATATAGGAGAAGAGAGAGAGAGAGAAAGAAGGTGGGATCATGCCATCAGAGAGGGAACACACCATCTTAGATCATTAATTGATCTTGATCTACCACATTTTTCTCTAATGAATGCCTTTCCACCTTTATGATCAATCAAGACACTACTCAAGGCTTACCAAATGAAAAATGTCCTTTAAGGATCTAAGGATGCATTAAATGCTCTTATATACAGCTTTCAACCACAAGACCCTTTTCTTGATTCTTCACACCATCTCCTATTGAATATAAAATTTCCATGCTCATGGATCTGAAAGAAACATGGATTTGCCTAATTTAGGTGGATTCCTATAAAAAATATGATCATTTTAAAAGATGAGAACCCTTTACATAATCACAAACATTTACCCTCGATCAAATCTGGACTCGATCTTTTCTATAGATGGAAAACAAATCTCCTTTATTGGTTTTCCTATGGCCACATATATCGATACAGACATATAAACTACATATATTTTCTCTTGAGCTCTATTAGGTTTATAATATCTATTTTTAACTTTTAGAATCTATAAAATGTAAGGACTCACCATATATAGGTTCTTCTAAAATAATTGTGAACATGGTCCCAAAATTAATTCTACAAGATAAAAATATTTGAACCAATGGTCTATATTAATCTTCAATGGTTCCCTTTATATTATTTTAACCTAGATGCATCATTGGGTATTTTAGTGGCTTTGGATTGAGCTTTAAAGATGGTAGGATGGCCTTGTAAGACCTTGTTTTACCTAGTTCAACCCTTGTCACATGCTCAACCTCCCATCAAAATTCCCTTAGTCTTTTGACTTTGAACCTCACTCAATAATTTACTTTGTATGAGATGCATGTGGAACATTTATTTTCCTAGGAACCTAATGTGCTTATACCACTTAGAAACCTCTCACATGTCCTTAAGATATGTTGACCTGATTGACCTTACTCACACCATTCGATCATTATGTACAAATGAATATGATCTCTTGATCTAAATCCACTAACTTTTTGACTTTAAATCATACCATTGGATCGAAATGTATGAAGTAATATGAGCCTTTGATCTCATTAGGCCCACATTCCTACCAATCAAGATCATACTATTAGATTATCATTATGATTTAATGTTAATCATTGATCTAGTTTGGACCCACCTTCTTGTCAATTAACATGTACCATTATATCTTTGCTTGATGAACCCACACCATAGGATCTTGTCTAACTTGTAGCTTTTTAAAAGATTTTAACCGAGAGACCTTTCAACTTGTTTGACCCTACCAAAAATTATTAGATTTTATGTGTTAGCATGTAAGATAATATATACCATTAGATATTGATCAACTTTAAACCTTTTAAGGACTTTTTGGACCCAAACAACCATTTTATGGAGCTCAAACTTGACACTCATGTGGACGTCTTGCTCTACAGGTTCTATTTTGAAGATCCATAACTTAGGATAAAAAGCTTATGTAGACATGAAACTTGCATATCATGTTCCTAGCATGAATAACCTTAATTGATCATGATCCACTGGTCACATGAGGATTTATAATCATATTTATAAAATATGTAAGTAAACTAGTTAATTTGTTCTTATGTGACATCCTGGTGATGGTCTGGCTCACTTAAGCTTATGATAGGGACTTTTTATTAAATATTTGAAGCTTTGAATGATTTTTTTAGGCTTATGAAAGCTTTTCCATGACTTTAAATTTCTTTAATACCATGAAACCCACTTAGGAACCATTTCTTTCCTCTGTAGATAAATCAGATTGCACTTTAAGCAAGTTTAAAGTGTTTCAAAAGCTTTATGAGCAATTTTGAGATTCTTGGGCTACTCATTCCATCTATAAATTTGGATATTTTTTTCAATAATAACTCTAATCAGATTATTTCTCCAAGATCTCTAAAATCTTTACTACAATGTCAAGTTTTGTATGTGGGCCAAAATTGGCCAACAAGGGGCCAATTTGGTCCCAGTCAAAAAGAAGAGTGGAGAGATTAGGTTATGTGTTGATTTAAAAAACTTGAATAAAGCCTCTAAGAAGGATAAATATCCAATACCTTCTTTGGATGAGGTAATATATATGTTTAGTGGCTCTGAAATGATCTCCTTTTTGGATGGATTTTTAGGCTATAACCAGGTGTTGGTATAATCAGAGGATAAAATGAAGATGGTATTTACTATGAAATGGGGTACTTATGCATATAAGAGGATGAATTTTAGTGGGAAATGAATCACACATTCAAAGTATTAAAATTTAAATGTATAATTATCTATATGGATGATCTTACTATGTTCTTCAATAATAGGAATGATCATGTGGGCCAACTATAATCAATATTTGAAAGATGTAAGAGATTTGGCATCTTGATGAACCCAAAGAATAACATATTTGGATTAACTTAAGGTAAGATCTTGGGTCACATAATTAATAAATAAGGGATCATCATTGATCTAGATATAATCCAAGGAATTTCAAATATTTTATCACCAAACAACAAGAAGTAGCTTAAGTCATTCTTTGGGAAAATTAATTTCACAAGAAAGTTTATCTCAAGATTTGCATAAATTATAAGACATATAAAATGAAATGATTAAATAAGATGTTAAAATAGAATGTAAATAAGGCTCAAAAGTATATTTAAGACATTAAATATGTAATATCTTAGGCTTCATTACTGATTAATCCATAATTTATGAAGGATTTTTATTTGTTCTCATTTTCTTTAGAACATTGTTGTTTTAATAACTTAGAATAAAGATGATACTAAGCATCTAATTACATTCATCAATATGGATTTGAAAGATGAAAAACTTAGGTACTCCATTCCTAATAAATAGGTCTTTGTTAGTGTCAAAGTAGTGAATAAATTTTAATGTTACATCTTGAGGAATAAGACTTGTTATTGTACCTGGTCTTGTTATTAAGCTCACCTTGTCACATAACGAATTACGAGAACATAAAGGCAAATGTATGGAAAATTTGTAGGATTTTGACATATAAATAAATCCTCCTAAGATCATTCAAAGTTAAGGCATTGTCCAACTCATGACTAAACCTAATCCATGTATTACAAGTAAAGAGGTATGTGAAGCCTATGTATATAGAGGGGAATGGTATATTGGCATAATTAAATATTTAATTATAGGTAATTGTTCCCCAGAACTAAATATAGAATGAAGGAGACATTTGAGGCTCAAATATGATCACTACATGATCAATAAATTAATGATTTATAGGATAAACTATAAAGGGATCTATCCTAGGTGTGTGTCTATAAAAGAATCTAAAGAGATTCTAGAAAACCTACTTCAAAATATGGGCAATGGCCACTCATATGGGAATACCATAGCCCACAAGATCTTAATTATGGGCTACTACTACCCAATAGTTTTCAAATATGCTCATACTCATGTAAGGACATGCCATTGATGCTAAGATTTAGCTAGGAGAGAAGTACATGCAACAATCTCATTATAATATGTTGTTGAAAGAAGGCCACTTTCCCAATTAGGTTTAGACTTTATTGGTGTCATTAACCCAAATTCCTTATCAAGTCATAATTTCATACTCATTACCATAGATTATTGCACCTAATGGACTGAGGTAATGACCACAAAGAATTTTAGACCAAAAGATGTGATTCGGTTCTTAAAAGAACACATCATAACTAGATTTGGCACTCATATTTATCTAGTTTATGATAATCAACCAGTATTCATATTAGTTTAATTCACTAAATAGGATTATGATAACCAAATCACTATCAGGTCATCCTTTAACCATTACCCTCATCAAAATAGATTAGCCAAATCAATGAATATGAACCTAATAAATGAAATTAATAAATTAGTTGGGGGATAAGCTTAGGGATTGGCATAATCTAATAAAGTATTCCCTCTAGGTAGATTAAAACATATATAAGCAGTCCCTCAAGGCCTCACCTTATTTGTTGGTATATGGGTGTAGGTCAATATTCCTAATCATGATGAAATTACCAACCTATCAATTCTTGTAGGAATAAATAGAACCAAATGAAATAGTAGAATCTAGACTACTAGATATAATAGAAATGGAAGATTTAAGGACTGAGTCCCTATAGACTTTCAATAAACACCAAGATTTAGTCAACAGATGGTTTGACAAGAGAACAAAGGTCAAAGCTTTTAGGATCTTAGATTGGGTACTTCTTTGGGATAAATCCCATGAAAAGAAAGGATAACATGACAAATTTGCCCCATTATGGATTGGACCATATCAAATACTAGACATCTTAGGAAATAATGCATTCCATCTAAGGGACCGATAGGGAAATGAACTCACATACCCAATCAATAGATATTTTCTAAAGCATTAATTCATGGTTGTACCATATAAAGACACCCCTAATTGATGAGAAAACATGGTAGAGGTAGGATTAGGTAGGTTTATTTCTTTCTAAATTAGGTTTCTTACTTTCTAGTTTAGTTTATTACTTTCTACATTAGTTTTCCATCTTTCTAGATTAGGCATTTAGTTGTTTCCTATGACAATATGAATTGTTATGTTCTAGCATGACCAAGCCAACATCCAACCAATTGAGATCCTTGTTTTATGCTTAGATAGACTTATAATAGAAAGGAAAATAATTGGAAAGAGATTTATAACTTGAGGCCTATTCATAAATTAGGTATACTTATATGTTTAGAGTCTCCAAAATTTATGTATTTAATAATAATCATTTCATGATTGTGTCATAATTAAATATTTCTACTAGGTATGTGAAAGTTTTCTCTCAAGTACTTCATATGATTTTAGAATGTTTTTTTAAAGAACATTTATTATATTTATACTTATTGAAGGTGATAATTACTAGTATAGATGTAGATGGTAGGGATTTTATGGTAGATCCTTTATTTTATAACCATATCATCTTATAGGGGTTTTA
Source organism: Torreya grandis (assembly GCA_037957365.1). Taxonomy (NCBI): domain Eukaryota; kingdom Viridiplantae; phylum Streptophyta; class Pinopsida; order Cupressales; family Taxaceae; genus Torreya; species Torreya grandis. Next base: position 2,606,015 of record JARHVA010002170.1, on the reverse strand, counting down.
GCTCTCCTCCTTCCATTCAAATAAAAGAGAAAGAATATAAGAAAAAGAACCAATGAGTTTAAAAGAGCAATCAATAAAGTTAAAATAACATCTAAAGAAGATCAAAGGCTCACATGATGAAATAAGGTCAATGTACCATGCATCATGATCAAGAAAATGAAAGAATAAGGGAGAAGGAACCCAACCTATCTTTGTCAAGGCTATGGACACTTAAATAGTAGTTGAGCAATGCCTGAACTTCCTTTGATTTAGTAATATTTAAAAGAAAATAGAATAAAATCTACAACTTTTCCATACCTTTAAAAGGATCCTTACAATAAGGGTTCAATGAAATTCAATATTATAACACATAGATCCATGGATGAGAAGGCAATTATGTTGTGTGATTGTACTTAGGAGTCTCTTTCATATCTTTGATTTTAATACTTTTATGTGGCACAATTCATGTTTGATATGAAATTACTAACCAAAGTTAGGGGTTCTTTATTACTCAAGAGTATTCCCCCTATAAGTCACCATTTGTTGTACCCAACATACCCATTTTTTTCAAAGATAAATTGGAAACCACTTTTTTTGGATTTTTGTCTTGTTTGTTGAAGCCTTATTCTATGAATTGTGCAAGTTCTATTGAATTGTTCCTTAGTATTTATACTTGAAAAAATGAAGCATTAATATTATACATTTTTTTGAATAACTTTATTAATGAATTTTCAAGAGATTTTTGAAATGTAAAGGTTTTTTGGGACATAGTATTATTCATAAGAATTATTCATTGATTTTTTTGTATCAAACTTTTTGTGTAGAGTTTCTGCATCAGACATTTTATCTAAACAATTGCTTCGAATGGCTTGTTTTGTGTCAAAAAATTTATTCAAACCTTTTTCATCTTTAGGATTTATGTTTATAAATTTTGATTAGACAAATTATCTAATATATTCATCATCTACTTTATTAAATTCTTAAATTTTTCTCTTTTGAATTTCTTATATTAGGCATTTTGTTTGGAACATTTTTTCTGATAGATTTGGTCTTCAAGATTTTTATTCATAATTTATGTTTGAAAGAATTTTTTGGATATTTTGTAGGCTTGGTCCCGACACAAAACCCAAATATTGATTCTTGACTATTGAAATCTCATTATACTTAGCCAATAAATAAAAAATACTTCATAATACTTACTAATGATACTCACCAGCTAAATTAATGAGATTTGAACCATGTAGGAAAATACAAAACATATGAATGTTGTATATTTATAACACTCAAAATAAAATTAAATGACAAGGCTATACACATGATGTGTATCCAATGATGTATTAAATTTCTCACAAACAACTTTAAAATCAATTGCCATCTTTCTAATGAAATCCCTAGAAACTTGTGAATCCATTAATAAACAAACAAGCCACCAGTGAAGGAGAATTTTTCACAGAGCATGTAAAAAGAATTCAAAGTACTGGACATAATTGTAATGGCATTGCTATATCAAACATTTAGGGGAGCACTTCCACTATCCCCATTCTCTATTAAGGATTTAACCTTTGATGTTAGGAATTTGATGATGGAGGGGAGGTTAGATCAAGTGTTAGTTTCATAATGAAATCAAAATTAAAAGAACACACTAATAAGGCTTAACACCTTCATTCATAGATCATAGGGTGAGCTTAGTGAATAAAACCAATTGATAAAGCACAACTAAAATGCAAGAAAAACAACCTTTCTTTCCTTCTTTGAATGATCCAAAACATCTCTATGTTGGCTTGCTTGGCTTGTGCTCAAGAAGTCTATGGTAATGGAGCTTGGATATCTCCTTCTCTCTTTGGAACCATGGTTTAGCTCATGATTTCTTGATTTAGCTTCATGGATTGATGACTTAGATTGTGATTCATAATTTTGGCATCATAACTCTATAAATATAAATCTTGTCATAAAATTAACATTATAACATTACTATTTCCAAGCTCTCATAAATGAGAGGAAAATGCTAATATTTATAGCTTTAGTAACTAACCCCAACCAAAGGTGAGTTAGAGTGTAGTTATATCTTGAAATGGGTTCAAACCTAACATTTGTGACTTAATTAACCCTAGTAGAGTTAAAAGGCATCAAATGGTCATGATTAACAATGAACAGGCATGTGGAGATATTTTAAGATATTTGACAACTCACAAAAAGGTAATTATGAATTCCTAGGATATTATTTGATTTTTGAATTTCCTTTTTGATAATTAATTTAATTACTCATGAAGGATTAAATTAAGCATTTTATTAGGTTTTGCATGTTAATTAATTATGTTTATGCTTTTTAGCATTTTGTAAAATTTTGAATTAATTGATGTGTGAATTACCCCATTTAATTGGTTTTAGGCCAGATTACATATTATGAAGCCAAATTTGAGATGTTTAGTGATTCTTAGGTTGGATTTTTAAAGGTTGGTAAGAATCAGTCTAAAGTTTGGTATGAAGTCATTAGTGGCCAATTTTAGGTATGCATAGTTTTCCCTTGTTTAGGAAGGCATTACAAGCTATAAGCATAGTAATGTCTTCTAAAAGATTGAAAAGGTTATATGTGCTTACGACTTCAATGGAAATGGATAAATTATAGGGTACCCCCTCGAGGGAGTAGATGGAAAAGGGATAAAAAATTTGTCTCTTAAAAAAATTGAAATGAGTGAAACAAATAGATGAAATGATGGGGTGAAAGTGAATTAATTTTCCCACTGACAGTTATAATTAGTGGCATATGGATTTTCCCTAGTTAGGGAAGACAAATAAGATGATTTTCCCATAGGCAATTATAATCATCATCATAGGTAGGATAAAAACATTGCCCAATTGGGTAGAAGAAAGTGAATGATTTTCCTAAAGGTGATTATAAACATTAACCCTCAAATTGATGAAAATTTAATGATTTTCCCAAAGGTGGTTATAATCATTGAGAATTCAAGTGGGAAGGTGTAAAATTATTTTCCTAAAGGTGGTTATAAGTATTATAACCCAATTATTCAAAATATGATATGAAAGATGCAAGTGGGATAGTATATAATGATTTTCCCATAGGTGGTTATAATCATTAGACCCTAATAGTAGAAAATATAATATGAAATATTCAAGTGGGATGGTATATAATGATTTTCCCATAGGAGGTTATAATCATTGGACTCTGATAATGGAAAACATGATATGAAAGATGCAAGTGGGATGGTATAAAATGATTTTCCCATAGGTGGTTATAATCATTAGACCCCAATAGTGGAAAACATGATGATGGAAAACATGATTTGGAAATATGATGGGAAATTGAAACATATGAGAAAGATGAATTAGGTAACTTGCTAGTAGGGAGATGCTCATATGAAATGACAAGGAGGAAAATTATTTAATTATTTAATTACTTTATTTTGCATATGATTTTTATTAGATCAAAAATGTTATTGGTGTTAGTGCCAAGGATATATCATTATTTCATTGTCATGTAGACTTCCTAATGCTGAATTTTCTTGTAGCACATAGCAGTAGGAATCATGTTACAACACCATAATGACTTGGCCAAAATATGCATAAGGACTGACTCCTGATCTAATACTCAATTAAAAATAATGCAGCAATGATAAAAACCATGATGATAATGTTGACGTATGAATATGGATGGAATCAAGAAAAAATGCATAAGGAATCACCCAATGAATGCATGTAGACTTAAATCAAGGAAACATTACTAAATCAAACAAATAGGCACACAAACAAATAAATAAACAAAATAAGATAAAATAAATAACAAACAAACAATGGTTAATCATAATTTTAGTACAAACAACATGACTCAAACAAGACAATGCACATTTCCCCTAGAAAATAGGAAATAACTTAACAAATAAACAAGATTATGGAATAGAAGAAAAGGAAGGGGTGGTTGAGTTGTCTCTAGATGTACTAGGTAAGTGGGTGATACCTACATAGTTTCATGGATGTAATATCCAAAAAAACTTTAGGTTGAATGTAGTTCTCCTAGGATATGGGATATAATGAAAACATGATAAGAAGAAAAAATTGATGGATGCCTTAAAAAATGGAAAGTGTGTGGGATAAAAGGCCAATAAAGATGGGGAAACTAAATGACAAGTGATTTCTTATAACTTAGTGAGGGTTCTCATAATCACTAAGGCAAAGAAATGATCAATGTTTTTAGGTTTTATAAATGGTTTTTTAAATGTTTTTGGAATTTTGGAGCATCTCAACTCGATTGAGAATGATAAGACACTAAATGGTCTAAGCTCATAAAATGGAGAGAGTGTTGACACTTGAAATTGCTCATAAAATAGTGAGATCATGATGGAAAAGGGGGATTGATCTGATATCAACAAGTACCAATCAATACCCACATAGTCTTAAAATGTCCTCAGGTCATAGTATTTTCATCTTATAGTGGAGGAATATAACTAGTGTAGTAGCTAATTCAAATAAAATAGGCACAGTTGGCATAATGGCATAGTACAACATAGGAATGGTGAGTTGGTATGTCAAGGTAAAATAAAAAAGTGTTGTCCCTAGTTTTCCCATAGGTGAATATAACTAGGAAAAAACAACATAGATGAATGGTACTAATTTGCCCATAGCAGTTATAATTAGTAACATGATTGGTGAGACACTGATTTTACCAAAGGTGGTTATAATCAGGCCCACATAAATAAACATGATATAGAACAAAATAAGAAATTAAGTATGAAACTACCAAAGCTTCTATCATACTACTCCAAAATATGGCCTCTATCTAGAATTCTTGAAACAATTGCTAAAATTGATCTGATGTTTTGTGCTAAAAGTGGAAACAATGAATGAACCAAGGTTATACGAGCTAGGTAGGGAGTGTCAAAACATGTTATTCAATAGAAAAAGTATGGTAAAATAGAAAGGTGGAATGGAAAAGTGATAGGATGGTATAATGGTACAATGGTATAATATAAATAATAATGTTGATAATATGGTATAACTTGAAATGGTCTTCATAGACAATACACTAAATCACTCAATCATAGTAACACTTGAGGTGTATAATGTTCATCAACTCATCAAGTTAATATACATCAAGCATGGTGAGCCTGTATGCTCTGTCACCATAGTATGCAACAATGATGAAAGGACCTACCTAGTTGGGTTTGAACCTACCTTTATGCTTCTTTTCAGCCAAGGTATTCTTTTGGTTCTCTTTAAGTAAAAGATCACCAAGTTTAAATTATTTGTCTTTCATGCTCTAGTTATTGTGACCATAAAGTTGATTTTAATATGCTTGAAGGTTTTTTACTACATCCATGTCTTTTTCATCAAGTAACTCTAGCTCTTATAGGTGATTTATGTAATAGTCTTTATCATCTAGAACATGCTTTAAAGAGATGCGTAATGAAGGTAACTCGACCTCAATAAGAAGAATGGATTTATTACCATAAACAAGTGAATATGGAGTGGATCCCATGGGAGTGTGGTGATTGGTATGATATTCCTAGAGGATGTAAAATATCTAAAGGTGTTAATCATGACTAATATCATTGACAATATTTTTTAGGATGTTGACAATGGTTTTGTTTGATGCTTCTGAATAGCTATTACTTTGTGGGTAATATGCTATGAAAAAATGTTTTTTGATCTTATATTTAGCACATGATGATTTGACATCCTTGTTATTAAATGATCCACCATTATCAGATATAATATCAAAATGGATATCATAGTGGTAGATGAGATTGTTAAAGATGAATTTAGAAATTTACCTTTTGGTCACATAAGTGATGGGTATAGCTTCAACCCACTTAGTGAAATATTTTGTGATGGTAAGGATTATAGACATTATATGAGGTTGGTTTTATCTTCCCAATGATATCAAGGTGCCATGTAGAAAATGTCCATGGTATCAACATTGGCTTCAAATTTTTGGCCAGGGCATGAATCAAATTAGCATGTCATTGATATTTTTTTCATCATTTCACATATGCATCTACATCTATGTCCATCATTGGCTAGTAATACCCAGTACACAAGAAATTTTTGGATAGGACTATACCACTATTTTGGGATCAAAATAATCCTTCATAAACCTCCCATAACACTAGTGTAGATTCTACTGAAGGTAAACAATGAAGCAAAGTTCCATCAAAACCATGGTGGTATGGCATTGGTCTAAGTAATGTATAATGGTAGGAATTTTGGATGAAGGCTTTAGATTGTTTAAAAGATAAGTCTAGTGGTAAAATATGGTTGTGTAAATGGGCATATAGATGTAAATACCAAGTAGAGCTAGGAATAAAATATCATATATCATTGTGATGGTTGATGATTCATGAGCTACCACTAGTAGATTTTCAATGAGAAATTGGTATTCCTTGGCTATATCTATATGTCAAATAAATGATCTAATAGTATTCATAACATCTACTATTTTATTACTTTCCCTTGGTTTATGTTCAAATTATATGTCAGTAATCTTTTGCTTGAGAGTGTCGACCATGGCCTTATACAAAACTAGTTTGTCATCCTTGGTCTAAAAGTGATCCATAACCTAATTGATGATTAACTGAGAATCACCATAAACATTTAGATGTGTTTTACTCTATTTTACTACCTATTTAATCCCTATGATAAGTGTTTTATATTTAACCATATTTTTATTATAAGGAAAGTTGTTTCTAAATGATTTAGGGATTAGATCCCCCTATGGAGTTATAAAAAAAAGGCCTATTGAAATCCATGTGTTGTAAATGAACCATCAAAATATAGATTCCATGTTACTCCTCAAGAGGTGTTTCAAGTATGGTCATGATGGATTCATCTATAAAGTATAATGTTAGTGGCTCTATATCAGAAAGGGGTGCTTCAACAAGTTGATCTGTAAGAACTTGCCACTTGATTACTTTTTAGTTGAAATATTCTATCTCAAACTCATTGAGAATCATAATCCATTTGGCCATGCAGCCTTGTAAAGTTTTTTTAGGTAGTATATATGTGAGTGAATATACTTTTTAAAAGACCATGGTATTATTTTTCATCATGTAATGTTGTAGTTTTTGAGTTACAAATACTATAGCTAAACAAGATTTTTTGATGGGCATATAATTATGTTCATAGGTGACCAGTGTATAGATTAAATAGTACATGACATTCTATTTTACATTTTCATTATGTTGAGCTATAAGTGTCCCCAGGGATTTTTTTATGGCTAACATATATAGAAGGAATGGTTTTTATGGCATAGAAGACAATAAAACTTGTGGATTTGTTAGATAGTCCTTTAGCTATTGAAAATATTTTTGATAATTATCTTCCTAAAGAAATGTTAAACCCTTCTTTAGTAGATGTGTAAATGGGTGGCACTTGATGTCCAATTAATATATGAAGCATCTAATGGATTGGATATTACTTTGTAAAATATGGAGCTACTTCAAATTGGTCAGTGGTGGCATCTCTATTATGGCTCATACTTTGGTTGGGTCAACTTCAATGCCTCAATTAGACACAATGACTCCAAGTAGTTTTCCAAAATTAACTCCAAACACACATTTTTTAGGGTTAATCTTGACTTTGTATTCATGTAGTCACTCAAATATCCTCCTCAGTGTTATTGGATGATCAACCTTGGTCTTTGATTTACCTAGTATGTTATCAATGTAGTCTTCAACAATGTCATGCATCATATCATGAAATATGATGGTCATGGATATTTGGTAGGTGGACCCTAAATTTTTTGAGACTAAATGGCATAACTTGATAATAAAATGTTCCCCAAAGAGTGGTGAATGATATTTTATGTTGGTATTTTGGTGTGATTTGAATCTGATTATAGCTTGAGAATCCATCTATAAGTGAAATCATCTCATAACCCACTATGGATTCAATAATCATGTCAATTTTTGGTAGTGTAAAGTCATCCTTAGGGTAGTCTTTGTTAATGTCCCTAAAATCAGTGCAAAATCTGATTCCTTCTAACTTTTTATTGACTAACACTACATTAGAAATCCATTCAAAATAGTCAATTGTGCTGATATATCTTGCTTCTAAGAGATTTTCCAACTCTTTATTTACTAATACAAAAATGCAAGGATACATCCTATGTAACTTTTTCTTAACTATTTTAACATCAAGATGTACCACAAGGTGGTGAACAACCAAGGTGGGGTCTAAACTAGGCATGTCAAAATAGGTCCATATAAATATATCTATAAATTCCATCAATAGGGATATAAGGACTTCATGTTCCTCTTCAGTGAGGGATGCACCTAATTTAATATATTTAGGGTCATCTAGAGTCCTGATGTTAACCTCTATTCTATATTTCACTAAAGGGGTCAAACAATCTTCAAAAATAGTGGGTAAAGATTTAAACTCTTTTTCAATATTAGAGTCCTTTATTAGGATTGGTTTTTCAATTTCTCCTATGCATGATGAATCAAAATAACCTAATTAGAGGGATGTCCACACAACAAATAATTTTATAAACTCCTGAATGACGCGATTAAAATCCTAATGTTATTCAAAGTTAAATTTGGACCCATAGACAAGTTTGTCATTATTGATATCTTGGTCTATGATTTGATCAAAATCATGTTCTTCTTCAAGACTAAGCGTAGACCCATAGACAAGTTCATCATTAGTGGTCTCTTGGTATATAATTGAAGAAGGCTGAACACCCTTGTCCAATGGTGCCTAAAGCAATTTTTCACCACTAGACTAGCCTTTATCTTTACTTTTTCCTTGGTCTAAAAGTACCTCAAAGAGGTTTTCACTTTGGGATCTCAATATTTTATTTATTTGTTTTTGGCTAAGGGTGTTCACTCACTCTTTGAAATAGGCTTTAGGATCCAACTTGATTGAGAACCCTTTTTTGTGGTCTCCCAATAAACATTGTCCTTAAGGCCTAAAAAATTATAGAATGCCTCATCATTTTAGAACTCATCAACCAGAACATTGGATTCTTGTTGGTCCCTATATATTAATTGGAGATAGTATAATGGTAGTGGATTATGATAAATAACAAGTTGAATGGTATGAATGGCATTATTTCCAAGCAAATTAGTATGGGATAGGTTATCAGATTGGCTATGATTAGACTCTACTTCACTATCAACATCATCATCACTAGTAATTGGTAATGGAACTTGAAAAAGATATGTGGGGTCACCCCTAGGCTATTTAAATCTAAGTAAATAGGTTACTTGGTACCTATTCATAGAAATTGACTCAAGTGTTCCCTATTGATTTGGACTGAGGACTCCTCCTTCATAGTCTTGGTTCTTCATGATCTGATTAGGAATGAGATATTTGGATTTTTTGTAATAATCAACAATTTATCATTGCAAAACCATGATTAATCACCTTTAATAGGGTATTGTGCTTGGCTAGAGGCCAATATAAAAGTGATAAGTGTTGGACTATGTAGAAGGCTTTTGCCCTTTCTTTACCATTGCATAAGTGGTTTGGATATTGGTCTTCCAAAGGACTTGATGTTCCATGAAAGATTTGTAATGTGAAAGGTGTCATAGGCCAAGTATTCTCCTGGGCCATTATCTAAGATGGTGTAATGATTGGACATTTCAAGAGGTTGTTGATACTATTATTGTTGATATTGCACTAGACATATTTATTGTTGTTTATATTATTATTGGTTGTTATGTTGGGGGAAAGGATTCTGATAAATGTCAAGATTTTGTTTGGTTGTGGAATCTCCATGATCCAATGTGATGTCTCTATTTTCCAACATATTTTAAATGGCATGTTTAATTTACACATAATGCTGCAAATTATGGCCATTGACCTAATGATATTCACATAATTCATTTGGCCACCTATACTAGTATAGAATGTTTATACCCTTAATGACTCACCCTTTTAGAATAGGCCATTTAATTAGATTAGCCATAATATTTCAAAACACTAATTCAATGGGTTCCCAAACGCTACTAAAGGCATGACAAGTTGGTAGATTTATTCTTAGAAGAGAGTTTTACAAAGGCATACGTTGTTACGTTTATTGTATTTATTGTGTTGGCCTAGGTTGTGGCACTTACTATGCTTTATGAAGAGGTTATTGCTTAGGAGTTATGTGTATATATGACATAGGCTATGAAAATGATGTTTTTACTATTTGGACACTCCACAACTCTATTACTCTATTTCCTACAACATTATTGTTGTGATTGAACTACTTTGGTTTATCATAATTATTTTCTTGGTTTTATTATGATGTTTGTGCTTGGATTAGAATTTGATTTTGGCCATTGTTCTAGTTTTGGTTCTCATTTTTATTAGATGAGGCTAGTTTAATGGTCCCTATACTAATGAGGTCTCTTTCAATCACCAAACCTTTGTCAATGATCTCTTTAAATGTGTGCGCGCACTACAACTCCAAATTGTAAGATATATCACTATGTAGATTTTTGGTAAGTATAGAATTTAGTTTTTTATCTAGTATACTATGGCTAAATATACTTGCAATTACTCTCCATCACTATAGATAGCTTATGAAGTTTTCACCAGCCTTTTATTTTGCTTATGTCAAATCTACCAATTAAATCTCATACTTGAGATTGTAAGAAAAGTGTTTCATGAACTTATCTAAAATATTATCAAAATCTGATACTAAATTCTTGGGTAACTTCAAGAACCAATCTAATGTTTTACTTGATAAGTTTTATAGAAATAATAACAAAAGATATATGTCACTATAGGCCACTAGTTGGCATGCGACAAAGAATTCCATAAAAAGAGCCTTGGGTTCACCTTTCCCCTTATATTTATCAAAAATTAGTGGCTCATACCTAGAGGAAATCGTATCTACAAGTACTCCATGTTGAAAAGGTAAGAACACACATCATATAACTTGAACTTTTTATTTTGTTTCCCTATGTGGATGAGAGAAATTACATCTTTCATTTGTTATAGTTCTTGTGCGAGGAAAGTAGTGGGAACATTGGCTTGTGGTGGAGGTTGCATGGTCAAAACTGGATTACTTTGATCAAGGTTTAATGGAGGCATTTTCTAAGGAATGTTGGATTGGTTAAGGAATGGACCAAGAATATGCATGCATGGATTAGGGTGTGATTGTTAAAATTACATGTATTGTAGAGTCTTGTTCGGATTGGGTATGTAGGCTTGATGTTGAACATACTATGATCAAGATGAAGGAATATGTTTTTACTGTGCCTATTGAGGTTGAATAGGGGCATACTATCAACTAGTCATACCTTGTTAATTAAGGAGAACTTGTGAAAAAAGACCCTATCTTTGAACTAGTGGCATGTTTTACATGAAAAGAAATTATTTCCTAATAGGTACTTGAGGAACATTGGAACCTCTTCATTATGAGAATCCCTATTGGGAAGTAGATGCATGTTGGATATTTGGCATCTATCATTGACCAATATTTGTATGTTATTGGTTAGATAATTTTTTGTTTTGGATTGGCATGTTAGTCTATGACTGAAGAGGTATGTTTTCAACTACTTGGTGAGGTGGAACATTGGTTTTCCCTTGTTGAGGTGGCAATATGTTTTGCCTCAACTATGTGGGTATGTTGGACAGTGCCTACTATTATGGAATATCACTCATCACCTACTAGGGTAGAGTAAGATTTGTCACATTTTTTTATGGTATGGTACTGGTCATTGGTTGACTTCTTAATCCTTGATGTTGGGTGCTTGAAGAAGTAGTTGGTTGAGGACTAGAGATAGTGGTTGAGGTTGGGAAGTAGAAACTCCTACCCCTTAAATTTGGGAACCACTAATGGTATTAGCTAATGAAACATTTTGTTGTTGACTATTTATTTCTGAGTTAACACCACTTTTGTTTAAATTGTACATTACTTTCATATTATCCACTATGTTCTACTCACTATTTTAAGTAGAAGTAGAATACACTTCCTTGATAGTTGGGGTATTAAACTTATTTTCTACTAAAGGGCTTTACACAAATGGGTTTATACCCTAATTTTCTTGGCTTGTCAACTCAAGTAAGACTCTTTTCATAGGAGCTAACTCAATAAGAGGAGATTTTGACAAGGTCATATTATTAAAGTTACATGATAAGTCTTGATATGTCTAGTATGCTATCTACGTTTGAGTGAAGTGGTCCTCCATGAGGCCCCTTTATGTGAAAATCATACAAGGATCTTGATATAACATTAGTACTATGATATTAGGGTAGCTAGAAGATGACTATTCATTATAAGACACATTTTAAGGTTATCTTACTAGACTTGGCAAGTTATCATGCCCTACCTTTATGGTTCTATAAGGATCATAGGCTAATGACATTATACCATAATAAGGTTGTTATTAGACATTTTCCACAACCATAGGTATGCTATCTAAATATTGGGCTATCTATTCTTGGCCTTGATCCATGTAAGGAGGAATGGTAACCAAATAATTATCCAAATGATTTTTATAAGTTAAATCAAGGTGCCAAATAGATAGCATAATGCCTCCTCAAATAATGGAGAAGTGTAGACAAAAAAACTCATATATGACATGGTATAACACGTAAATATTTATAAACAAAAAACCAAGAAATAAAATAATTAATGACAAAATATAACTAAGTATATCATCCTAGACCCTATTAAGGTGTGACAAGTGGGGTTCACTAAAACTTACAAGTTACAACCATCTAGATTGATCTCAAGTGTGGCTAACATAAGAGAAGCATCACATCAATTAAGTTCATACCAATAAAATTATCATGCAAGGGTCTATTCCTTTACATGATGATTACATTCATGGACTTCTTAGTGGAATCCCCTAGTTTACTAGACCTAACTCAGGCCTTCATTACTAAAAGAGAGGTTAGCCACTCAACCCCCTAGATATATCACTATGTGTACCCTAATTTGTATACCCCACCATGGATCAGGGTTGAAACACTATTATAAGATTAATCCCTTGGTCCATTCTTCCCTATATAACTCATGAGAGGTAATGACATCCCGTTCATAAGCCAATTTACATGAAAAGAAAATACTAGTATAAAGACTTTAAGGTTGATTTTAGATCACCTAATACCATATCAATTTTGGGGAGAGATTAGACAACTTTACTTTTATTCCTTGATCTATGCACAAATGCAATGAAAAGATGATTTTGATCACTTGATTTCCATATAGGTGATAGGGAGAGAGTATACACACACTATTCTTTTTGAAAAAATAAAAAATCAATAAACAATTTGCAAGCAATTGTGATTGAAGTTCGATTTTAGGTACCAAATTAAAATGTGATGATGTTATTTACTTGGCCCCTTGGCTTAAGTATGAAATATTGAAATAATTACACAATACAACTTAAGAAAAAATATATATGTTTATTTTAATCCCAAAATCTAAATGTTCAAGATTTTGCCTAAGTTCATTTTTAAACACCAAAGAACAAGTGTTTGAGACTTAGCATTCATTTTAAGTACCAAAAAATGAAGTGTTTATAAGATTTAGACATTTTAATTATTTTTAAACACCAAAGACTAGATGTTCAAGATCTAACTTGTTCATTTTAACACCAAAATGAAGTGTGAATGACTTAGCTAGATTCCTTTTAAAACCCCAAAATTAAATGTGTATTAGTATAAAATTGAAAATTTGTGTTCAAATCACATCTTAGACCTACAATTTTTAGATAGTATCCCCCTACTTACAAGCAATTTTGATTATGAGAAAATGACCTTTATAAAAGTAACTCTTGGGATTTATTTTTGAAATCATAGTGACCATGGTCAGTCAGAACTAACAGATTCTAGTTTAAGGCAACTGACTCCAGTTAGTCTTAAAAAAACAATGCTAGTAGATTAAGACCATCATTTATCACCTATGAACCCAAAGGAAAACCCACAAAAGATTAAAACATTAGGTTAGTTCAAAAATGATCAAAAGCTTTTCTAAATATATAAATAGATGATTAATTTGAGAGTTTAGATGGTACTAAAATAAAGAAACAATAGTTAGGAATACTAGAAACATTTAAAATGAAATGTTTGTAAATCATATTTCACCCTACATACTGATCGATGATGGTTACATGGAACTAAGCTTGATTGGGTAAAACCAATACCAATTAGGTAGAACTGATGTTGGTTAGGCCTGACTGATGTCAATCTTTGTGTAGATCCAAGATAATTAATTAATTAAAAAACTAGTAAAATCAAAGTTAAAATTATAAATTTTAAGGAATTTAAGAATTCATTTGTCAATTTATGAGTTTCATCTTCGTCTCCTTATTAAATGGGATGCTTCTTATCCCACCAAGCATGCCATTTGTGATGCTAGGAATTTAATGATGGAGGGGAGGTTAGATCAAGTGTTAGTTTCATAGTGAAATTAAAATGAAAATAAAACAATAATAAATCTTAACACCTCCATGCCTAGATCATAAGGGGAGCTTAGTCAATAAAACCAATTGACAAATCATAACTAAAATGCAATAAAAACAACCTTTCTTGCCTTCCTTGAATTCTACATAAGATATCTTCATTGGCTTATTGGTCTTGTGATCAAGAAGTATATGTAAATGGAGCTTGGATACCTCCTTCTCTATTTGGCACCATGGTTTGGCTCATGCTTTCCTGATGTATCTTCATGGCTTTATGGCTTGGCTTGTGTTTCACAATTTTGGCATTATAACTCTATAGATTTCAATCTTGTTATAAAACCAACATTACAACATTACTATGTACAAGCTCTCATAAATGGGATTTAAATTATTATATATTATAGGTTTAGTAAATAACCCCAACCCAAGGTGAGTTAGAGTGTAGTTAGTGTGAACTAAGAATTTGATGATGAAGGGGAGATTAGTATTGTGTTAGTGGATAAATCAAATCAAAAGCAAACTAAACTAAAAACTTCATGCCTAGTTACTAGGGTGAGCTTAATAACAAAAATAAATTAAAATAACAACTAAAAATTAACAAAAAAACAAGAATCCTTCACCTTCCTTAGATGCTCCAAATGCTTTATTGTAGTGGCTTGCTCAGTTTATGCTCATGAAGTCTACATCAATGGAAGCTTAAGTACCTCCATCTCTCCTTGGCACTTTTCTTGGATTTGGATTAAATATTTTTTAATCATAACTTTGGCATGTGAGAAATCTTTTGAATCAATTTGGAATGGTAATTTTTCACAAGATAAGCTTAAAATTCATGTGGCAAGGCCTCTTATTTATAGATTTTGGAAAATGGCTAGAATCAATCTGAACCACCCATCTCAAGATTGAGATGTGTGGATAAGGATTAATACAATTATGTAATGAAAAATACATAAATATTTGGGTTAGAGGGGAATTTAAGAGGCATGGGAGGCATTGATGAGGCATGGGAGGGGTTAACCTTGATATTTTATGCATTTAAGGCCTAGGAATGTCTTCCCAAGAAATGATGTCACCTAATGATATAGTTAATTTAAATAAATTTAAAATAAATATTTATTTAAAAATTTCCATTTAAAATTAACTTAAGGCCGTAATTTGGTTTAATTAGCCTAAAACATGATTAAGCACTTTGTGAACAAATTACTCAAATTGATCAAAATGCCTTGTTATTGGTCCAAAATTTGAATGGATTGGAATTAAAATGTGATGTAAAATGCATTGGATCCATTATAATATTTAAGATGTTACCAACATAAAATAACAAAGGAACATGTCTTGTGTAATATATTTTATATAAAAGAGCAATCCAAGGCACCCAGGTGCAAAATTGGCAATTTAACTCGAAATGATTTAATCAAAGTTAACTAGCCCATAAATTAAATTTCCATATTTAATGATACTTTGTCCAAAATTTGAACTTGAATATATCAATTTCAACTCATTTAATGAACTTTAGTGTTTTTAGGCCAAATTGTACACTTTGGTGGAAATTGGTCAAAACCCTGATTAGAAGTCATTAGTGGCAAAATTTAGGTGTCTACAGTTTGCCCCTATTTGGGAAGATATTGCAAACCATAGAGAAATAAATGTCTTCTCAAAGAATGATAAAATGTTTATATGACAAAAATAATATGATGATTGAAGAACAAAGCTCCAAATAGTGTTTGGGAAGCCTATGATGATGCCACTTCGAGGGAGTGACTATCACATTTGTTAATGGATGGTCCCTCAAAAAAAAACAATAAGAAAGATAGAACTAACCCATGGTTGAGATTAATCTAAATGAAAAAATAATTACATGCATTGATGTAAAAAGGATACTAATTTTCTTAAAGGTGGTTATAATCAGGAATAAAAGTCAAAATAATGATTTACGTATAGGCGATTATAATCATTAAGAGGACCTAGATTGGCTAAAGATGATTATACCCTAGTTAGGGTTGATTAACAAGCACAACTTAAGGATATAACCTAGAATATATATTAAATATGAGTGGGTAGAAATTGATTAAATAGATGAATATAAAAATAAGATTCATCAATGTGAATGATTCAATTGTACCTACCAATAAGGAGATGTTCATCCTGATTAGCAATGATTAAAATAGAATGGTTAATGAGTTTATTTGATCAAGGGTGGGATGTGAGGATTTACCAAGGTGCCAAGGATAAAATTATACTACTCTATTGATTATATACCTTCTTGAATCTAATTTTTGTTGTAGCATGTGATGGTAGGCTTCATGATAGAACACCATGAAGACTTGGCCAAAATATACGTAAAGAATGACTCCTAATCTAATAAACACTCAAAAATAATGCACCAATGATAAAAACCATGATGAAAATGTTGATATATTAATATGGATGGACTCAATAATAGTGTGCTCAAGGAATCACCCAATTAGTGCATATTGACTGGGTCAAAGCAATAATGCTAAAAGTAAATAAACAAGAAAGTGAAAAAATAAACAAACAACTTGAAATAAATATATAAACAAAAAACTTGAAAACAAAATCGAAATAAATCATCCTAATTATTCCTTTGCCATAGTAGGGTAGATTGAGGATAATTGACTATGCTTAGATAGGATAAAAAAATTTGGATTTTTGAAATGTTATGAATGTTTTTAGAATTTTTAGGTATCTTAACTTGATCAATAATGACAAAATTCTTGCTTTTAAATGGTGAGAGTATTTGGCTTTGTGTGTATGGAAAGGGGGACTAAGGTGACCTCAATATGAATTGAGCATGACCTACATAGTCCTAAAATGACCTCAAGTCATAGTAATTCCATTCACACAAAAAGTGGGAAAAAACCAACTAGGTCCCAACAAGTTTTCAAATCTAGAAAATGGCTAGTCAAATGGAAACAATTATTGCAAGGCGATGTGGCAATGCATGGTAAACAATGTTTTTCCTAGTTTACCCATAGGTGGTTATAACTAGGATATAATAGAATAAGGTCAATGATACTAATTTTCCCATAGGTGGTTATAATTAGTATCAAGACTAGTGAGACATTGGTTTACCCATAGTTATAATCAGGCTCACTTAAATAAACAAACTTGATACAGGATGGAAAATGAAAGATATCTTTCCAGATCAATTTTCACACTACTTTCATAGACTATCATTGTAAACATGAATTTGATAAGAGTTAAAACTTGATCAAAATCCCCTCATGAAAAGTGTGAGAAGAACCAAAATAACCAAGATCAAAATAGGATTGGGTAGGATGACTAAAAATAGGCTTTGGTCTAGATAGGAATGGAATGGTTAGATGGCATGGTCTTGCTAAGGATAATGATGGTTTGATAAATTATATAAAATGGTAAGAGGGTTTCCCCCAAGTGATGGGTAAATGGAAGGATACATGACAATGGCAAAAGGATATGTAACAACAATAATGGCATGGCAATGTAAAATGGTATGGTACATGTTTTTGGCTTGGGTGTGGTTTTTTATTACATTATTTCTAATGATGGGGAGATGCATGTCCTAATCAAAAAATTATACAAATATAATACTTGATCATATTAATTTATATCACACACCTCATTTTAATATCTACTTTATCAAGAACTCAATCCAAATGTGGATTTTGAGAATGTTATTATGATCTTTATTGGTTGTTTATTTTAAATCCTTCAAACATTGAGACAAGGTATCTTTGTATCCTTTATAAAGGAAAGTGCAACCATGGATGGTAAATAGGGACAAATAATGGATGGTAGGTTTTTTCTTAAAATGGAATGGTAGATGATAATGGAATGTATAGTTGTGGGGAAACAAATCAAGATCAAGATGTTTAGTCACACATAATGTTGTTGATGTCAAATTCAACATTAACTTTGGATGTGGCAGGGTGGAAGACCTATTCTCTAATAGGACTACCATATTTTTCTATTGTTTGATCTTGAGAGTAGCTACCATATAATTATGTTGTAGATTATAATCTATTTTGATTTGAATTTTTATTTTGTCTTCATCAAAATGTGAAGTAATTTTGTGCTCAGCTATCAGTACCTCAATGAGGTTTTCACCAATGAATTTGTCTTGATTGTTCCATAATGAATTTGAGAAGGTTTCACTAAGGAACATTTAATTTTGACTTTGATTATCTTCTAGTGCTTTCAAAAAAAATTCACTATAAGATGTTGAGTTCTAATTTTGATTGTCCCTTAGCACCTTTGAAAAGGTTTCACTAGGAGAGTGTTCTTCTGCTACATGAATGTGGTATTGGATCTTTTATTTTCTTCAACTACTATGTTACCATGGATGCAATTCAATAAAATATGATTATGTTAGTCCCAATCAACACTTATGAGAGATGGAATGTCAATAATGCAATTATGTTGGTTGATAATAATGGCCTATAGAATGGTAATATAATGGCAAAAGACTACATAATCCTTGTAGAAGATACTAGGATAACTTGTGTCAAATTTGAAGTACTCATCCTCAAAAACCATAGAAGAATCACATAAATATTAAAATTGGTCTACAAGGCATGCATAACCAATGTTGTAATAGTCATGAACATATTATGTATCTAAATCTGATTCAAACTCAATAGACTTTGAATCTGATGTTGAGACTAATTTTGATTCTAATTTTGATGCTAAATCTAATATTGGTTCAATAATAGAACCTGAATCTAAATTTGATTCTTCATTTGATGGGTACTCTTTATAATGATGTCTTGTTAAATGCTTGGTATTAGACAAGTAATGGCATAATGGGCTCCACAAATATTGGTTTGTCAGAATGGGACTCCTCTAGGATGGGAAAAAGGTAAAGATAAAACTCCTTAGATATTGTATTGTCAATAGGAGGTACTTGAAAAATAGGCATATGGTCAAGATAATGATTTGCCTAAAGGTAGTTATAATCATTAAAAAGTGACTCAATTAATATTGGCTTGTCAAAGTTAGACTCCTTGACAACTGGTATAGGATCAATAAGTGATTCATCATAGGTTGACTTATCAAAAGTGAATAGTTTGAAAAAAACATCTTAGATTGGTTGGTTTTCTTGGTCTTGGTTTTCAATGAGTTAGAAAATACTAGTTTTGAACACAACTTGTTCTTTGAATGATTAGATGGGTTGAGGTTTAGATGGGATTGGTACTAGATGAGGAATGGTCTATAGTTGGGTAATGGTAGGGCATTGGGGAGCATGATTTCTCTCATGATCCAAAGGATGAATTCCTAAAATGATAATGATAGGGCAGTGTGGAGCTTGGTTGCTCACACAAGCCAAAGGACTAGATCTTGAAATGATGAAGGGGAATTGTGGAGATTAATTGCTCATATAAGCCAAATGATGAGGTCTTGAAATGATAATGGTATGGAATTTTGGAGATTTATTTATTTCATAATCCAAAGGATGAGGTCCTAAAAGGATAAGTTTGGGGCATTTTGGAGCTTGAAAGCTTTCATAAGCTAAAGCATCTAAATCCTCCTCATAAACCATATCATCCCAATCTTGAGTTAGAGCATAAGTTGGTTTTTTAATATGTTTCATGTAGTTATTATCATAAAGAGAGTATGGATTTGTGTCCCAAATAACATTATCTATAGTTGGGTCTTCAAATTCCTCCTCATAAACCCCAATCTTGAGTTAGATCATAAGCTGGTTTGTTACTATGTTTCATGTAGTTATTATCATAAAGAGGGTATGGATTTATGTCCCAAATAAAATTATCTATAGTTGGGTCTTCTAAATCCTCCTCATAAACCATATCATCCCAATTGGTAATTTGATTTGGATTTTGTGGTTTTTGACTATGTTCTCCATATGGAGTATTGTAGGGAGAATAATAAAACTCCTTAGAAAATATTTATCTATAGGAGTTCTTAGTGGGATTTTATGCATCCATTATATCATAAGTTAGATTGTATGTGACTCCACCATAATTTTAGCTAGACATATATTCATAAATGACAAAATCTTCAAAACAAAAAGGCTTAGATTTTTATAAACTCTAAAAAACTATGTCTAAAGGACAAATGGTTTGAACCTGGTCTAACTTGGTCAAAAGTGTGGAGTTGTATCTCCAAAATAGTTTGTGATAAAAATTGACATAAAATAATCTAACATCTAATGTCAAACATCATACACACAAAAGGTCAAGAATTTGAATAAAAACTAGCATGTCAAAAGTCTAGGTTAAAGTGTTCCAAATAAGGTGTAAACTAGGAAAGGGAAAAGTTGAGTTACTAGGTCTTTTATCCAAACACGGAGTCAAAATTTGGGCTCAAACAAATAGGCATATGCTAGGAATTTTATACAAATGGTGTAAAAATCTAGGCTTAAATAAAGTCATGATACAAATTTAATCTAACAATTTTGGAAATAACTTTGACATAGACCCGACATACAGAATCAAACATAAATATGATCATTTGGCATTAGTCATAAGGAAAAAGGATTTTTAGAGAAATACTATGCTCTCCCAAATAAAGGCATAAACAATGATGAGGATATACATTGAAAAAATAAAACATAAATAGTTTTCAAATTTGGGTAGTCGATTAACCAAAGTTATGCAACCCAAAACATAAAGATCTATGTATCAACTCCATGAATTGAGGCCTAAATAGAAATCAATCAATGTTTAGATCCAAATTTGACAATGTTGATTGAAAACTTAAAGTTGAAAACTAGGATTTGATCAAATAAGCTAGACAAGGTTAGACAACATGACAACATAAGATAAAGGTTTAAATGGTATACATGACATGGTTTGAAATAAATGGTTTTTTATACAAGGTAAACTATTCTTAAAACCAATTGAGTAGCCTAATGACATAAGCATGCTTGAATGATGTGGTCAATTTTATGATTCAAAATACTCAAAGGAAAAATGGTTTTGACATGATTTGGGTAACATAATTCTACCCTCTGCAACTCAAATGACACATACACAAATAAGTTTAACAAAAATTTCAAGGCATAAGTGTGGTGTAAAATGGCTAGAATAATGCCTCTTTAGACAAAAGAGTGACATATAGATAAATTGGTTTTGGCATGGATTTATGAATAAATAAACAAGTTTTAGTCTCAAAGCATACCAACCAAAAATGACCTAAATACACTAAGTATAATCATCCAAATCCTAGTAAGGGTATGACAATGTGGGGTTGACTAAAAATATTTAGTTTTTTATCATCTAGTGTGTTGGGTGAATATTTTGTTGCCAACTAACTAAAGACAAAATAGTTATATCAGCCACAATTCAATGAGATAAATCTCTCCTCTCAGCAAGGGGAGGCTCCCTATAAACTATCACAAACTTAACTTATACTAAATAATTAACTCAAGGGTGAGATCACATCATCCATTTCTCTTTTTTCAAAAATGATGTTCACAAAACAAAGGAAAAATTCCTTGATATTAACTGAATCCACAAGAAATCCACAAGAGCACAAAGTCTATCATTATTTTTCTTACTAATTTATGACTTATATCATAGTAGAATGAGGTGCAGTATAAAGTCTTCACCGAAAAATACAAAAAAGTATAAAATTACAAAAGATAAAATTAGTTCAAAGCCTTTCCAATATCTTTTATTCCAAAACACTAAAATAAAAACTAAAGACAATTATAGTATCATAAAGTCTCCATAATTAGCTTCAAAACATCTCCCAAATTATTTTCACTTACTTTACTTATTTGATCAGATAGATAAGATTATACTAGGAAAAGGACATAAGAATAATTTCCTACATAACACAAGTTATTTCAACACAAAGTTTGAAAGGTCACTTGCTTTCTCATTCACCTGATGAAATTTGATTTACAATCTGAGCTCAAAGTATCAAAATTCATTTCAATTTTGGCAAAGTTTTACTTCCAATAACTAAGAGATGTCTATTACAAAAGAGGCCCACTTTATTTATAGGGAGAGGCCTTGAGTATTTTTGGAAAAAAACTAATTACTTTGACCTAGTCAAAGATAAGAGTCCTTGTGTAATTTGGACTTTCCATATTTTTACATGTAATTACATATACAAAAAGTACATGTAAAAATGTCTAGAGCAGTTGTAAAAGTAAATCTAAGAAGTAAAAATTAAATCAAAGGAAAATTGATTCAATTTGTATCTCCATCTTTCTTCATGTGAGTATCGTATATAGTGAAATCCATCTGCATCCCGATATTGTCTAGATTAACAGTGTTTCTAAAAATCATCTTAGCTCTAACCATGGCATATTTTACTACTATGACTGATTTGTCATGACTAGCTAATTTGGTCTTCAGATTATCCAGAGTTAACTGATTATCCAGAATGTTGTCCATAGAGTTTATTGAAAATGCCTTATCTTCAAATTCTTTTTGGAACATACTTTCAAATTCCAAAATCATTTCTTCTAATGAAAGGAATTGGTTATCTTATGATGTAATTTTGCAAGGTAGCTCCTAAAATTTGTGTAAAATACTGAAATCACTTTGATCATTGAATCTCCTTGAAGATTCAAGGTCACTAATCAACTCTCTAAGCACCCGACTCTTATATGTTAATGCCTCTTTAGTTTCAGTGTAAGAGTCCCTATCAGTAATGACACCAATGGATATTAGGGTGCTTATTTTTATTTTCCTCATATCCATCCATTTATCAAGATACTTTTTAGTGCTTTCAATATCTTGAGAAACAAAATTAATGAGATCATAAATTTTTTTAATTTTTCTCATTTTATCTGTCTTCTCAGATAACTCTGTGAGCAAGGAAATTCCTTGTGCATGCATCTTGTCCAAGTACTCTTCAAGTACTTTTCACTTTAGGTAGGTCTTTACCACTTTCTAAATAATGCAGTCTTCTATAGAAATGGCCTCAAGAGCTACTGTTTCTGAAGTGAAAGTGATTATCCTAACCATAGTAGTCAATTGCTTCACCATCTCTTTGTAGTGATCCTTCATCTCCTTCTCTCTATCAAATTTATGGATCAAGGTGTACATGGATGAATGCATATCACTCTTGGTGCTCTCATGAGCTATCTTACCTAATTCAACTCTAGAGATAGATTAATTAGTTATATCCAAATTTTTAATGACTACATCCTGCAGAGGTCTTGCAGTTTCTAGAAATTTGTGTCCCTTATCCCCAATCATTTTTGAAAGAATCCTCAACTTTTTTGGAGCCTTGGCTTTTACTAGCATTAGCTTATTGAAATAAAATTCATCTGGAGAGATGGATTATTTCTTCCTTTTGGGAATGTAAGCTGATAACCATAGTGGGAGCATATAAGTACTTACAGTTAGATCTATCTCCATTATTGGCATCATCAAAGCCATAATTGCACAAGTAGTGGAAATAATAGGTGGAGTATTAGTAAAAATTATACCTTTTACTAAGTGATCAAAAGTAGAACCATATCTGATATCAAAAGATGGGGATGATAAACTAGGAATTGACCCTGAGGAATGAAGAATATCTTTAAAAGTGTTATGAGGGTTGTCAAAAATCATTTTGGAAGAAGAGGGTGATCCAGAAGAGGGAACGCTAATTAGAGAAGCAGGTGAAGGAACTATAATGGGTGTGTTAGGCAAGGAAGAAGTGATTCATATTCCTTGTTGCACATTCTCTTATGGAGACAAAGTTTCCTCTCTTTATTGATCTATAGGCTTATTGTCAATCTCCATCTGTTCTATTGTTGGTTCTTCAGCGCTTTATTTCTCAACTTCCACATCTTCTATTTTTGACTCTTTTTCCATAACTTTTGAATTCTTCATCACAAATATGATCTTCAACTTATGTGGCATAGAAGAAGAGGGAACATCACTTTTATTCTTCATCCTATTTTCTACTCTTCTTCTTGTTTCCTTTTTAAATTCAACTTCTGAACCTATGATGAATTATTTCAAAGTGATTCTTTTATTTTCTAACCAATTATTGGTGTTTGCCAATATTGGTTCAAATCTTTTCCTTAAGTAAGTCAACTCCTTTTGTGACCATTAGATTGGTGGAAGAGGGGCATTGACAACTTATTCAATATTTTATCTATCATTAATCAAATCTCTACCATCCACTAAATTATTATCGATATCATAAAGTCCTAGATATTCTATATGCTTAAGAGATAACCTACTATAGTCCATTTTCCTGATATCTTCCACTATCCTCAAGTCTACCTAAACATATACAATCATAGGTTCATGAAATTGGGTTTTTCTCTTGATTATGTCCTTTACAACCTTGTAATCAAAATTTATTCTTATTTTGACTTGCTTCATGGTTACGAGCTACATTTCAATTTCTATAACTCTAGCTTTCCTAGCGATTAACACTGAAAACCTGCCAATTTCAATTAAAAACTTAAAACCAGACTTCTTGAGTTCCATCTATTTATTATGTGTGATAACTATTTTCCTACATAGCTCCATCAAGATTAATTTATTTGAAGAGAATCTTGGAAGCATATAAGGATGACCGTAGAAAAATCCAACCCACAGGTATGAAAAAGAAAGAAATTGCAAGAACATACATCCAAAATCATTCACAACTACCCAGGCCTCATCTAACATTCTTCTTTATTCTAATTAAGGATCAAAGAGACACAAAAATACTATAAATAAGTGTCATTTACTCTCCTAAAATGATGAATAAAACCCTTCAATGTTAACTGAGAGTAGTATTGATGCACTGGGATTACTCTCATATCTCCTTCTGATGTTAAACCTGAAAAGGTTCTCATTGAAGCTACAATATAAACCAGGTAAGAAGTTTTGTAGAATTTGAAGGTAGTGGATAACTTTGTCAATTTCTTGTACAGAGAATTGCTAACTTGTTTTCTCTAGAAGATTATTTGTTTGCCTTAGAGAATTATCTTGATGAAAAAATACATCCACTCATGAAACTGTGAGGAAGAGGGAAAACCTCTTACCCTACCAAGGATAGTTATTAGATCACTGACTTCTTCTATAAAGTCACTTATTAAAAAAATTTATGGCCACCTTGACAAATTTGCCCTTAGAGTCTTAAGTCATTTATTGTTGATTACTTTCTTCACTTTTTTAGGATCTTTGTCATATTCTCTTTGTGCCTTAACAAAGTCAAGATTTATCACTTCTATAGCAAGAGGGCACATGAATAATTTATCAATGAATTCAATATCTAATCTAATTATAACATTACCATTAGTATCCAACATAGCCCTAGTATCCTTATTATAGAACTGAGCACATTAAAAAAAATTCTATGTTGTGAGCCACTATAGGGAAAGAAGATACCAAATAAATATTTTTATCAATTATCTTCTTCATTTCATGGTTGGGATTGCTTGATTTAGTTATTTCCATGAACTCAACCATATCCACATGATTGATCTCTGTATCTCTAATGTCATTGACATTAGAAGTAACTAAGGTGATTAGAAAAACACCTTGATATTTATACTTTATTGTCTTCAACTTATTCAAAGAAACCTCAGCCATCTGGAAGAGCTTTTTTCAAAAGGATATCGATGAAGAATGATCCAAAAGATAAACTGCAACAAAATTCATGATCATGCAATCAGGGGAGATACTAGTAATCTAAGAAAATTGCATGTCGATGATCATGACCATAGGGATGCACATGAAAGGGATAAAGTGTGAGCAAGCCAAAAAAATAAAATAAAGTGGGTTCAAAAAAGTGAAACTAAAAATTTTCCATAGTTTAAAAATTTGAAGGAATGTTTGCATGAGCAGCAAAAATTAATGCCCTTGCATATGGGGGGTATAATCTTTTATATTGGTGGTAAAAATCACCACCCTTACAAGAAGGGGTAAAATCCACACTTATACAAGGGTGGTGATTTTTTCCACCCTTATAGGTTAGGTTTATGCAGGGGTGGTAAAAATCACTGCATCTACATAAAGTTAGGTTTAAAACTGGTAAGGGTAATGAAAATTACCGACCTTGCAGGAAAATATTAAGTTAAAATTAGAGCGATGAATAATGCCACTAATGCACTTAAAAGAAATGGGGAGAAATAAAGGTGGAAAATTTTGGCTCCATTGCATAGGGGTATGCATCATTGGTAAATTTTAACCATCGTTACATTGGTTTTATGTAGGTGGTTTCTAACTAGTTTTGATGTGGGCAAAAACCTAGGTTGGGTCAAAACATTGACTCGGTATGGTGAGACAACCTAGGGCACGTAAGGAGGGTTGATGAATCAAGTGTATAGCTAGGTACACTAGGGTAAGATAATAAAATGGGGGAGGAGCAAAAAAACCCAAAGTGAAAGGAAAATAAATGCTCAAAGGAAAATAAAAATGATGAAAAAACAAATCAAAAAGCCAAGAGGTAAAAAGATTAAAAAGCAAAACTTACCCAGCAATTTCAAAATCCTAAGCTCAAAGTTGGTAAATTCATTATCCTACTCATTCACGTGGTTTATTTATTGCAAATAGGAGTTTCAATAAACTAAAAATAATTAAAATGAGTAAGAAACAGCAATTAAATGCCC
Organism: Torreya grandis; assembly: GCA_037957365.1. Lineage (NCBI taxonomy): Eukaryota > Viridiplantae > Streptophyta > Pinopsida > Cupressales > Taxaceae > Torreya > Torreya grandis. The sequence continues at coordinate 2,579,162 of JARHVA010002170.1, read as the reverse complement.
TAAAACATGCCCCAATCACCTAAATGTTACACCAAAATTGCGATCATGCATTGGTGGTGAAAATCACCACCCTTACATGTAATAGAGGAAATTATGCATTGGTGGTGAAAATAGTTTCCTATGCATGAAGAGGGGAAGAAGGATGCAAGGGAGGCAATTTTTGCTGCTCTTGCACGAAAAAGGAATGAAAATGCAAGGGTGACAAAAATTGTCACTCCTACATGAAAAACCAAAAAAAAATTGCAAGAGTGGTGATTTTCACCACTATTGAACTTAAATATTAAAATCATGTAAAAGTGGTGAAAATCATCTCTAGTGCATGGAAAACTCAAAAATTGTCTAACACCTTGAAAACTATCAAAATTTGACATCTGATCAGGTCAACACTACAACGAGTTTCATATTTTTCTATAAATCATGATGAGGGAACATTGCAAAATTTTCCAAGATGTTAGTAAACTTCACTTGAGATGAAGAGAAACTTGCCTCAAACAACAAAATTAGAGTGAAGATCATGAAATGGACAAGTTTCATAAGGGTTGTCCCTAAAATGAGTGTGGCTAATTTTGGGAACAACAGTTGGCTCCAGTTGGGGAAATTCTATCAATTAAACTTTGAAATGATTAGAGTGAATAGAATCCAATCTCTAAGTGCCTTCATCCATGCTATTGGGCCATGGATTCAAGATACCAAAAATAAAAAGACACTAAGAAACTAAATAAAAACACAAATAAAAACATAAAACTATACAAATGTACAAGTGAACTTATCTAATACTTCAAGGATTGAAGTATTTCAGATGCTACCCACTGTGAGGTAGTGAGAATGGTGTTCCATCTTGATATTCCAGACAAAAAATATTTTCACTATAGAATATATGAATATCAAATGGACATCTCCATAGAGAATCAAATTTTCTATGCATTCCTTTTGGTTCTCTTTTCTTGTCTCACAATACGACTCGATCCCCAATCTAAAACTCATGAATCCTTGCTTTTGTGTCAAAGAGTTTCTTTACCTAATTTTGATGTTCAGTAATATGGTCCACTACCATAGTTCATTTCTCTTCTAACTCAGTTAGGTACATGATCCTTTTATCAATAGAATCTTTAATAAAATTGGTCTTCCACTGCCTTTGCCAACTTCAGTGCCAGTAGTTCTAAGGTAATTGGTATCTACGCATTTAGGCCATTTATAAGTTGAAATGGTGACATTCCTATTGCCCTCTTAGGCATAATATTATCTTCCCATAAAGCATCGAACAATTCTTTATGCTAAGTTCTCTGATTATCATCAACCAATTTCTTGATAATAGTAACCAGATTCTTGTTACTTGATTCTGCCTAACCATTTCCTTGCAGATAGTAGTCTGAAGAGTAGGAAAGAATAATCCCATGATTGTAGCAAAAGTCAGTAATCCCATGAGAAAAGAAACAAGTGGCATTATCTACTATAATCTTATTTGGAACTTTAAATTAGGAAACAATATTTTCCTTAAGGAAATTACATACCACTTTCAAAGTAGCATGCTTGACAGGAATGGCTTCCACCCACTTGGTAAAATAGTCTATTACGGTGAGGACATAGTTGTGTCTAACACTTGAGGATGGGTTGATGGTGCCAATGAATTCAATACCCCATTGCTAAAAAGGTTCTTCAATCACCACCATCTTGAGAGGTAATATGGCTAACTTGGGTTTCCCAATAAACTGTTGACATAACTCACACCTACATACCCAATTATACACATCTTGAAACAGTGTAAGCCAATAGTATCTATCTCGTAGAATTTTTTGATCCATCATAGGTGTAAAAAAATTTCCTCCACAAGACAAATTATGGAATGACTCTAAAAGTTTACTTTGTTGCACTTTATCCATCCAACAAAGAAGTACCCCATCAAGGCTTCTTTTATACAAACCATTGTCCCACAAGACATAGTTAGTAGCTTTCAACTTAACATTTCCTTTTTCTTTATAAGATGGATGGGTAGGAGACTCACCATAAGTAAGAAAATGAGTGATATTAGAATACCACTCATCAGTAGTAGTGACAAAGAGAACTATAGGCATGTCTTCAACCTCTACTTCTTTATGTCCCATTTCTTTTGGTATGTTATTAGTAATCAACTAACAGAGGCCTCTTCCATACACAAGCTTAGTAATTTTTATATCAATATCAAACTCTTAAATTTTAGAAATCTAATTTCCCCTTTTTGTACCAAACTCTTGTTGAGTTAAAATAGACTTAACTATTTTATCAGGTACTAGAACAACAGTATGTGAATTTAGGATATAGAATCAGAAAAATTTTACCACCTTAACCATAGCTTAAGCATGCTTCTCCATGTTTTAATATTTCAATTCATGAGCTTTGAGATGACAAATCATAAATTATATGGGAGATTCTACACCTTCTTCATTATGTTGAACCAAAATGGTTGAAAGTGTATGTTCAAAAGCATAGTTGTATACTTCAAAGTCTTTGGTATAATCCAGACAAACCAAGATTGGGGCATGGGCAATAGCCTTCTTGATATCTTCAAATGATGCTTTACCTTCTGCAGTCTAATGGAAAGTAGCTCACTCATCATGTCAACAATGTGGTGATTTTTCTCTACAAATTTAGGAATGAACCTTTATAGAAAATTCACCTTTCCAAAGAAAGAATGAACTGCAATTTTACTAGTAGGTAGAGTAAGATTTTGGATAGATTTGACTCTTTCTAAGTCAATTTTTATGCCTTCTCAGGATACGATGTGACCAAGAAGTTTACTTTTTGTAACCCCAAAAATTGACTTCTTTGGATTGAGAGAAATACCATTTGCCAACAACGTTCCAGCACTTATTGTAAATGATGCACATGATTAGGATGATGTTTGGAAAAAATGATCAAATCATCAAGATATACCACAATATACTTCCATATTTCATCTCTGAAGGCAAGATCCATTGCTCTCTGAAAGGTGGTGCCAACATTGATCAGACCAAAAGGCATTTTATGATATACAAATGTGCCCCAAAGTGTAGTGAAAGTATTTTTATGTTGATCTACTTCATTAACTTCCACTTGATTATACCCAAAAAAACCATCTAACATAGATAACATTTCTGAGCCAGTTACTATTTGTAATACTTGATTCATGATAGGTAGAGGGTAGTCCTTTAGAGAAGACTGATTGAGATTCCTGAAATCAATGCAAATATGAATCTCTCTATTCTTTTTTCTTACAGGAACTATGTTCACGATCTAGGTGGAATGATGAATTGGAAAAATTATTATTGCATTCAATATCTTCTGAATCTCTGAAAGGATAGTTCCTAATATTTTGGGATTGTTCTTTGTTTCTACTTGTGAGATAATGACCCAAATTTAAGAGGAATTTCATGCCAAATTTATTTAGGCCTAAGAGATTTCAAATCATCATAAGAATACACCAAAACATAAATGTAATGATGAAGAAGAGTAATGAATTTGAAGTTTTCATTAGAAGTGAAATAATTCCCAATGTTGACCATTTTGGGATTTTCTTTTGTACTCAAATTTATTTGATCAAACTCCTTAGAGGAACTTGAATCTATTTGTCACTACTTGATATACATGTCATGCTTATCAAATAACTTCTCACCAAACCTTTTGTATTTTTATTCCCTTTGAGTTGAAGAAACTCTTTACCAATTTTTAAATCTATTTCAAGAACTGATTCCCATGGTGGAGATTCACTACCTTTAAAATAAAGCTCCTCAAAGCTATCTATCTTTTCTAGAAAATAAATGATTTTATTATCACCATTAAACACCTAAAAATGGTTGGCATTATCAGGTACACTTAGTCCAAAGACCAACTCAATAGTTTAATTTTTCCCTTTGAAATCTTTAAGAGGAACTATGAGGGTTGTAGAGACAGTCAAGGAATTTGCACGATCATTAAACTCTCTTAGCACTGTAGAAATATTGAAAGAATAAAACTTTCAATGACATCCCATACAAGATTGTGATAATGTTGTAGTCTTTCATTTTTGGTTTGATATAGACTTCACACTTGACAAACTACCAATTCAGCCTCTCCTCGAGCATGAAGAATTTTAACACCTTTAGCATGAGTATATTTTAATTTGAGTAACAATGATTCGTATTCAACAGTGTTGTTGGTATTATCAAATTTCAACTTATATGAGTAAGGGAAAATATCTCCTTGTGGGGATATCAAAAAAAATTTGGCTTTAGAAAATTAGTAGAAGAGCAGCTGCAATCAAATTCTAAAATCCAAATATCATTAGAATTTGATCTTCTTAAAGATTTCTCTTCATTAGTGAGGGAAGATTCTTTTTTACCTGAATTTTTCTCTAAAAATTCTTATGATTTTCTATCTAAACTTTCTGAATTGTCACCTAATGAACTTTCATCTGATGAGCTAAAAACATATTTAGTGGACATAAAATAATTATCCATTTTTGAGGATTTAAACAAAATTTGAGCTTTAGAATCTGACATTTGGGTAATAATGTATTTTGACTCTTTCTCAGGAAGTAACTTTTTCATGATGACTTTAATAGGTATCCTTTCTTTAGATAGATCCATGTTCAACTTTCCACCTACATCTTTACAAAAATTATGTTCGAGTAGAATGTTATAGGAAGCTAGAACATTAGCCACTAAGACTGTCATCTTAATCCTCTTATCTGGAAAAGCCACAAATGCAAATTAAGCATCTTTTATTTGACCCAAAAGTGGTACTCGCTTATTTTCTATGGAGAAAAATCTCCCAAAAGTCTTAGTTAAAGTAAGACTGAGAGAATTTGCTACCTTGGTAGGCATAAGATTATCAAAGGCTCCAGAGTCTATTATATAGTTGCTCAGCTTATGACCATTTATCAATAGAGAAACATAGAAAGGTTTTATTTCTCTGGGGGCAACAAGATGAGTAGTGACAAGATTATTTTGGGTGGATTTGTTCTTTGGGGGATCATGAGTCACTTTTGGAAAATCTTGTCCTTTAGTGATAGTTTTATTTTTGATGAATTAAACCAACCTATCAAACTGTTCAGGATTGGCTTGTAAGTACTCAACTTCAGACATTTGGATCTTGGTCTTACTAGCATGATCAATTATGTCAAATAACTAAAATGAACTAGAAATAAAGGAAGGAAGTCCATCATTCTATTTTTAATTTAATGTGGTACTAGTCTAAGAAATAGAAGCAGAAGGTATAGGATTATTTGATGTACTTACTTTCTTATTGGTCATCGAGTCCTATGATTGGAAAGGTAGTGAAGTCCCCCCTTTAGCAATTGAGATCACTAGCTAAGGTTCTTCTCTTGCTTTTCCCTTATCATCTTGTTGAGTTGATTGGTTTTAAGACCTAGTAAAAATAACATATGATCCATCAAACACTTCTCCCTTTTTTTTAGCTTCGTCTTGGTAATTTAGAAAACCAATGTTGGAGTCAATAGCTAATTCTTCTTCTCTTTCTAAAAAAATATTAGCATCATCTTCTTGGTCCAGCACAAGTTGGAAAGAGATATCATGTTCAGCTTCATAATAACCAACTATTGAGTTGATCAGTGCTACTTGAATGGCAAGGTTCCCCTATTGAGATGATTGGATTGCCCTTGATTTTTGGTAACATTGCCTTGATATGAGTTGTTGGGAAATGTCCTCCTTGGTATATCTCTATAGGAAGAAAGGGTAGACATACCTTGGGACATTTGCCTTTTTAAAGCTAGCAATTCATTTGCTAACTTTTGCACCATAGAATCGGTGGTGCTTGTGGAAGAACTTTTAGCAGATGAAGAAAATTTATTTTTATTAGAATCTTTCCTTATCTTACCTACCAGGATAAGGTCATCTTCGACCTCAGTAGCCAAAATCTAAGTTGTAGAAAGATCTACAGGGCTAGACCACCTTAATATAAAATTTTCTTAAAGAAGTTGAGAATTGATAAAGAAGCACTTAAGATTTTTTGGTGTTGGCTGAGCAATTATAGGGATCATGTTCCTTAGCTTATTGAATTTAGGAATGAAGTCTCACATAGGCTCATGAGGCTCCTTCTTCATTTGCATAAGTTGAGCCAATAAGGCATGTGCATCTTCTATGGGTTTGAACCTAGCTTCAAACTTGGTCTTGAGAGTGTTCTAATTGGTTATATTCTGAGCTTGAAGATGATAAAACCAATCTAAGATAGGACTTTGTAATGTTTTGACAAAAAAATTTACTGATATATCTTCATATTCAACACCTATCATACCACAAACTATGCAGAAAACTACAACATGCTCATCAAGATGAACTTTCCTCTCACCATAGAACTTGGAAAAATTCTTTCTTGAACTACGAGGTAGTTCATGTAAAGGCGGGGTTAGATTTAGATGGCCAAAAGTGTTACCTCAAGGGCCTTGGGCTGCCATGATGTGATGATTAAAATGAGGGATAACAAACCTTTGTGGGGTATGTATAGAAAAAAATTTGCTAGCAATAGAAATAGAAGCTTTTCCTAGTATGGGAGATCTACTGTTGGTAGGAGGAAAACTCCTAGTTCATTGAAGGTGAGATTGTGGAGGGAAAAGATCAAAATTATTTTGGTGTACCAACTCAAATATAGGATCAACAATACCTTGAGCTCTCTAGCATCATATATATCATGGGTCGGCTAGAATGTAGAATGGAAAAGAACTAGAAATGCTTTAATTTGAAGTGTGAAACTTCAAATTGTGCGTTCTTCCCCAACAGAGTCACCAAAAATTGTTGGGTGAAAATTTTGTCACCAACTAACTGAAGACAAAATATTTATATCAACCACAATACAATGAGATAAATCTCTCCTCTCAGCAAGGTGAGGCTCCCTATAAACTATCACAAACTTAAATTATACTAAATATTAACTCAGGGGTGAGATCACATCATCTATTTCTCTTTTTTTAGAAATGATGTTCATGAACAAAGGAAAATTTTCTCGATATTAACTAAATCCACAAGAAACCCACGAGAGCTAAAAGTATATCAATTCTTCTCTTACTGATTTAAGACTTATATCATAGTAGAATGACGTGCAACACAAAGTCTTCACCGAAACTACAAAAAAGTATAAAATTACAAAAGATAAAATTAGTTCAAAGCCTTTCCAATATCTTTTGTTCCAAAACACTAAAACATAAACTAAAGACAATTATAATAGCACAAATTCTCCTTAATTAGCATCAAAACATCTCCCAGATTATTTTCACTTACTCTACTTATTTGATCAGATAGACAAGATTGTACTAGGAAAAGGACATAAGAATAATTTCCTACATAACACAAGTTATTTCAAAACAAAGTTTGAAAGTTCACTTGCTTTCTCATTCACTTAATGAAATTTGATTTCCAATCTAAGCTCAAAGTCTCAAAATTCCTTTCAATTTTGGCAAAGTTTTCCTTTTAATAACTAAGAGATGTCTATTATAAAAGAGGCCCTCTTTATTTATAGGGAGAGGCCTTGAGTATTTTAAGAAAAAACCCAATTACTTTAGCCTAGTCAAAGATAGGAGTCCTTGTTGACTTTGGACTTTCCATATTTTTACATGTAATTACATATGCAAAAATTACATGTAAAAATGTCCACAGTAGTTGCAAAAGTACATTTGACAAGTGAAAATTAAATCAAAGGAAAATTGATTCAATTTGTATCCCTATATTTCTTCATGTGAGCATTGTACATAGTTAAAGCCACTTACATCCCAATATTGTTTGGATTAATAGTGTTTCTAAAAATCATCTTAGCTCTGACCATGACATATTTTACTACTATGACTGATTTGTCATGACTAGCTAACTTGGTCTTCAGATTATCTAGAGTTAACTAATTATCCAAAATGTTGTCCACAAAGTTTATTGAAAATGTCTTATCTTCAAATTCTTTTTGGAAAATACCTTCAAATTCTAGAATCATTTCTTCTACTAAAAGGAATTAGTTATATTTTGATATAAGTTTACAAGGTAGCTCCTCTAATTTGTGCAAAATACTAACATCACTTTGATCACTAAGTCTCCTTGAATATTCGAGGTCACTAATCAACTCTCTAAGCACCTACCCCCTATATGTTAATGCCTCTTTAGTTTTAGTGTAAGAGTCCCTATCAATAATGACACCAATGAATATTAGGGTGCTTATTTTTAGTTTCCTCATATCCATCCATTTATCAAGATATTTTTTAGTACTTTTGATATCTTGAGAAATAGCATTAATGAGATCATCAAGTTCTCTTATTTTTCTCATTTTATCTGTCTTCTCAAATAACTCTATCAGCAAGGAATCTCATTATGCACGCATCTTGTCCAAGTACTCTTCAAGTACTTTTCCCTTGAGGTAGGTCTTTTCTAATTTTTGAATAATGGGGTCTTCTATAGAAATGGCCTCAGGAGCTACCATTTTTGAAGTGAAAGTGACTCTCCTAACCACAATACTCAATTGCTCCACCATCGCTTTGTAGCGATCCTTCATCTCCTTCTCTCTATCAAATTTTTGGATCAATATGTCCATGGCTAACTGCATATCACTCTTAGCACTCTCATGAGTTATCTTACCTAATTCAACTCTAGAGATAGAGTAATCAATTATATCCAAATTTTCAATGACTACATCTTGTGGAGGTCTTGCAATTTCTAGAAATTTGTATCCTTTATCTCCAATCATTTTTGAAAAAATCCTTAGCTTTTTTGGAGCCTTAGCTTTCACTGGAATTAGCTTATTGAAATCAAATTCATCTAGAGAGATGGCTTGTTTCTTCCTTTTGGGAGTGTAAGCTGATAACCATGGTGGGATCACAAAAGTACTTACATTTAGATATATCTCCATTATTGGCATCATCAGAGCCATAATTGCATAAGTAGTGAAAATAATAAGTGGAGTATCAGTAAAAACTATGCCTTTTACTAAGTGATTAAAAGTAGAACCATCTCTGATATCAAAAGATGGGGATGACAAACTGGGAATTGACCCTAAGGAATGAAGAATATCTTCCAAAGTGCTATGAGAGTTGTCAAAAATCATTTTGGAAGAAGAGGGTGATCCAAAAGAGGGAACACTAATTAGACAAGAAAATGAAGGAAATGAAATGGGTGTGTTAGGTAGAGAAGAAGAGATTCATATTCCTTATTGCACATTCTCTTGTGGAGACAAAGTTTCCTTTCCTTGTTGATCTATAGGCCTATTTTCAGTCTCCATCTGTTCTATTTTTGGTTCTTTAGCGCTTTGTTTCTCAACCTCTACATCTTCTATTTTTGACTCTTTTTCCATAAATATTGACTTCTTCATCACAAATATGATCTTCAGCTTATGTGGCCTATAAGAAGAGGGAACATCAGTTTTATTCTTCATCTTATTTTTTTCTCTTCTTCTTGTTTCCTCTTGAAATTTAGCTTTTGAACCTATGATGAATTCTTTTGAAGTGATTCCTTTATTTTCTAACCAATTATTGGTGTTTGCCAAAATTGGTTCAAATCTTTTCCTTAAGGAAGTGAGCTCCTTTTGTGACCATTAGATTGGTGGAAGAGGGGCATTGGCAATCTATTCAACATTGTATCTATCATTAATCAAATCTCTTTTATCCGCTAAATTCTCAAGGATATCAGTAACTCCTAGCTATTCTATTTGCTCAAAAAATAACCTATTGTAGTCCATTTTCTTGATATCTTCCACTATCCTCAAGTCTACCCAAACATCTTCAATTATAGGTTCATAAAATTGGGTTTTTCTCCTGATTATGTCTTTTACGCCCTTATAATCCAAATTTGGTCTTTTTTTAACTACTTCATGGTTACGAGCTGTATTTCAATTTCCATAACTCTAACTTTCCCAGTGGTTAACACTGAAAACCTACCAATTTTAATTAGGAACCTAAAACTGAGCTTCTTGAGTTCCATCTATTTATTATGTATGACAATTATTTCCCTACATAGCTCCATCAAGACCAATTTTTTTGAAGGGAATATTGGAAGCATATAAGGATGACCTTGGAAAAAACCAACCCATAGGTATGAAAAATAAGGAAATTTCAAGAACATACATCTAAAATCATTAACAATTACCCATGCCTCATTTAACATTCTTCTTTTTTATAATTGAAGATCAAAAAGACACAAAAATACTACAAAGAAAGCATCATTTACTCTCTTGAAATGATGAATAGAACCCTTCAATGTTAACTAAGAGTAGTATTGATGCACTGGGGTTACTCACCTATCTCTTTTTGATATTAAACCTGAAAAGGTTCTCATTGAAGCTGTAATATATACCATGTAAGAAGTCATGTAGAATTTGAAGGTAGTGGATACCTTCGTCAATTGCTCATGTAGAGCATTGCTGACTTGTTCTCTCTAGAAGATGATTTGTTTGCCTTGGATAATTATCTTGATGAATGGATACATCCACTCATGAAACTATGAGGAAGAGGGAAAACCTCTTACCCTACTGAGGAGATTTATCAGATCACCGACTTCTTTAATAAAGTTACTTATTGGAAAACTCCATGGCCACCTTGACAAATTTGCCCTTGGAGTCTTAAGTCATTTATTATTGATTACTTTCTTCACTTTTTTAGGATATTTGTCATATTCTCTTTGTGCCTCAACAAATTCAAGCTTTATCACTTCTGTAGCAGGAGGGCACATGAACATTTTATCAATGAATTCAAGATATAATATAATTATAACATTGCCATTAGTATCCAACACAGCCCTAGTATCTTTATTATAGAACGGATCACACTGAAGAATAAATTATATGTTGTGAGCCATTACATGGAAATAAAATACCAAATGAATATTTCTATAAATTATCTTCTTCATTTCATGGTTGGGATTACTTGATTTAGTTCTTTCCATGATCTCAGCCATATCCACATGACCGATCTTTGTATCTCTAATGTTGTTGACATTAGAAGTAACTGAGGTGATTAGAAAAACACCTTGATATTTGTACTTTATTATCTTCAAAAAATTTAGAGAAACCTCAATCATTTGAAAGAGATTTTGTCAAAAATATGTCTATGAAGAAGGATCCACAAGATAAACTACAATAGAAGTCATGATCATGCAATTAGGAGAAATACTGGCAATCTGGGAAAACTACATGTCAATGATCATGACCATGGGGATGTGCTTGAAAGGGATAAAGTTCAAGCATGCCAAAAAATAGAAGAAAGTAGGTTTAGAAAAGTGAAACTAAAAATTTCCCAGACTTAGAAAATTTGAAGGAATGTTTGCATGGGTGGCAAAAATTACTGTCCTTGCATATGAGGGTTATAATCTTTTGTATCAGTGGCAAAAATCACTACACTTGTAAGAAGGGGTAAAATTCACACTTATACAAGGGTAGAAATTTTTTCCACCCTTTTAAGTCAGGTTTATGTAGGGGCCACAAAAATCATCACCTCTGCATAAAGCTAGTTTTAAAACTAGTAAGGGCAGCAAAAATTGTCAACCTTGCAAGAAAATATCAAGCTAAAATTAGAGCGGTGAATAACACCACTAATGCACTTGGAAGACATGGGGAGAGGTAAAGGTGGAAAATTTTGGCTTGATTGCATACGTGCATGTATCATCAAAGAAATTTAACCATCATTATGTTGGTTTTGCGTAGGTGGTTTCTAACTAGTTTTGACATGGGTAAAAGCCTAGGTTGGGTCAAAACATCAACCTGATATGGTGAGACAACCTAGGGCACAAAAGGAGGGTTGATAAATGAAGAGACTAGCTAGGTCCACTAGTGTAAGATAATAAAATGAACGAGGATCAACAAAAACCAATATGAAAGGAAAAGAAATGCTCAAGAAAAAGAAAATTCATAAAAAAAACAAAATAAAAAGCCAAGAGGCAAAAAGATTAAAAAGCAAAACTTACCTGGCAATTTCAAAATCTTAAGCTTGAAGTTGGAAAATTCATAATCCTACTCATTCACATGGTTGAGTTCTTGGAAGGAGGAGTTTTAGGAAACTAAAAATAATTAAAATGAGTAAAAAATGGCAATTAAATGCCCCAAAATAAGCCCTAACCACTCGGCACATGCAGTCATAAATGCTGCACCAAAATCAAGATCATGCATTGGTGATGAAAATCACCACTGTTACATGTAATATAGGAAATTATGCATTGGCAGCAAAAATAGCCACCTATACATGAAGAGGGGAAGAAGGATGCAAGGGCAGCAATTTTTTCTGCTTTCACATGAAGAAGGAAAATGCAAGGGTGGCGAAAATCACCGCTCTTACATGAAAAACAAAAAAAAAACTTATAAGAGCAGAAATTTTCACCACTATTGTACTTAAATATTGAAAACATGCAAAAATGGGAAAAATGGCCACTAGTACATAGAAAACTAAAAATTATTTAACACCTTGAAAACTATCAAAATCTGACATCTGATCAGATCAACACTACAATAAGTTTCACATTTTTTGATAAATTTTGATGAGGGAACATTGTAAAATTTTCAAATATGTTAGTCAAATTTACTCAAGATGAAGATAAACTTGCCTTGAACAACAAACTTAGAGTGAAGATCATGAAACAGACAAGTTTTGTAGGGGTTGTCCCTCAAATGAGTGTGGCTGATTTTGGGAACAACAGCTCGCTCTAGCTAGAGAAATTACATCGATTAAACTTTGAAATGATCAGAGGGAGTATAATATAGTCTCTAAGTGCCTTCATCCATGCCATTGGGCTATAGAGTCAAACACAAAAAAACTAAATAAAAACACAAATAAAAACATAAAACTATACAAATATACAAGTAAACTTATCTGATACTTAAAGGATTGAACTGTTTCAGATGCTACCTACTGTGAGGTAGTGAGAATGGTGTTCCATATTTATATTCCAGAAAGAAACTATTTTCACCATATAATTGATGAATGGTGAATGGACCTCTCCACAAGGATTCAAAATTTCTATGCATTCCTTTTGATTCTCTCTTATCCCACAACAAGACTCGATCCCCAATCTAAAACTCACGAATCCTTACTTTTTTATTGAAGAGTTTCTTTACCTAATTTTGATTTTTATAAATATGTTCCACTACCATATTTCATTACTCTTATAACTCAATTAGGTACATGATATTTTTATCAATAGAATATTCCAAAGTTTGGTCTTCCACTACCTTTACCAACTTCAGTGCTGGTAGTTCTAAGGTAATTGATATCTCCATATTTAGGCCATACAAAATTTAAAATGGTGACATTACTATTGCCCTCTTAGGTGTAATATTTTCTACCCATAAAGCATCTAACAATGCTTTATGCCAATTTCTCTGACTGTCATCTACCAGTTTCCTGATAATAGTAACTAGATTCTTGTTACTTGAATCCGCCTGACTATTTCCTTGTGGATAGTAGTCTGAGAAGTGGAAAAGAATAATCCCATGATTGTATAAAAATTTAGTAATCTCATGAGAAGATAAATAAGTGGAATTATCCGCTATAATCTTATTTGGAACTCCAAATTAGGAAACAACATTTTCCTTAAGAAACTTACATACCACTTCCAAAGTAGCATGCTTGACTAGAATGGCTTCCACCCACTTAGTAAAATAGTCTGTTGTAGTGAGAACATAGTTGTGTCTAACACTTGAGGATGGGTTCATGGTTCCAATGAAATCAATACCCCATTTTTGAAAAGGTTTTTCAATCACCACCAACTTGAGAGGTAATGCGGCTAACTTGAGTTTTCTAAAAAATTGTTGACACAACTCACACCTACGTACCCAATATACGCATCTTGAAATAGTGTAGGCCAATATTATCTAGCTCATATAATTTTGTGAGACATCACAAGTGTGGAAAAATTTCCTCCACAAGCCAAATTATGGAAGGACTCTAAAGTTTTATTTTGTTGTGCTTTATCCATGCAACAAAGAAATACCCCATCAAGTCTTCTTTTGTACAAATCATTATCCCACAAGACATAGTTAGCAAATTTAAACTTAACATTTCTTTTTTATTTATAAGACAAATGGGCAGGAAACTCACCATAAGTAATAAAATAAGTGATATTGGAATACCACTCATCAGTAGTAGTGACAAAGAGAATTGTAGGCATGTCTTCAACCTCTGTTTCTTCATGTCCTATTTCTTTTGGTATGTTATTTGCAATAAAATAATAGAGGTCTCTTCCCCACACAAGATTAGTAGGTTTGATATCAAGATCAAACTCTTAAATTTTAACAATCCAATTTCCCCATTTTGTACTGAACTCTTGTTGAGTTAAAATAGACTTTATTGTTGTATCAGGCACTAGAATAGTAGTATGTGAATTCAGGATATAGAATCAAAAATATTTTACCACCTTAACCATAGCATAAGCATGCTTCTACATGTTTTAATATTTTAATTCGTGAGCTTTGAGAGGACAACTCATAAATGATATGGGAGATTCCACACCTTCTTCATTCTGCTAAACCAAAATGGCTGAAAGTGTATGTTCAGAAGCATATTTGTATACTATGAAGTCTTTGGTATAATCTAGACAAACCAGGATTAGGGCATGGGTGATAGCCTTCTTGATATCTTCAAATGTTTCTTTGCCTTCTGTAGTCCAATGGAAAGTAGCTTTACACTTCATCATGTCAATAATGTGATGAGTTTTCTTTGTGAATTCAAGAATGAACCTTCATAGAAAATTCACTTTTCCAAAGAAAGAATGAACTACAGTTTTACTAGCAGGTAGAGCAAGATTTTAGATAGATTTGAATCTTTCTAAGTTGATTTTTATGCCTTCTCAAGATACAATGTGACCGAGAAGTTTACCTTTTGTAACCCCAAAAATTGACTTCTTTAGATTGAGATAAATTCCATTTTGTCGATAGTATTCCAGCACTTGTTGTAAATGATGCACATGATTAGGATGATGTTTGGAAAAAATGGTCAAATTATCAAGATATACCATAATAAACTTCCCTATTTCATCTTTGAAGGCAAGATATATTTCTCTAGAAGATGGCACTAGCGTTGATCAGACCAAAAGGTATTATGTGATATACAAATGTGCCCCAATATGTAGTGAAAGTGGTTTTATGTTGATATACTTCATTAACTTCCACTTGATTATACCCAAAAAAAAATCTAACATAGATAATATTTTTGAGCTAGTTACTGTTTGCAATACTTGATCCATGATAGGTCGAGGCTAGTTGTCCTTTAGAGAAGACTGATTGAGATTCCTGAAATAAATGCAAATACAAATATCTCTATTTTTTTCTTACAGGAACTATGTTCATGATCCAGGTGGAATTATGAATTGGAAAAATTATTCTTGCATTCAACATCTTTCGAATCTCTAAAAGGATAGTACTTGATATTTTGGGATTGTATTACCTTTGTTTCTACTTGTGAGGCAATGACCCAACTTTAAGAGGAATTTCATGTCAAATTTATTTAGACCTGAGAGATTTCAAATCATCATAAAAATATGCCAAAACATCAATGTAATGATGAAGAAGAGTAATGAATTTGAACTTTTCATCAGAAGTGCAACAATTCTCAATGTTGACCATTTTAGGATTTTCTTTCGTACTCAAATTTATTTGATAAAACTCCTTAGAGGAACTTGAATCTATTTTTCATTGTTTGATATAATTGTCATGATTATAAAATAATTTCTCAAGAGAAATCAAACTTTTTGGAATTTTATTCCCTTTGAGTTGAAGAAAATCTTCACCAATTTTTGAATCTATTTCAGGAACTGATTCCTGTGGTGGAGATTCACTACCTTCAAAATAAAGATCCTCAAAGCTATCCATATTTTCCAAAAAAGAAATGATTTGATTTTCACCATTAAATACTTGTAAATGGTTGGCATTATCAAGTACACTTGGTCGAAAGACCAACTCAATAGTGTACTTATTCCCTTTGAAACCTTTATGAGGAACCATGAGGGTTGTGGAGACAGCCAAGAAATCTGCATGATCATTAAACTCTCTTGGCACTATAGAAATATTGAAAGCATTAAAACTTTCAATGCTATCCCATACAATATTATGATAATATCACAGTGTTTCATTTTTTTGGGTACAGACTTTGCACTTGATAAACCACCAATTCAGCGTCTCCTCAGGCAAGAAGAATTTTAACACCTTTAGCATGCAACTTTTAATCTAAACAACAATTATTCATATTCAGTGGTGTTTTTGGTATTGTCGAATTGTAAATTATATGAGTAAGGGAAAATATCTCATTGTGGGGATATCAGGAAAATATCTCATTATGGGGATATCAGGAAAATATCTCCTTGTGGGGATATCAAAAAAAATTTGGCTCTAAAATTGGTATAAGAGTAGCTACCATCAAATTCTAAAATCCAAAAATCATTAGAATTTGATCTTCTTAAAGATTTCTCTTTGTTAGTGAGGGAAGATTCTTTTTTACCTAAACTTTGCTCTAAAAATTCTTCTAATTTTTTGTCTAAACTTTATGAATTGTCACCTAATTAAATTTCATCTAATCAGGTAAAAACAATTTCAGTGGATTGAAAATAATTACCCATTCCCAAGGATTCAAACAAAATTTGAGCTTCAGGGTCTAACATTTGGGTAATAATATATTTTGAATCTTTCTCAAGAAGAAAATTTTTCATCATGCCTTTAACAGGAATCCTTAATTTAGATAGATCCATGTTCAACTATCCACCTACATCCTTGAAAAAATTACGTCCAAGTAAAATGCCATAATAAGTTGGAACATCAGCCACTAAGACTGTCATCTTAATCCTCTTATTTGAAAAAGCTATAAATACAAATTAGACATCTTTAATTTGACCTAAAAGTGGTACTTTCTTATTTTCCATGGAGAAACATCTCCCAAAATTCTTAGTTAAGGTAAGACCAAGAGAATCTACTACCTTGGTGGGCATAACATTATCAGAGGCTCCAAAGTCTATTATACAGTTGCTCAAATTATGACCATTTATCAATAGAGAAACATAGAAAGGTTATATTGTTTTGAGGGAAAAAAGAGGAGTAGTGACAAGATTATTTTGGGTGGATTTTTTCTTTGGGGTATCATGAGTCACTTTTGAAAAATCTTGTCCTATAGGGATGGTTTTGTTTTTGATGTATTCAGTCAACCTATCAAACTGTTCAGGATTAGATTGTAAGTACTCAACTTTAGACATTTGGATCTTGGTCTTCCTAGCATGATCAATTATGTCAAATAACTAAAATGAACTAGAAACAGAGGAAATAAGTCCATCATTATAGTTTTTATTTGATGTGATACTAGTCTGAGAAATAGAAGAAGGTACAAGATTGTTTGAGGTACGTACTTTCTTATTGGTCACCGGGTCCTTTGATTGGAAAGGTAGTGAAGTCCCCCGTTTAGTAATTGAGATCACTAGATGAGGTTCTTCTCTTGATTTTTCCTAATTAGATTGTTGAGTTGACTAGTTTTGGGACCTAGTAAAAACAACATATGGTCTATCAAACACTTCTCCCCTTTTTATAGCTTCATCTTGGTAATTCAGAAAACCAATGTTAGAGTCGCTAGCTAATTATTTTTCTCCTTTTTCAAAGAGATTGACATCATATTCTTTGTCCAACTTAGGTTGGAAAGAGAGATCATGTTCAGCTTCATGATAACCAACTACTGAGTTAACCAGTGATGCTTTAATGGCAAGCTTCCCCTATGTGGGAGGAAGATGATTGGATTACCCTTTATTTTTGGTAGCATTGCCTTGATATGAGTTTTTGGGAAATGTCCTCCTTAGTATATCTATATAGGAAGGAGGGGTAGATATACCTTAGGACATTTGCCTTCTTAGAGATAAAAATTTATTTGCTAACTTTTGCACCGTAGGATCAATGGTGCTTGTGGAAGAACTTTCAGTAGATGAGGAAAATTTCTTTTTACTAGAATCTTTCCTTATCTTACCTACCAAGATAAGGTCATCTTCAACCTCGATAGATAAAATTTGATCTAAAAAAATATCTATAGGGCTAGCCTACCTTAATAGAAACCTCACTTTAAGAAGTTGAGAATTGATAAATAAGCACTTAAGATTTTTTGGTGTAGGCTGAGCAATTGTAGGGATCCTGTTCCTCAGCTTATTGAATTTAGCAATGAAGTCTCACATAGGATCATGAGGTTATTTATTCATTTGCATAATCTAAGCCAATAAGACATGTCTTGAGAGTGTTCTAATTGGTTATAGTCTGAGCTTGAAGATGACAAAACCAATCTGTGGTAGGACCTTGCAATGTTTCGACAAAAAGTCTTACTTTTATATCTTTATATTCAACACCTATCACAACATAGACTATGGAAAAATCTATAATATGCTCATTATGATGATCTTTCCCATCACCATAGAAATTAGGAAAAAAAAATTAACTATGAGGTAGTTCATGTAAAGGTGGGGTTAGATTGAGAGGACCAAAAGTGTTGCCTCAAGGGCCTTGGGCTGCCATGATATGATGATTAAAATGAGGGATAAAAAACTTTTGTGGGGTATGTATAGACAAAACTCTATTAGCACTAGAACTAGAAGCTTTGCCTGTTATGGGAGATCCAATGTTGGTAGGAGGAAAACTCCTGGTTTGCTGAAGGTGAGACCATGGAAGAAAAAGATCAAAATTATTTTGTTGCACCAACTTATATACAAGATCAAAAATACATTGAGCGCTTTGGCTTAGCGTATACCATGGGTCTACCAGAATGTAGAATGGAAAAGAACTAGAAATTCTTCAATTTGATGTTTGAAGCTTCAAATTGCATGTTCTTCCCCAGCAGAGTCACCTAAAACTATTGGGTGAATATTTTGTTGCCGACTAACTGAAGACAAAATGGTTATATCAACCATAATGCAATGAGATAAATCTCTCCTCTCAGCAACGTGAGGCTCCCTATAAACTATCACAAATTTATACTAAATATTAATTTAGGGGTGAGATCACATCATCCATTTCTCTTTTTTCAAAAATGATGTTCACAAAACAAAGGAAAACTTCTTTGATATTAACTAAATCCAAAAGAAACCCACAAGAGCACAAAGTCTATCATTGCTTCTCTTACTAATTTATGACTTATATCATAGTAGAATGAGGTGTATCATAAAGTCTTCATTGAAAACTACAACAAAGTATAAAATTATAAAAGATAAAAGTAGTTCAAATTCTTTCTAATATCTTTTGTTCTAAAACACTAACACACAAACTAATGACAATTATAGTATCACAAAGTCTCCATAATTAGCTTCAGAATATCTTCCAAATTATTTTCACTTACTCTACTTATTTGATCAGATAGATAAGATTATACTATAAAAAGGACATAAGAACAATTTATTACATAACATAAGTTATTTTAACACAAAGTTTAAAAGGTCACTTGCTTTCTCATTCACCTGATAAAATTTGATTTACAATATGAGCTCAAAGTCTCAAAATGCCTTTTAATTTTGGTAGAGTTTTGCTTCCAATAACTAAGAGATGTCTATTACAAAAGAGGACCTCTTTATTTATAGGGAGAGGCCTTGAGTATTTTTGGAAAAAAACCCAATTACTTTGACCTAGTCAAAGATAGGAGTCCTTGTTGACTTTGGACTTTCCATATTTTTACATGTAACTACATATACAAAAAGTACATGTAAAAATGTCTAGAGTGGTAAAAAAATTACATCTGAGAATTAAAAATTAAATCAAAGGAAAATTGATTCCATTTGTATCCCCATATTTCTTCATGTGAGCATCGTACATAGTGAAAGCCACCTACATCTTGATATTATCTGGATTAACAGTGTTTCTAAAAATCATCTTAGCTCCAACCATGGCATCTTTTACTATTATGAAATATTTGTCATGACTAGCTACCTTGGTCTTTAGATTATCCAGAGTTAACTAATTATCTAGAATGTTGTCCATAGAGTTTATTGAAACTGTCTTATCTTCAAATTCTTCCTGGAACATACCTTCAAATTCTAAACTCATTTCTTCTGCTGAAAAAAAATATTTATCTTGTGATATAAGTTTACAAGGTAGCTCTTCTAATTTTTGAAAAAGACTAACATCACTTTGATCACTGAGTCTCCTTGAAGATTTGAGGTCATTGATCAACTCTCTAAGCACCTGACTCTTATATTTTAATGCCTTTTTAGTTTCAGTGTAAGAGTCCCTATCAATAATGACACCAATGGATATTAGGGTGCTTATTTTTAGTTTCCTCATATCCATCCATTTATCAAGATATTTTTTAGTGATTTTGATATCTTGAGAAATAACATTAATGAAATCATCAAGTTCTTTTCTTATTTTTCTTATTTTATCTATCTTCTCAAATAACTCTGTGAGCAAGGAATCTCCTTATGCACGCATCTTGTCCAAGTAATCTTCAATTACTTTTCCCTTGAGGTAGGTCTTTTCTAATTTATAAATAATGGGGTATTCTATAGAAATGGCCTCAAGAGCTACCATTTTTGAAGTGAAAGTGATTCTCCTGACCACAGTAGTCAATTACTTCACCATTACTTTGTATTGATCCTTCATCTCCTCTCTATCAAATTTCTAAATCAAGATGTCCATGGCTAACTTCATATCACTCTTGGCACTCTCATAAGTTATCTTACCTAATTCAACTCTAGAGATAGAGTAATTGGTTATATCCAAATTTTAAATTACTACATCCTAAAAAGGTCTTACAATTTCTATAAATTTATGTCCCTTATCCCTAATCATTTTTGAAAGAATCCTTATCTTTTTTGGAGCCTTGGCTTTCACCAGCATCATCTTATTGAAATCAAAGTCATCTGGAGAGATGACTTATTTTTCCTTTTGGGAGTATAAGCTGATAACTATGGTGGGAGCATGGAAGTACTTACATTTGGATCTATCTCCATTGTTGGTGTCATCAGAGTCATACTTACACAAGTAGTGGAAACAATAGGTGGAGTATCAATGAAAATTCCACCTTTTACTAAGTGATCAAGAGTAGAACCATCTGTGATATCAAAATATGGGGATGAAAAACTAGGAATTGACCCTAAGGAATGAATAATATATTCAAAAGTGCTATGAGGGTTGTCAAAAATCATTTTGGAAGAAGAGGGTGATCTAGAAGAGGGAACACTAATTAGAGAAGTAGGTGAAGGAACTGCAATGGGTGTGTCAAGTAGGGAAGAAGAGATTCATGTTCCTTATTGCACATTCTCTTATAGAGATAAATTTTCCTCTCCTTGTTGATCTATAGGCCTATTTTCAATCTCTATCTATTCCGTTTCTAGTTTTTCAGTGCTTTGTATCTCAACCTCCACATCTTCTATTTTTGTCTCTTTTTCCATAACTTTTGACTTCTTTATCACAAATATGATCTTTGACTTATGTGGCCTGGAAGAAGAGGGAACATCACTTTTATTCTTCATCCTATTTTTTCTCTTCTTCTTGTTTCCTCTTTAAATTTAGTTTTTGAACCTGTGATGAATTCTTTCAAAGTGATTCCTTTATTTTCTAACCAATTATTGGTGTTTGCCAATATTGGTTCAAAATTTTCCTTAAGGAAGTTAGCCCTATTTATGACCATTAGATTGGTGGAAGAGGGGCATTGGCATCCTATTCAGCATTGTATCTATCATTAATCAAATCTCCATCATCCACTAAATTCTTAGGGATATCAACAAGTCCCAGATATTCTATCTACTCAAGAAATAACCTACTATAGTCCATTTTTTTGATTTCTTCTGCTGTCCTCAAGTCTACCCAAATGTCTTCAATCATAGGTTCATGAAATTGGGTTTTTCTCCTGATTATGTCCTTTATGACCCTATAATAAAAATTTAGTCTTCTTTTGAATACTTCATGGTTACAAGCTACATTTTAGTTTCCATAACTCTAGGTTTCCCAGCAGTTAACACTAAAAACCTACCAATTTCAATTGGGAACTTGAAACTGGGCTTCTTGAGTTCCATATATTTATTATGTACGATAATCATTTGTCTACATAGCTCCATCAAGACTAATTTTTCTAGAGGAAATCTTGGAATTATATAAGGATGACCTTGGAAAAATCCAACCCATGGGTATGAAAAAGAAATAAATTACAAGAACATACATCTAAAATCATTCACAACTACCCAGGCCTCATCTGACATTCTTCTTTGTTCTAATTGAGGATCAAAGAGACATAAAAATACTATAAAGAAAGCATAATTTACTCACCTAAAATTATGAATAAAACCCTTCAATGTTAACTAAGAGTAATATTGATGCACTGGGGTTACTCTCCTATCTCTTTTTGATGTTAAACCCAAAAAGGTTCTCATTGAAGCTATAATATACATCAGGTAGGAAGTCATGTAGAATTTGAAGGTAGTAGATACCTTCATCGATTGCTCATGTAGAGCATTGTTGACTTGTTCTCCCTAGAAGATGATTTGTTTGCCTTAGAGAATTATCTTAATGAATGGATACATCCACTCATGAAACTATGAGGAAGAGAGGAAAAATCTTACCCTACTGAGGAGAGTTATTAGATCACTGACTTCTTTTGTAAAGTCACTTCTTATAAAAATTCATAGCCACCTTGACAAATTTGCCCTTGGAGTCTTAATCCATTTATTGTTGATTACTTTCTTCCCTTTTTAGGATCTTTGTCATATTCTCTTTATGACTCAACAGAGTCAAGATTTATCACTTCTATAATAGGAGGGCACATGAACACTTTATCAATGAATTTAGGATCCAATCTAATTATAACATTGTCATTAGTATCTAACACAACCTTGGTATCCTTATTATATAACTAAGCACACTGAAGAATAAATTTTTTTTTGTGAGCCTCTACAGGGAAAGAAGATACCAAATGAATATTGATATCAATTATATTCTTCATTTCATAGCTAGGATTACTTGATTTAGTTCTTTCCATGAACTTAGCCATATCCACATGACCAATCTCTGTATCTCTAATTTTTTCAACATTAGAAGTAACCAAGGTAATTGGAAAAACACCTTGATATTTATACTTCATTGTCTTCAAATTCTTCAGAGAAAATTCAATCATCTAAAAGAGATTTTTTCAAAAGGATGTCGATGAAGAAGGATCCACAAGAGAAACTACAACAAAAGTCATGATCATGCAATCAGGAGAAATACTGGTAATCAAGGAAAACTGCATGTCAATGATCACAACCATAGGGATGTGCTTGAAAGGGGATAAAGTGTGATCATGCTAAAAACTAGAAGAAAGTAGGTTCAAAAAAGCAAAATTAAAAATTTCCTAGAGTTAGAAAATTTGAAGGAATGTTTGCATGGGCAGCAAAAATCACCGCCCTTACATATGGGGTGTATAATTTTTTGTATCAGTGACAAAAATCACCACCCTTACAAGAAGGGGTAAAATCCACACTTATACAAGGGCAGTGATTTTTGCCACCCTTGTAAGTTAGGTTTATGAAGGGGCAGAAAAAATCACCACCTCTGCATAAAGCTAGGTTTAAAATTGATAAGGGTAATGAAAATTGCCAACCTTGCAGGAAAATATCAAGATAAAATTAGTGTGGTGAATAATGTCACTAATGCACTTGGAAGAAATGGAGAGATGTAAAGGTTGCAAATTTGGGCTTGATTAGATAGGGGCATGCATCATCAGAAAATTTTAACCATCATTACATTGGTTTTGTGTAGGTGGTTTCTAACTAGTTTTGACATAGGCAAAAACCTAGGTTGGGTCAAAACATTGACTCGATATGGTGAGATAACCTAGGGCACAAAAGGAGGGTTGATGAATCAAGAGTCTAGATAGCTCCATTAGGGTAAGACAACAAAATGGAGGAGGATAAACAAAAACCAAAATGAAAGGAAAATAAATGCTCAAAGGAAAAGAAAATTGATAAAAAAATAAAACAAAAAGCCAAGAGGTAAAAAGATTAAAAAGTAAAACTTACCTAAAAATTTTGAAATCCTAAGCTCAAAGTTGGTGAATTCATAATCTTTCTCATTCATGTGGTCAATTTATTTCAAGGAGGAGTTTCAGGAAACTAGAAATAATTAAAATGAGTAACAAATGGCAATTAAATGCCCCAAAACAAGCCCCAACCACTCAGCGCATGTGGTCATAAATGTTTGCCAATATCAAGATCATGCATTGGTGGTAAAAATTACCACCCTTGCATGTAACAGAGGAAATCATGCATTGGCAGTGAAAATAGTTGCCTATGCATGAAGAGGGGAAGAAGGATGCAAGGGTGGTGATTTTTGCCGCTTCTGCATGAAAATAGAAGGAAAATACAAGGGCAACAAAAATCACCGCTCCTGCATGAGAGACCAAAAAAAACTTACACGAGTGGAAATTTTCATCGCTATTGCACTTAAATATTGAAAACATACAAAATCAATGAAAATCACTACTAGTATATAGAAAAACCAAATATTGTCTAACACCTTGAAAACTATCAAAATCTAACATCTGATCAAATCAATACTGTAATGAGTTTCACATTTTTTGATAAATCATGACGAGGGAGCATTGAAAACTTTTATAGGATGTTATTAAACTTCACTCAAGATGAATAGAAACTTGCCTCAAACAAAAAACTTAGAGTGAAGATCATGAAATAGACAATTTTCGTAGGGGTTGTCCCTAAAATGAGCGTGGCTGATTTTGGTAACAACATAGTGGGATCAAATATACAATACTTTCACATTAATGATGAAAATAAAATCATGGAAATTGGGTGTCCATGTTACTTGGCTTGTTATAAAAAGTTTTAGTACTTTTTTTAACCATTACATCTTGTTGTTTTCTTAATGTAGTGTGATGTCCAAATTGCAGATACCTCCCATGTGCATTCCAATCACTAAAAGATGGTTTAATTGCTCAAACCTTTCAATCATAGTGAGAGAAATTTGAATTCAATGTTGGGAGATGAAAACTTGGGTCAAATATTCCCTATATAAATCATGGGAGGTAATTAGATACCCCTCATAAGCCAAGATGCAATGAAATGAAAGAAAGCATAAAATAGAAAGACTTTAGGGTCATGTCAAGGTCACCCAATACTATGATGAGTTTTTGGGGAGTGCTTTAGACAAAATTATTTCTAAGCCTTAGACTAGGATTTTTTCAATAAGTGTGGTGTTTTGATTCCAAGGGTTCCCTAAAGGGGAAAAATGGAAGAGCGTACACGTGCAAAACTTCATCTTGCCAAACAAGTTCTAATTTAAACAAATAATTAAATATAAAAAATATTGGAAAGGTGTGTTCATTTTTAAGAACTAAAATAAATATTTGGTGGTGTTATTTTTGGCCCTTGTCATTAATTTCTAAAATTGTAAAATGTTGCATAAAAAAGGCCACATGAAGTAATAAAGACCTAAGTTAATTTTAAGCCCAAATTGAAGATTCAAGACTTAGCCTAATTTCATGATTAAAACACCAAATTTTAAATTGTTGCAAGAGTTATGATGTATTTTAATCACTAAATGAAATGTATCTAAGACTTATCCAAATCTTAGGTTTATTTTAAGCACTAATTCAAATGTGTGAAATCAATCATGTTCATTTTAAACCCAAATGAAAGTTTTTTTGGTTAGTTAAAAGCATTCAAACCAACTTCAAAACTACCCCTCAACCTACAAAAACACAATTATAAGGGCCTACTTTGAAGTAATTAATAGTTTGAGAAAATGACATTAAGAATTTTAGCTCTCGAGTTGATAGTTGAGTTGGGTTGATAGTCGAGTTGGGTTGGATAGGTGAGTTGGGTTGGTAATCAAGTTAGGTTGATAGGCAAGTTGGGTTGACAAATGAGTTGGGTTGGATAGGTGAGTTGGGTTGACAGGGGAGTTGGGTTGGATAGGTGGGTTGGGTTGATAGGTGAGTTAGGTTGATAGGTGAGTTGGGATGAACTAGAGCTGAGTTGGGATGAACCAGAGCTGAGTAAGGATGAACCAAATTTGAATTGGGATGAACCAGAGCTGAGTTAGGCTGAACCAGAGCTGAGTTAGGATGAACTAGAGTTGAGTTAGGATGAACTAGAGTTAATTCAAGATGAACCAGATCTAAGTTGGGATGAACTAGAGTTAAGTTGGGATGAACTAGAGTTGAGTTAGGATGAACCAAATCTAAGTTGGGATGAACCCAAGCTAAGTTGGGTCATCTAGAGAATAAAATCATGGTTTATAAAAATGGATTTTTTTTGCTCAAATTTTTTCTTTCTTTGCTTCCATACTCCAAGATCCTACATGGAAATAGTTAGTAGGTTTATTTTAAAGGATTTGTGAGCAAATTTGTGGGTTGTAATCCCACCAGGTGTGCCATTATGTGAACTAGGAATTTGATGATGAAGGGGAGATTAGTATTGTGTTAGTGGATAAATCAAATCAAAATCACTCTAAACTAACACTTTCATGCCTGGTTAATAGGGTGAGCTTAATAACAAAAATAAATGAATATCACAAATAAAAATTAAGGAAAAACAAGAATCTTTCACCTTCCTTAGATGCTCCAAATTCTTTGTTGTAATGGCTCACTCAGTTTGTGCTCATGAAGTCTGCATTAATGGAAGCTTGATTACCTTCATCTCTCCTTAGCACTTTGCTTGGATTTGGATTCAATATTTTGGCATCATAACTTTGTCGTGTGAGAGATCTTTGTAATAAATTTTGAATGGTAACTTTGTATAAGCTAAACTTAAAATTCATGTGGCAAGGCCTCT
The DNA here is from genome assembly GCA_037957365.1 of Torreya grandis. NCBI lineage: Eukaryota > Viridiplantae > Streptophyta > Pinopsida > Cupressales > Taxaceae > Torreya > Torreya grandis. The sequence goes on along the minus strand of JARHVA010002170.1, from coordinate 2,552,493 downwards.
TATTTATAGATTTTGGAAAATGGCTGGAATTACCTTGAACCATCCATCTAAAGATTGAGATGAGTGGATAAGGATTAATCTAATTATGTAATTAAAAATCCATAAATATTCTCATAAATATTTGGGATAGAGGGGCATTTAAGAGGCATGGGAGGCATTGATGATGCATGGAAGGGGTTAACCTTGATATTTTATGTATTTATGGACTAGGGATGTCTTCTCAAGAAATGATGTCACCTGATGATGAAGTTAATAAAAATCAATTTCAAATAAATATTTATTCAACAAGTTCCATGAAAAATTAACTTAAGGCCCTAATTTGGTTTAATTAGCCTAAAACATGATTAAGCACTTTATGCACAAATTACTCAAATTAATCAGAATGCCTTGTTATTGGTCCAAAATTTGACTAGATTGGAATTAGAATGTGATTTCAGATGAATTGGATCCATTATCATATTTATGATCTTACCAACACCAAATAACAAAGGCATGCATCTCACATAAGAGATTTGATAGAAAAGAGTAATCTAGGGCACCCAGGTGCAAAATTGGCAATTTGACTTGAAATAATTTAATCAAAGTTAGCTAGCTCATAAATTGCATTTCCCTATTTAATGATAATATAACCAAAATTTTCACTTTAATATATTGATTTCAACTCATTTAATGTGCTTTAGTGTTTTTAGGCCAAATTGTGCAATTTGGTGGAAATTGGTCAAAAGCTTGGTTGGAGGTCATTGGTGGCCAAATTTAGGTGTCTACAGTTAGATCTTGGAATGGGTTCAAACCTAACCTTTATGATTTAATTAACCCTAGTAGATTTAAAAGGTGTTAAATGTTCATGATTAATAATGAATATGCATGTTGAGATATTTTAGGATATCTGACAACTCACAAAAAGGTAATTATGAATTCCTAAGATATTCTTTGATTTTTGAATTTATTTTTTGATAATTCATTTAATTTCTCATGAAGGATTAAATTAGGCATTTTATTAGGTTTTGCATGCTAATTAATTCCATTTAGTATTTTTAGTATTTTTCAAGATTTTGAATTAATTGATGTGTGTATTTGCCCCATTTAATTGGTTTTTAGGCTAAACTACATATTATGAAGCCAAATTTGAGATGTTTAGCGATTATTAGGTTGGATTTACAAAGGTTGGTAATAATTACTCTAAATCCTAGTATGAATCCATTGGTGGCCAATTTTAGGTGTCTACATGACCAAGTTCAGAGACACAGTATATGATGTAACCATCTTTGATAAAAGGTGTGGAAATTACTCATAATTATGGGATGTTATGGACTCTATCAACATGTTTTTTATATATTAAAATATATCTACCATATAATGCCAATTTATTATAAAATTTATCTCCCTTGAGAGACAAATACTGCACTCAGTGGTGACCAAGCCTAAGGTGATGCCCTATATCAACCTACTATGATATTTATTCTTTACAAGGAAGATTGCATAGGATGTATTTATACACCACATGGAAAACTAGATAGTCATGATGTGCATCTTCAAAATTGACTCTCAAAGGTATTTATCACTACCAGTTTTAGATGCATTTTTTAATAAACATAGATTGGTTTCATGGAACCAATAGAATTCAATAGACAAAGTATTAATCTCATAGATTCTCCCTAGGGATATAATGAATTATAAAGGAATGGATCCCACCCCCATTAACAAATTTATAATGGGAGTGTAGATTGAGATGGCCCTACTAAATATGATGTATGGCATACCTAGCATCCATTTTATTAATTTGGATTGGGTGTTGTTACTTTATTTGATAGTGATCAGTGATGCCACTTTATCCCTAGGTGAAATTATTAGTTTTCATTTGAGAGAATAAGTCTTACATAAGAGCAAGCAGCCCACTCCATATGGCCACTTCTACATGATGTTCTATTTCCTAAATGCCATAATGGGCATGATGTATAAAGGTCATTGGTAAGCTCTGGATCCTAACCATAGATTGTGTTAAAAATCCCATTTTTAATTATAACTAGTTCATGCATATTTATACATATACAAAAAATATGGTTCAAATAGCTAAGGATGTTTATCCTCAAGTATGGAAAGCAATTCATGTGACTCCACTTCGTATAATTGGATAAAGTGTAGTGAAAACACTAGCTAAAAGGAGAGGCTACTAATTGTATCCTGAATACATAGTGATCATGATTGTTGGACATAAGGTCTACCCCCTATGCCTTCCTAAATATGTACCAAACAAGTTAGCTAAATAATTAATTACTTATCAATTATGGTGGAGTGTCGAGGAAGACTTGACTAAAAATGAAAAGAGCACATTTTATGGGTCACACATGATCATTAACATAATGTGATACACATTGAGTAAAAACTTTAGAGAGGTAGGGAATAAGAGAAAAAGTTACCACTTTCCCACCATACCATATAGGGACTGGGATCCCCATGGTCACATACAAAGACATATTTAGGTATTTGGTATCCCATACCAACATGTCCCTTATGACTATGACTTCCTATTTTTGAATGGAAAATATGATGACTAGGTCCTTAATAAGACAAAATTTGGAGGCCTAAAGGAATATCATTTAAGGATAATTCAATAGGGGTCTTCAATTATAGTGAAGGAAATGCATAAAAGGTTTACACTTGTTGCAGGGTGGACAACTTTAGATTTTTAGAATAGCCAACCCCCATTGTAGATAGATGTCCAAGGGGATAATTCACATGAACTTCCTTTTATGTTGAAATATGTAAATAAAGAGCCATGGGTGAATTAGCCTAATCTTAGGGGAGCTCTAAGGTCCCCCATTGATCTAGATTCTTCTGATGATTAAGAATAAGAGCACCCAACTATAACTACATTACAAACTCCTATAGCTACCCCCAATTGAAAGAGTATACATTACCAGGGGTAGCTATAGAGTAAGCTTCTACCTTAACTCAAAAAATATCTTCTTTAGAGGCAAAGACTACTATTTATTAGAGAAGGAAACCAAGTACTCCCCTCATAGGTAATCTAATAGTTGATCGATCACAAATATTGTCTTCAATTCCTTAATAACATGAGGAATAAGAACAAGAACTTGATGAAGAAGAATAATTGGAGAGAGCCAAGAGACTGAGCAGCCTCATAATTGACAAAGGGAAGACACAATTCATGGATGATACAATAAGTAAAAAGGCTCAACCTTTAGACCCTACTTTCATTGTTTTTTCATGTGTGCCTATTTTCAATTCAATTCCAATTTCATCTATTTTGAGGACTCCTAGGGTAGAGGTTTCCACCTCCACCCCTAATGTTTCATTGACTTCCTCTTCTCTCTTACACATTACTTTTTTCACTCCTAAGGTGGAGAAAGATTATACCACCACCATTTCTCCATCTTTCTCCATAGTGCCATCCATATCCATTATTCCCACTACTATTAGTATCCCCTCTAAGACTACCACAGTCAAAAACTTGAATAATTAAAGGGCATCTATAAAATTGAAATAGCTATGTCCACTACATAACTCCATGTTTCATCTACACAAATCACTATTCCCATGTCATCCACTAGTCCATCCCAGAAAAAACCAATGTTGTGTCCTCAAGCAAAGGGAAGAAGGAAAAGAAATTCATCATAGTCCACCCACTCCCTCAATATAGAGGTGTAGACTAGTCCAAGATCATTTTTACCTCTCTTCCTGACATAGTGCTTCAAGGATCCAAAAATAAATAATCAATAGAAGATCTTGAGGAGGAGATTGTGACTAAGGACATATAAGAAATATACCCCAACTAGCTAGTGATTCCTCTATGGGCCATTGATTTCAGAACCAACACTGCTCAAATGCCCAATTGTAAAATCACATATCTCCCATTAATAATGACCCTATTTTAAAATACCTCTAAGAACATTCAAATGGTGAGAAAGATAAATTTAGAGGATGAATCAGGTAGGGAAATGATTATAGAGGAAAAGGCAAGAAGTTTATGCTTTAACTAAAAGGTATAAAATTTAAGTGGGGTAGTCCCCCTAAAATGAATATTTTAGGTCCCTATTTAAATCTCATAAATATGCCATGGTGGCACTACATGAAGGGACAAAACTAGCAAGGTAGGATCTAGAAGTAGAAACAAAACAAATAAAGGAACAAAAATAGATTATTCACATTCCAATAGGTATTGAGGCTAAGGTATAGGAGGCTACCTCAATTTTTTAAAATTATTTAGAGGTACTAGAGGTAATATGGGTTGAATTATCCCCTCATATTGCTTGAAATCATCAATTGTATAATTATTTGAAAGGGGATGAGAATAAATTGAAGTTATTAATTTTATATATAACCAATAAGGCCTATAGCCATTTAGATATAATGACACCATTAAAGGAATCTAATAAACTCAATATGGTGGTCATTAGAACTCAATAAGAAAGATAATAATCAGAATAGTTGGGGAATTGATCCCAAAATACTAGGAACATGAGGCACTTATCTTGAAAATTTTGAATGATTTGAAGTAGTCAAAAGTGAAGGATGTTATAGGAAAGCTAATAATCAGAATAAAGTTTGATCAACTTATTCAAGAAGATTCAAATAATTTCAAGCATAGTTTATAAGGGATGCCACTAGAAGATATTAAAGCAAAACTAATATTTTCAAGAATTAAGGTAACTAAATTTGAAAATTTCAAAATCAACTTTTAGATGACAAAGGCAAAACATGCAAAGCTATTAGGGCAAGTTGGTAGGGTACATATACCCTCACTTTTGAACTTAGGTATAATCAGAAAACAACATGATTTGGATCATAAATTATATCTTGAGATAGAGGTAAAGAAGAAGAAAACTAAAGTGCCTACATCTAGTTTAACACTGATGTCTATAGTTACAACTCCCACCAAAATCAATGCATCCATGTAGACGTTGACTCAAACTTAAGTGCCAATTTTGTGCATACACATTATAAAAATTTTGTTAATTTTATATTTATAGTTATCTTATGATTCATAATTATTTTAAAAATTTGCCTATTCATTTTGTAAACATGCACATGTTACATGATTTTATAAAGGTTGACTTTAACTATTGACAAGTGTAAGATAATTTTATATGGTTTTGAGATCATAGTTAGAACTAAAGTTCTAACTATGCCACATAATGTATTTTGAATTTACTTGGAGTATGAGATGACCCCTTCCCAAAGCCTATTTAAACACATGTAACCCATAATTATAAAGGGTCAAAATATTTCAATATATAAGAGCAGAATCAATTTTGATTGCTAGCTTATGTGTTTGTGTATATTCTTTCCAATCTTTGTTTAATTATGCTTGTCTTATTTTGGTTGTATGATTCAATAATTATTAGTGTGAAAATTTTTCAAAGGATTTTTTTTTCATGATTGATATGAAGTTTAATTTGTACAGAATCTAGTGAATTATTATAAAATTAAACTAGTTATTGGCATGTAAGTTAATTGATTCATGTTTCTCAGTGTCTAGAGTTTCTTTCATTGATGTATTTTTTTGTTTATGTGAAATATCTATCTTAGATACCTCCCTAGTCTAAGTCATAATATCCTAATTAAGAGTGTTTAAAAGCTACTTTAAAAAGATAAACCTTTGACTGAGGCCTTTGAGTTTCCTATATCAATATTATCTTAGACTACTTAACCATATCTAACTGTGTGTGTGCAATAGTTACTAGTAACCAACATAGGTTTTTAAATCACTTATCTAATTACAAGACAACATATGAAGTAATTCCTAAAGCCATAGAGTCTCTCTTTCCTACTCTACCCTTCCTTTATTGAGTTTATTTTTGAGACCTACCCACTCTATATTAGTAACCATCTAACCACCAAATCAACTAGAATTTACTTTCTTTTAGAAACCACCCCTCTATTCATAACCCTTTTTAACAACATGCATTTCATTTCTAATATTTAATTATCTTATTTTTAATATTCCATACCTATAACTCATGATGTGGAGTGGATTTAACCTCTATTAAGATCCTTAAATGTTAGAGGCTACCTTATTATGAGTTAGTGTACATAAAACCCACATCAACAAATTTTTCTAGTGCTAGAAGGAGGTCCTTTGAGCACCTATAATAAAAGAGGATAGTTTATACATAGATTTGTACTAGAGTCACCTAGGAGAGTGACTAGATCTAGTTCTCAGGCTACTCTTCTAGCCTCACCCTTGTAAAATCATAGGATGCCTATATTTGTACCAACTACCCCTATCCATAATAAACTGAGGAAACCTTACTTAGTAAGGAGCACTTATCATATTAATAATCACATGGATCAACCACCTTGGTTGGTTGGATCTACTATTGCCATCCTAGGAGATGTGCATGACCTACCTAGGAATCCTAAAAAGTATATGTCATCCTTCTCACCTTCAAGAGCAACAACACCAAAGGAACACACCAACTATTTTATATATACTTTGATGTTAATTTATGTTATTAAATAAGATGTTACATGTAGGTTTTTCCATTTTACACTAATGGATGTTGCTTATTATTGTTGTCTTAATCTGATAGATAATTCCATAACTTCTTAGAATACATGTGAAGCTACTTTTCTTGCATAATTCAGATAGGTCACCAGCCTCAATTTCATATACCATCACTTCACTATAATTAATAGGGATTATAAAAATCCCATCTATACTTTCAATGTAATATTTCAAAAAATATATACCTAGTTAAGCCTAAGGTATAAACTAGAAGAAGCATTGGCATTAGAGATGTATAAGAATACTCTGGATCTAATTATTGTAGTGTTCATAAGAAGGGAATTTATTGTCACCACCTTGGAATTGGCCTATGAATAGGCCTTAAACATTGATATGTGGCTTAATTATTAGGTTCTTGGCACACCTAACACTAATAATGGCTTCTAAGCATTGAATCTAGTTCCACATGTAAAGCAAAACATCTCTACATTCAATCAAAACTCGTTATACATGTCACCTTCTTTGACATAAACAATGCAACCAAATTATAATTTCATTAACAACCATGCATAAGGAAATGGTTACCATAAAAATAAATATTTGGATACATCTTATACTATTATACTCAAGGGCACTGACTTTACAAAGGTGGAGCTAGATGCTATTTAAAAGATGGTTTAGAAGTTAAGTAATAACTTCCTCAGCATGCAAAGAAATATGGGAAATGCTAATGACCCAAGTGGTAATCAAAATTTTAAATTCTACAAGTATAATATACCATTTAATAGGCCTACAAACAACACAAATCAACCTAATAAGCTTTTAGATATTAACATGACAAAGATAGATCTACTAAATTGGTACAAAACATATAATACTTATCAACAAGGTAAGCTTGATTGTGTTTAATTGTGTGCATCATTTGAAATATTTAAAAGATAAGTATTAAGGCAAGATCAAATGCATAATCCACTAGGACTCTATTCCTTCAAGTACTACCATGTTCTTTGAGACTCATGAGTTTCCTTTTCCAAATGAAGATGAAAACATACCATAGGATAACACTGATGAGATTCATGATTTCTATCAATTATAAAAAGGTGGTTATAATCTAAATAATATGAAACCATTCAAAACTTCTATTCCTCTAAATAGCACAGCCATACCACTAAATCCAAAAATTTATAATAATCCACCTCCCTTGAGAGGGAATGATCAGCCTCAGAACAAGGAGGAATAGATCAAAGGAGGATACAACATCATTGAGGACATGAAGAAAATCAAAGACAATATTAATATTTATGAATTATCTCAAATCATAGAATAGAAAGAACTAATATGGAAGTATATCAAAAGGAAGGCCCCTATGGAAAGGACTAAAGCATCTATAGATAAAGCAAAGGTTGTTAACACAAATGTTATCTATAAAAGCAAGCCAGAGGTTCCACACTTTTTTGTTGACTATTAGGGCATTTCTTTAAAATATTAATAATTGTTTAGTTGATTCTAGAGCTTTAAAAACTATGATTCCTACTTCTATATGTCAAAATCTTGGCCTAACTCCAAGACATTCAAAGATAATAGTTTCATAGTTTGATAAAATGGTGGTACTAATAATTAGAGAATTGACTAATGTTTATATTTAGGTAGCATCTGAGCTATAATTCAAATGACTATAGACATCTTTGTGGTAGATATTCCTAAAGTTTATGGACTATTTTTTAGGAGGGAATAGTCTAAAATTCTCAATGGATATCTCTCAATAGATTTATCTCACATTTGACTACCATGGAGAGGCATTGCAAATCAAATCTAGATTGATAGGGAACCGAGGATAAAATATATTATCATAGAGTATAATGTTAAGAATGAAGAGGTAAAATATGAATCCCTTAGCCTTTGTGTTTATACTTTTTCTACATAAAATCAAATACAAGAGCCATAATATAAGGGTCCCAATTAGATATGGACTCTCTACTTTGATAGCGCTAGATCCAAACAAGGATCAAACATAAGAACTAAATTTATTGATCCAAAATGGAAGAAGTTCTTGGATGTATAAAATTTATAATACCATTACACTAATAATAAGGTTAAATGTTAAGCTTTAATTCTAGGATTTCATTTAGCACTCAATAATAATGTCAAATAGTTATTAGTATTTGGGGATTTAGAGCGAGTAGTCAATCTGGTCACAAAAAAATACCAATGCAAGTTATCTTATCTAAAAATATATAAACACAAAGCATGGGTTTTGTTTGAGATATTTGATCTTTCAACATACTACTAGTTCCTAGAGAGTAAAATGAAAATGCATATTCATTAGTTATTAATGCTACCAATTTGTATCCTCTCTAAAAATCCATGATAAAGAGATTCACCATTAAGCTAGTACCTTATCATTTTCTTCCTAAAAACATAGAAAATTTCTAGGTCTTTGATGATGATCACTAGATCATTCATTTTCTAACTAATTCAAGATAATTTGAGTCTAAAATCATTGATGATAAGGAAGTTATTTATTTCTACCAAGAGGAGTTAGATAATGAAGGTATACTCCATCTTAAATAAAATCATCTCCCAATTGGTTTGGTCTCATTAGAAAGACCATTTGATATAGATCCCCAAGTTTAATAGCTAAGGCAACCCAAATTTAATGAGTCTAATTTTAAAAGGGAGAATTTATGCAATGAATATATCCCATGCTATGTTAATATTGGACTCAATTGAACTCCAGAAGAAACACAATGAGTGAAGAATTTAATTACCCAATACAAATATGTGATTGCATGGGCATATGAAGACTTGAAGGTTTATGAACCAAAGGTCATCACTTATATGATTCCATTGAAACTAGACCATAAGCCATTTAGACAGAGATAGAGATAAGTGAATCCCATCATAGAGCCTCTCATTCAAAAAGAAGTGGAAAATTTGTTAAATGCAAGGATATTCTTCCCTATTAGACATTATACCTAGGTGGCCAATTTGGTCCTAGTCAGAAAGTAAAGTGGAGATATCAAGTTATGTGTTGATTTTAGAAATTATAAAAAAGCCTCTAAGAAGGATAACTATCCACAAACTTCTTTGGATGAGGTGATATAGATAGTTAGTGGCTTTGAAATTATGTCCTTTTTGGATAGATTTTTATGCTATAACTAGTTTTAGGTACAATCAGAGGATAGAATGAAAATGACATTTACTATGAAATGGGGTACTTATGCATATAAGAGGATACCTTTTATCCTAATAAATGTAGGAGCCACCTTTCAATGAGACATAGATCACACATTCAAAGGATTAATAGGTAAATGTATAATTATCTATAGGGATGATCTTACTATGTTCTCCAAGAATAGGAATGATCATGTGGGCTATCTCAAGTCAATATTCAAAAGATGTAAGAGATTTGGTATCTTGATGAACCCAAAGAAGATCATATTTTTATTAACTAAAGGCAAGCTCTTAGGGCACATCATTACCAAATAAGGGATCATCATTGATCTAGATAGAATCTAGGTAATTTCATAAAATACACCACTAAACAATAAGAAGGAGCTTAATTTATTCTTTGGGAAAATTAATTTCATAAGGAAGTTTATCTGAGGATTTGTAGAAATTGTAAGACCTTAAATGCAATGCTTAAATAAGATGCTAGAATAGAATGGAAAAATGAGGCCTATAAATCTTTTCAAGACTTTCAAGATGTAATATCTCAGGCCCCAATATTGATTAATCCATATTTTATAAAGTATTTTTAATTGTACTCATTTGATTTAGAACATATAATTTATTTTTCATAATTTAGAATAAAGATGAGAGTGAGCATCCAAGTGCATTCATGAGCATTGATTTGAAGGATGTAGAACTTAGGTACTCCATGATTGATAAATAGATCTTTGATTTTGTCAAAGTAGTGAAGAAATTTTGGCACTGCATCTTGAGGAATAAGACTATTTATAATGTACCTAATCCTATTGTCAAGCTCACCTTATCATGGAATGAATTAGAAGAATGTAGAGGTAAATAGATGGCAAATCTATAGGAGTTTGACATAGAAATTGAGCTAGTTAAGATCATTCATGATTAAAGAATTATCCAACTCATGACTGAACCTAATCCACATATTGTAGTTGAAGAGGTATGTGAATCCCAGGTATCTAGAGGGGAATGTTAAACTGACATAATTCAATATTTACTTATAGGTACTTGTTTCCCTTATCTCAACAGACAATGAAGGAGATCTTTGAGGATTAAAGTTGCTCACTAGATGATCAAGAAAGGATTTATCTATAGGAGAAACTATGAAGATGTCTATATTAGGTGTGTATATACAAAAGAGGCTAAAGATATTCTATAAAATCCACATCAAAAGATAGCAAGTGGTCACCCATCTGGGAATACCACATCCCACAAGATCTTAATAATGGGTTACTATTGGCCAACAATTTTCAAAGATACTCATGATCATGTAAGGACATGCCATGAATGCCAAGATTTATCTAGGAGAGAAGTACATGCAACCATGACCTTATAACTTATTCTTAAAGGAAGGCCATTTATCCAATGGGTTTATACTTTATTGGTGTCATTAACCCAAATTATTTAGTAGGTCATAAGTTAATACTCACTACCACATATTACAACACCTGATGGACTACGGTAGTGGCCACAAAGAATTCTAGAGCATAAGATGTGATTTCATTCTTGGAGGAAAACATCACAACTATATTTGACACTCCCATTTATCTATTTTGTGACAATGGGCTAGCATTCATATCAACTAAATTCACTGAATGGGCTCATGACAACCAAATCACTATCAAGTCATCTTCTAACCATTACCCTCAGGGAAATAGATTGGTCAAATCAATGAATAAGAACTTGATAGATGAAATTAATAAATTAGTTAAGGATAAGCCTAGGGACTGGTACAATATACTAAAGTATGCCCTTTGGGCAAATTGAACAAGATATAATTAGGCCTTCAAGGCCTCACCTTATCTATTAGTGTATGAACACATGCTAGTATTCCCAATCATGTTGAAATTATTGACTTATCAATTCATGTAGGAATACATGGAACCAAAGGAAAAATTAAAATATGGACTACTAGATATAATTGAAATGGAAGATTCAATAACTAAGGCCTTATAAACTTTCAACAAACACCAAGATGTATTCAAGAGATGGTTTGATAAGAGAGCAAAGGTTATATCATTTAAGATCTCAGATTTGGTACTTCTTTTGGATAAATCCCATGAAAATAAATGACATCATGAAAAAAATTCCCCATTATGGATTATACCATATCATATTTTAGATGAATAATTCATTTCATCTAAGGGACCTATAGGGCAATGAGCTCACATATCTAGTTAATGGATAGTTTTTGAAGAATTACTTCATGGATGTACCATCTAAATATACCCCTGATTGATGAGGAAGAATGGTAGAGGTAGGATTAGGTAATTTTATTTATTTATAGATTAGGTTTCTTGCTTTCAAGTTTAGTTTATTACTTTTTAGATTAGTTTTCTAGATTTATAGATTAGGCATGTTATTGTTTCCTATGACAATCTAAATTTTTATATTATAACATGACCAAGCCAACATCCAACTAGTTTATCTCCTTATTTTATGTTAAGATAGACTTATAATAAAAAGGAAAAAATTTCAAAGAGATTTACAACTTGAGGCCTATTCACAAACTGGGTATACTTTTGTGTTTATAGTCGTCAGGATTTAGGTATGTAATCATAATCATTCCATGATTGTGTCATAATTAAATATTTCTACCAGGTATGTAAAAGTTGATCTAAATTACTTCATATGAACTTAAGAAGTTTTATTATTTTTATTGGACCAAACACATTTATCATAATTATACTTGTTAAAGGTGAAAATTATTGGTATAGATATAGCTGGTAGGAACAATCTGGTAAATCCTTTGTTTTATAACCATACCATCTCATAAGGGTTTTAGCTCTCCTCCTTCCATTCAAATAAAAGAGAAATAAAATAAGAAAAAGAACAAATGAGTTCAAAAAAGTAATCAATAAATCCAAAAGAACATCTAAAGAAGATAAAAGGCTCACATGATGAAATAAAGTCAATCTACCTTGCATCATGATCAAAAAAATTAAGGAAGAAGGGAGAAGGAACCCAAGGTATCTCTGTCAGTGCTATGGATGAATGGTTGACATTAGAGAAATACCTAAGCTTCCCTTGATTCAGTATGCTTTAAATGAAACTAGAATGAAATCTATAATTATTCCAAGACTTTAAAAATCTAATTACAATAAGCTTTTAATGAAATTCACCTTTAGCACACATAGATCCATGGATGAGAAAGCAAGTATATTGTTTGATTTTACTTAGGATTCTCTTTCATATCTCTAATTTTATTATTTTTCTATGGCACAATTCATGTTTAATTTGAAATTACTAACTAAAGTTCTAGGTTCTTAAATACTCAAGATTATTCCCCCTGTAAGTCACTATTTATTGTACCCAATATACCCCTTTTTCTTCAAAGAGAAATGGGGACCCACTTTTTTTGTATTTTAAACTTGTTTGTTGAAGCTTTCTTCTATGAATTGTGCAAGTTATATTGAATTTCTCCTTAGTCTTTACACTTGGAAAAACAAAGCATTGGTATTATACATTTTTTAGACTAAATTTATTAATGACTTTTTGGGAGATCTTTGAAATCTATATGTTTTTTGGGATTTAGTCTTATTCATTAGAGATTATTCATTGGGGTTTTTTTATCAAATGTTTTTTTAGAGTTTATGTGTTAGAAATTTTGTTCGAATAATTATTATGAATAACTTGTTTTGTATCAATCTTTTTATTCTGACATTTTTGGTCTTTGAGCTTTGTATTCAATATTTTTTATTAGACAAGTTGTTCAAAATAGTAATCATTATATTTATTCAATTCATATATTTTCCTCTTCAAATTTTTTTATATCAAGCATTTTTTTTGAAACATTTGTTATGAAAGATTTGATCTTAGGGATTTTTGTTTGGGCTTTGTGTTTAGAAGATTTGTTTAGATATTTTGTAGGCTTGGTCCCAACATAAAACTTGAATCCTAATTCTTGACTACTAAAATCTTGTTATACTTAGCCAATAAAGAAAAAATACTTCCCAATACTTGTTAAGGATACCTACCAACTAAACTAACTAGATTTGAACTATGTAGGAAACTACAAAACATATGAATGTTGGACATTTATAACACACAAACTAGAATTTAATGTTAAGGATATATATATGAGGTGTAGCCATCAATGTATTCATTTGTCATAAATTAATTTAAACTCAATTTCTATCTTTCAAACAAAATCCCTATCACCCTATGAATCTATTAACAAGAAAACAAGCCACTATTGGAGGACAATTTTTCACAAAGCACGTAAATAGAGTTCAAAGTATTGCACATAATTGTAATGGAGTCATCATATAAGACCTTTAGGGGAGCACTTCCAACATCCCCATTCTCTATCAAGGATTCAACTGACTTCATAACATGGTATATGATGCAACCATCATTGATAATAGGTATGGAAATTACTCAGAACTATGGGATATTGTGGACTCTATCGATGTATTTTTGCTAGATGGAAATATATCCACCATGGAATGCCAATTTATTATATACTTGCTCTCTCTTATGAGACAAGCACTACACTCAGTGGTGGCCAAGCCTGAGGTGATGCCGTACATCGACCTACTATGATATTTATACTTTGCAAGGAAGATTATACATGATTCATTTTTATACCACATGGGCAACCAGATAGTCATGGTGTGCATATCTAGAACTAAATTTCAAAGGTATTTATCACTACTAGTTCTAAATGAATTTTTTGATAAGCATAGACTGATCAAAGACTTTATAATTTCATAGTCGATACAGTAATAAAAAAGATTTTGGGATAAACTATGTAAGATTTTTGTAGTTTCTCAACGTTTTTGATCTACACCTATGATCTTTCATTAGGAGAAAAATAAAATAAATTGAGGAACAACATGACCTTACATTTTATAAGGGTTTTGGAAATTAACAGTTATGAAAAGCTTCTAAAAAGGAATTAGTCATTGCAAAAAGTTTTCAAATTTCAAACAAGGCAAACTACCAAAAAGGAAGTTTCCCTAAATTTTTAATAATATTAAGAAATACCAATGATATTACCAATTAAAACCAATATTTAATATTTTATCATTAAAAATAGTTAATACTATTTCATTAAGATTAATTATATAATTAATATTTGTATTATTTATATACATTATTATTTGTGATAAATTTAAATTTAAATGTATTTAATATCAAATTTAACAAAATTTAATATCATACTAATATTATTAGATAATATTTATAATTAATATTATTAATAAAACAAATTATAATAAAATAATAAAATTGAAAAAATAATAATAAAATAAAATAAAAACTAAAATGAAAAAATTAATAAACCTCAAAAAATAGAAATTCAAATAACAACTAGCAAAAATGATATCAAGAAAAATTTTAAACCAAAATTAAATGCAAAGAGAAAATACCCATGCCAAAATCTATGATATACTAATATTATTATTCTAAATAATAATATAAAGGTTACTAATACCAATATTATCCAAATATTTAAAAACAAATAGAGATATAATAAATTATAATAATGATTATTATACTATAATAAATAATGGTAAATGTTATAATAAACTAAAAATTAAAAAATAGTAAAAATTAAAAATTACTATAATTACTAAAGGATAAAACATAATAAAATAAAGTAAAAAACAAAAATAAAGACACGTATAAAATTAAGAAATTCAAGAACACAACCTATCTATTCTCTAACTACAAGAAAAACAACCAGAAACAACAAGAAAGAAGTAAATAGAGAACAAAAATAGAGTGAAACCAAAAAATTAACTCATGAGGGTAAATTGTTAATAAAATATGGAAAAATAAACACAAAAAATTAAATAAAAGAAGAAAATAAATAATAAAATGAAGTTAATTTACATGAAAAAAGGTACAAGTTCAAGAGACAGCGCCCATAGTATAACATAAGGGGAAGAAGGAGATCCTAACTTCTGTAAATAATGGGTTTCTAAGCATGACTAATACCTAACCCTTCATCTCTATTAATATTGTTAGGATGTTTCAATATTTCAATGGCCTCCCTTATCTTATGCTTTTGGAGGTGATCTTCTATAACAATGACTCTAGTTTCCTCGATGTTGATAGAATGTTTTGTCTTGAAGGAGTGTTCTACTAGAGCTAGTTTTTCTTTTATTTCAAGATGAATATATTCAGCATGCTCTTTAATTATGTTGGTTTTATTTAACCAAAATAATTTAATGGATAAAGTACTAAGATCATGGCTTCTCCCTAGGGAGACAATGACTTATAAAGAAAAGAATCCCACCCCATTAAAAAATTTAGAATGGGAGTGTGGATTGGGATGGCCCTACTAAATAAGATGTATGACATGACTAGCATCCATTTTATTAATTTGGATTAGGTATCATTAATTCATTTTATGATGGCCAATGATGTCACTTTCTCCCTAGATAAAATTATTAGTTTCCATTTAAGAGAACAAATTTTGTATAAGATAAAGTGACCCACTCTAGTTGGCCACTTCTACGTGATGTTCTATCTCCTAGATGTCATAATGGGCATAATATATAAGGTCCTTGTTGAGCTCTAGAGCTCGGCCACATATTATGTAAAGTATTGGATTTGGGATTATTACCAATTCATGCATATTTATACATATACAAAGAACATGGTTTAAATATCCAAAGATGTTTATCCTCAAGTATGGCAAGAAATTAATGGGACTTCACTTCCCAAAATTGGAAAAATCATAATAAAAACACTAGTTAGAAGGGGAGATTATTGGTTCTATCCTAACTATATGGTGATCATGATTGTTGAACATAAGGTCTACCCCGTGTGCCTCCCCAAATATGTACCAGACAAGTTAAAAAAACAAGAAATTACTTATCAACTATGGTGGAGTATTAAGGAATACTTGATTAAAAACAAGAAGATCACATTCTATGGGTCACACATGATCATTTGTATAATGTGCTACACACAGAGAAAACACTTTGCAGAGGTAGGTAACAAAATACAAATCTACCACTTTTCCATCATGCCACACAGGGATTGGGACACCCATGGTCACATACAAAGACATATCTAGGGCTTTGGTATCCCATACCAACATGTCCTTTATGACCAAGAATTCCTATTTTTGAATGCAAAATATGATGACTAATTCCTAGACAAGGCAAAATTTGTATGCCTAAAGGAAGATCATTTAAAGATAACATAATAAGAGCCTTCAATTATAGTGAAGAAAATACATAAAGGGTTTCTACTTACTATAAGGTAGACAACTTCAAATTTTTGGAATAGCCAACCCCCATAGTAGATAGAGGTACAACGGGATCCTTCATATGAACTTCATTTTATGTTGAAATTTATCAAGAAAGAGCCAAGGGTGAATTATCATGATCCTATGGATCTCCATAGGATCCCATTGATCTATATTCCTCTAATAAGGAAGAATAAGAGCACATAGCTATAGTTGTATTATAAATGCCTATATTTACCCCTTAATTACAAGAGTCTACATTTCTAAGGTTATTTACAAAGGAACTTATTTCCTCAACTCAAAAAGGCTCCTCCTTGAAATAAAATACTACTATCTATTATACAATGAAATCAAGGACTCCCTTCATAGGTAGTCTAACAGTTGATCAATCATAGAGCCTGCCTTCAATTCCTCAACAATAGGAGGAAGAAGAACAAGAAATTGATGAAAAGAATAATTGGAGAGATCCAAATAACTGAACCTCATGAATAAAAAATGGAAGACACAAATCATAAATGGCATAATAGGTAAGAAGGATCAACCTTTAGAACCTACTTCCCTGGTTTCTTCATGTGTGCTTATTTTTGGTTCAATTCTAATTTCATTATTTTGAGGACTCCTAGGGGGAAGATTCCATCTTCACCCCTAATGTTTCATTTAATTCCTCTTCTCTCTTACACATTAATTTTCTCACTTCTAAGGTGGAGAAATATTCTACCACCACCATTGCTCTATCTCTTCCCATAGTTTGATCCACATCCATTGTTCCCACTACTAGTATCCCCTCTAGGACTACCACAATCAGAACCTTGAAGAAGAAAAGGGCATTCAAGAAAATTTAAATAGTTATGACCACTCCCTAATTCCATGTTTTATCCACACAAATCATTATGACCATACCATCTACCAATCCATCCTTGAAAACCATTATTATGTCCTCAAGAAAAGGGAAGACCGTAAATCAATTAATCATGGTAACCCACTCCCCTAATATGGAGGTGTGGACTAGTCCAATATCATTTGGCCCTCCCTTCCTGATACAATCCTCAAGGGATCCAAAAATCAATAGTTAGTAGAAGATATTGAGGAGGAGGATGTGACTAAAGACATACAAGAAATATACCCCAACCAACTAGTGATTCCTCCATAGGCCATTGATCTGAGAGCTAAGGCTAATCAAATGCCTAATTTTAAAATCATAGATCTTTCATCAATAATGACCCTATTTGACAAGACTTTTGGGAGTATTAAAAGGATGAAAAAGAGAAAATTTGAAGATGAAGATGGTAGGGAAATGATTCTAGAAGAAAAGGCAAGAAGTTTATGCCTTATCTAAAAGGAAGAATGGACAAGTGTGGTAGTACCCCTATAATGAAGATTTAAGGTCACTATCTAAAGCTCATAAATATGGCAAGATGGTACTACATAAAGGGATAAAATTGGTAAAATAGGAGATAGAAGCATAATTAGAATAAATAAAGGAATAACAATAGATAATTCATAATCTAGTAGTTATTGAGGTTGAGGTACAAGAGGTTACCTCAAAATGTTTTAATTCTTTATAGGCACTAGAGGAAATGCAAGCTAAATTATGCCCTTATATTGCCCAAACTCATCAATTATATAATTTATTTTAAAGGGGATGAGAATAAGTTGAAGCTATTAATTTTTTATAAAACCAATTAGGCCTATATCCATTTAGATCTAATGACACCATTAGAGGTATGAAATGCCCTCAATCTGGTGGTTGTTAGAACTTAAGAAGCAAGCAAATGGGTGATATCAATTAGAGAATTAATCCCCAAATACCAAGAATATGAGGCACTTATCCTTCAAATTTTGAATGATTTAAAGTTGTCAAAGGCAAAGGATGTTATAAGAAAGCTAATAAGTAGAATAAATTTTGATCATATTATTCAAGAAGCTTTAGAAAATTTCAAGTAGAGTTTACAAGGGCTGCCACTAGAAGATATTGAAGCAGAACTAATATTTAAAATTAATAAGGTAACTTAAGTTGAAATTTTCAAAATTAACTTTCAAATGATAAAGGTATAACATGCAAAGGTATTGGGGAAATTTGGAAGGGTACATAGAGCCTCACTTTTGAACTTAGATATAATTAAACAATAACATGGTGTGGTGTATAAATTTTATGTTGAGATAGAGGTAAAAAAGAAGAAAACTAAAGTGTCTACATCTAGTTCAACACTAATCTCTACAATTATAACTCCCACCAAAATCAATGCGTCAATGAAGACTTTGACATAGCCTTAAGGGCCAATTTTATGTGTGTACATTCTAAAAGCATTGTCAATTTTATATTTATAGTTTTCTTATGATTCAGACTTACTGTAAAAAGTTACTTATTCATTTTGTAACATCCACACATTGCATGATTTTGTAAGGGATAACTTTAACTATTGACAAGTGTAAGATAACTTTGTATTATTTTGAGACCATAGTTAGAACTAAATTTATAACTATGTCATGTAATGTATTTTACATGTACTTATAGGATGAGGAGAACCCTTCCCCAAGTCTATTTAAACACATGTAATCCATAATCATAATGGTTCATAATATTTTAGTATATAGGAGTAGGATTAGTTTTGATTATCAACTTATGTGTTTGTGTATTTTCTCTCCAGTATTTGTATAATTAGGCTTATCTATTTTTGGTTGTATGATTCAATAATTCTTAGTGTGAAAAATATTTCAATGAATTATTCTTTTCATGATTGATATGCTAGTTTTAGATGTGCAAAAGCTATTGAATTATTAGTAAATTAAATTGGTTATTGGTAAGTAAGTTAATTGATTCATGTTTCTGATTGTGTAGAGGATATTTTATTGATATAATTTTATGTGTATGTGCAATAGTTATCTTAGATACCTCCTTAGTTTGAGTCATAATCTCTTGATTAAGAGCGTGTAAAAGCTATTAAAAAAAGAGTAACCTTTGACTTAGGCCTTTGAGTTTTCTATATCAAGATTATCTTAGATTTCTTGACCATGTCTGACTATGTGTGTGAAAGAGTTAATATCAATGATCATAGGTTTTGAAATCACTTATCTATTTATAAGTCAACCTAAGAGGTGATTCCTAAATCCATAGAGTCTCTCTTTCCTACTCTACCCTTCATTTTTTGAGTTTATTTTTGAGACCTACCCACTCTAGATTTGTAACCATCCAGCCACCAACTAAACTAGATTTTACTTTCTTTTAGAGACCACCCCTCTATTCATAACCCTTGTTAATAACCTAAATGTCATACCTATTATTCCATCACCTAGTTTTTAACACCACATACATATAACTCATTCCTTGGATTGGAGTTCACCTCCATGAAGATCCTAAAACATTAGAGGCTACCTCATTATGAGTTGGTGTGCATAAGAACTGCATCAACAGTTTTCAAGTTAACTTTTCTTAGTCCACAAATATATTTTATACCTAAATTATTGTCAAATATAAGAGTGGAAGATAATATAATATTCATCTAAGTTCACATGATCTTGACACTTGTCTTCATCTAGCTTCCTCACTAGTGATTTTTAATGTTTTAAGTTTACTTTTCATCAAGGTCAACAAAGATTAACCACATGTATTAATCACATTTATCTATAACCCATAGATATATTCAATTTATGTGAAGTATTTTAGGAACCTAAGCTATCATTATTGATCCACATGTACTCACTTCTATCAAATCCAATGTTTGTTTGTATAGTTAATAATGCATAGTGACCCTTCACATAAGTAATAGTCATCCAAATGGCACAATCATAAGAATCCACATCTTGACACACCAAGGCACTAAATAAAATTTTAGTGACCCTCTAATGAAGTGGGACTACTCCACATGTCACCATATTATTTTACAAATTTACATAGTCAAAATTATAGATCACAATTTTATGGATCAAATAATTGAGTTAGATCACACCATGTATCCTCCTTGATATATTTAGTTTCCACATGTGTCATACCATGTGTCATCACCTTTATCCTTAATTCATGAATAAATATATAAATATTCTTGGTAGGCCTTTGGTCAAGTAATCAAATAATACTATGACACTTGTCATCATCTTGGGTATCTTAACATGTCAGGTGAGTGTACATAGCCAAAACCCAGTGACTACTTGGATAATTAAATTTCTTCTATCTATTTACATCTTACTTATCTATGGACAACATTTATATGCATATTATATGAAGTTATTTTAGAATCTAAAGGAATGAAAAGTATCCACTTATCATGACCATGTTTATCCATGTTTAATAATTTATTGCATAGACCTCTAAGTTGACTGACTAAGTGGATAAGTGAGATTGATCCACATGTCACAATATCACTTATTTGTGACCTTTACATAGTTATATAGATCCTAAATCCTATTGATCACCTAGGAAACTGAGATCAAACCATCTGTCACAATTATAGTTACTCATGACCATAAGCCCAATGTGAAAATTTCAAAGCTTAGCAAAGACTTAGGAACTAGATCAAACCATGTGTCCTCATCTTGCTTATTCATGATCAATAAACCAAGAAGTAAAAATATAAGGACATGTCATAAGTAAGGAATCAATAAAAGCCATGTATCTTGCTTTGAATAAAGAATAAATAACAATGGAAAGAAATTCTTAAAAAATGATAAAATGACATCTAGTGAAATCAATGACTCAACAAAGTGACTTAGTAGCCAAAACATAGTGACAATACACCACATGGTAAATAGTTCTAAAGAAATATACACCATAAAATCAAAATCAAAATAAGGATTAGCATGAGACCAAGGCATTGTCTATAACTAATTTATTTTCACAAGTAATCTAAGGAATCAAATTCTCAAATATGAATGAAATCTAAGGTAAACTCAACTACAAAGCAAAGATCATAGTTATATAAATTTAAGAAAACTTGGATTTTCAATTTTATTCAAAGTGATACATAGAAGTTTTGTAGTGTTATCATCTAGATAACGAAGCCCCTTTTCAAGGATGTATTTCAAAGGTAACATAAAGGTATAAAGTAAAGGTATAAAATGAAATCATAGAACCAATAAGATTAAGTGGCTTAGATAGAAAATTTAATCTTAGATAAGAGGAAATTCATCTGACGCTATAATGAAGGCATTTATAACTCAAATATTTTAGCATGTAGGATTTACCTTAAAGTAAGGACCACATCAATCTGTCTATGCAATTACATGTCTGAGTTGTGACTCAATTTTATTCTTAGATCAGTTATCTTTTCATCTAAGGATTTTCTTGTGAGAAAGTATTATCTACATTCATATTATAAAATCATGCCACAACATCATTCTAATTCTTTGAGTTGATTTGAACTAGTTGTTATAACTAATCATTCAACTAGGAATTTGTTTTAGTTATTCTATTTAGCCACACATTATTTTGTAAAATCACTTATGTATCTAAATTAAGGATTACTTGTCATATGCATAACTTGCATGTTTTTTGAAATATAGTATAAATTTAGACTCTGCTTAGATGATGAGGTGTCCTCATCCCAATCTATATATACATGTGTCTTTTAAATTCTAAAGTGAGGATAATTTTATAATTAAGGTGAATAATAAATTCTTTGGATTGGTTTGCATGTTCTCCATGATGTTCTTGTTTACTCCAAACCTTGTGTCTCATTTAGGAAGTTCCATCAAGCTAGTATGTTAGTTATTTGAATTATGTAATAGAAGATTTAAATATTTTTTTGTTTATAGTTCATAATAATATTTTTTATCAACATTGAATATGCAAAAATAGTTTAGTTATATAAAAATATTTGATTATGACCAATAGGATTGCTAAATCTTTTATTCAGGTTGTGTGGAAGTTTATTCATATAATCTCCAATCATAATCTTCCATTAATATAGGATGTGAAAAATAAATCTAATATTGGAAACAACATTCAATTATGAGCATAAAACTCACTATATGTTTTTTTAGATTTCTAACTATGTTTATATGTTTTGTATGCTGACATAAACTTTCATCATGTACTAGTTTCTATTCACTTGTCTAGCCATAAATTAAAAGACCAAATTAGAAGGGTTTCAGCCATATTTGATTCACAAACCTTATTTTTTAACCTAAATTTTCCTCATTTTATATTTTTTTATCCAATCTATGTTATGTTAGATCAACCCATCCATATCAAGTAGATCTCATACTCATGTCATATCTGAACCATCTAAGGTAAACAAAAAATTTGCTCACTGATATTCCACCACCAAGTTATTTACAAAACTAAATACCCTATAACTCGTGCCTTGGATCAAATATTTTCATCAATCCTAAAATGTGATGATACCTCAAATTTTTTTATGTTGTGCATAAAACCCACATTAATAAGATTCTAAATCAACACTAGAAGGAGGGCCAAGGGGGTCCTTGATCCAATTTTTTCATCTAATAAATTTTTGTAATCTTGTTAAAATATAAAAATCAAAAAATACGTTGTGGTCATTTACCTATCAAAATCTTAAGTATTTAGCATGTTTCTATAGAAGTTAAAGATCCAATTATTTCTCTTCCTAAATTTTAAAATGATGGCATAAAAAATATTAAGGAATATCTTTTTGCTTATAAATCTACTATGCTTGTTTGAAATTTCAATATGAAGATGTTGCTTATAGGTTTTTTCATTTACTTTACAAGGAGAGGTATTTGATTAGTTCTTAGGGTTGGAACCTAATTATATTACAAGTTCAAATGATTTTTTAAAATATATTTATGTTCCAGTATGGTCAAATTATTGATCCTCATATTTTATTGCAAGCATTTTTCATGATCAGAAGAGAGTCTTTTGAGCTAATTAGTGATTTCAATTTTAGATTTCAAAATAATTATAACACAATCATAAAAAATCATATAACTTATTAAGCAATGGTTTTAGATATATATTTTCATGTTTTGGGTCCATTAACCTCCACTTTTAAGAGAATGTTCTTGCAATAAAAACTTTAGTTATGGCTTATGTAAAAGCTATTCAGGTGGAATATTAGTTGTTATGCCTCAATATAAGACAATTGGAAGATTTGTTTAATTTCCAAATATTTTTAATATAAATTCAAAAATAAACTCCTCCTATCATGGTTCTAATAGAGTCTTTTAGGTTTCTCATACCACAATTCAAGTATAATCCTTTTGGTTTTAGCTAGAAGGTCATCAAGTTTCATTTTTATTAATCATGATATTCTTATAGAATAATATGATTTTTCAGATGAGGAAAAATACATTCATATTTTATTCCCATAAGATTATGAATAACACATTAAAGAAGAAGAGGAAGACATATGCTTATTAGTATGTGTTGAACCTCTTACTCCTCATAGCACCATGATAATTAATATTTAGGTACATTAATATCTAGATTGTGATCATGTTAGTGAGGTAAATCCTTACAATACTAAATCCTATGCTGATTTTATAAGTTCAAATACTTATTCTTCTTATTCATATTTTGGGACTAATGAACATTATTATTTTGAACACATGTTTTTTTAATTATATTTGATTCATAAGAAGGAAATTGAGATAATCATTAAGAAAGTATAAGGATGCATTTGCCTATTTAAGAAAATTAACTAAAATAACCTTTTTATTATCTAAAAGTGGGAGACATTTGAATCAAAGTTTGAAATTTGAATCAAAGTTTCCAAACCCACTCTCCCAACTTTATTTGGGATCTAGTTTTTTGATTAAATAAGATTTTCTACTTTATAGTTTAGATTTCTCACTTTATAGTATAGGTTTCCTATTTTCTTAGATTAATTTTATTGATTTATATATTTCATTTCATACTTTAGTTGTTATTATTTTATATATTAGTTTGTTTAGATTCATAAAAATCTAATGTTATCATGAATCTATCAAAATTATCCTAATAAGGGGTAGCCAAAATCACATTTTAATGGTGTTTATGATTTTAGGTTCATTAGATCAAGGTATGCATCATGCTTGAGTAGAAATTTTCATATGAACTAAATAAGTATATTATACAATTGAAATTTGCTCTGATGTTTTCACGCAAATTTTTGAAATACTTATCAATCTAAGAGATTAACTACAAATCTACATATTTAAAACTTGTCTAAGAGATAATAAACATTGAGAAAAGTTAAATTATGAATGACATATTTAATTATAATATGAAGTCTATTTATATACACCTAGTCAATGATGATTCCCAATTCTTCTTTCAAGAAAGGTTCAAAATAAATAAAATAACAAAACTCAAGGAGGAAAGGTGATTTAAGTAATCTATATTGATGTTATATATGCCTAGCTAGCAGTAGATAAATGATTAGAGTGGAATCAGAGGTATCTCTAATAGGGATATAGACACTTAGATGGAAACTGAGTAATGTTTGGATTCCCCTATTTTTAGTGTTTAAAGATAAATATTTCAAATAGGGCTATAGACACTTAGATGGCAACTGATTAATGTTTGGATTCCCCTATTTTTAGTGTTTAAAGATAAATATTTCAAACAAATAAGATCAATGCAATCTTCATTTTTGTCTAACTCTTTGAAAAACTCTCATAACAAAGAAGAATTAATCTTCACAAGATCACACACAATCTAAGGAATGAGAAGGGTTAGTATTTTTCATGATTTCATTTTGAGTCTCTTTTAATTTTAGGATTTATTTATTTTTTTATAGTAAAGTTTGAAGTTTTGTATGATCAAACAAAGTTCTAAGTTCTCAAATACTCTCGATTATTTCCCCACTAAGTCACCATTTTTTGTGACTAGCACACCCCAATTTTTAAATATTTAATGAGGGGCCACTTTAAGCTAAAAAATACAAGTCCATGTCTAAATTGTGTCAAAACTATGAAAGTCTAAACTATAAGTTATCTTATTAATCAAGATATTATCCTATGACCTATAATTTAAAAATTTAAATGAATATTAATGTTGAAATCATATATATATGTATATAGGCTTTCAATTCAAAATTTTCTCAAACTCTAGTTTTGATATATGGACTAATAAGGATAATGTAATATTTCTCTAAGGTTTTATCTACTATTTTTTAGGATAAAACTAGTTGACAAGTTAACTTTGCTCAGGACACATGTCTCTTTTATGCCTAAATGATTGTCAAATATAAGAGTGGAGATATAGTTTAATTTTCATATGGGTTCATAGGATCTCAAAACTTGACTTCATCTAGCTTCCTCATTGGTGATTTTGAATGTTCTGATTCTACTTTTCATTTGATTTAGCAAGGATTATCCATGTGTCTTGATCATGTTTATCCACATCCCATGGCTATGTTCAAAGTCTATGAATCATTATTAGCACCCAAGCTAATGGCATTGATCCATGTTTCTTAATCCTATATACTCACTTCCATCAGCTCCAATGGTTATCTATATAGTTAACAATACATAGTGACCCTCTGAATGAGTGATAGTCATACACATGGCACAACCTTAATAACCCACATCTTGACACACCAAGGCACTTAGTAAAATTTTATAAACCCTTAGATGAAGTGGTTTTTCCCTATGTCTCACCATCTCACTACATAGATATACATAGTTATAATGATAGATAACAAAGTTATGGATTAATAAATTGAGTGAGATCATGCATGTCCTCCTTGATATAGTTAACTACCATGTGTCACACCATGTGTCATCTCCTCATTCCCTCATGCATGAATAAAGATATTAATATATTTTTTAGTCCTTTAGGTAAGTGAATAAACTAACATAATAACATTTATCATCATCCTTGGCATTTGTAGCCTATTAAGAAAGTGTACACAGTCAAAACTAGTTGATCACCTAGAAAAATGAGAACCATCTAAATATTAACATCCTACTTATCCATGGACAATGACTATGTGTAAGTTTTATGAATTAATATGGTGATATAGTGGAATAATACCAATCACATTTCATGATCTTTCTCATTTGTGGCTAATAATAACTTACACATACCTCTAGGTTGAGTGACTAAGTGGATAAACGAGATTTTTACACATGTCACACTCTTGCTCATCCATAACCTACACATAATTACATATAGACTAAGTCCTAATGATCACCTAGGGAGATAAGATTTAACCACATGTCATAATCCTAGTTACTCATGATAATAGGACCAAGGTGCACATTTCAAAGCTTAGCTAAGACTTAACGAAGCAAGATCAAACCACACATCCTAATATTTTTTTAATCATAATCAAAAATATAATCAGTGTAAATATAAGGATAGATTCCAAGTGAGAAAGTGAGTAAAGGTAATGTATCATTCTTAAAATAAAGAATAAATATAAAGGGAAAGCAATTCATAAAAAAGTGAAAAAATGACATCTAGAAAAAATGATGACTCAACAAAGTGACTCAATAGCCAAAACATAGTGATAATAGGCCATGTGGAAAATAGTCCTATATAAATATACTAAATAAAATTAAAATCAAAATCAAGATTGGCATGAGACAAAGGTGTGAGACCAAGGCATGGTTTGAAACCAATTTCTTTGAACATGTAATCTAAGGGATCAAATTCTCAAGTATTAATTAAATCTAAGACAAACTTAGCTACAAAGTAATGTTCATAGTTTCACAAAGATTTAAAAAAATTATATTTTTTAGTTTATTAAGAGTGATACACATAAGTTTCATATCATCATCATCCAAAGAATCAAGACCCTTTTTAAGTATATATTGTAAGGGTAGCAAATAATTTTAAAGAAAAGTTATAAAACAAACTTGTATAACCAATAAATGAGATGAAGTGGAATAGATAGAAACATTATTCTTCGATAAGAGGAAATTTATCTGGCACTATAAGGAAGGCATCTGTAATTCAAATCTTTGATCATGTACGCTTCACCTTCAAGCAAGGACCACATTAATTTATCTATGGAATTGCATGTCTGAGTTGTGACTCAAGTCTATTTTTAGATTGGCTATCTTTGTATATGAGGATTTTTTAATGAAAAAGTATTATTTATATGCATATAATAAAATCAAGCCATAAAATCCTTATAATTATTTGAATCGAGTTGAAATGGTAGTTCCAATTGATCTTTCTAACCAAGACTTTGTTTTAATTTGTATCATTAGCCATAGATTATTTTATAAAATCACTTTTATGTCTAAATCAAGGATTATTTTTTTGAATGATTAATGCACATGTTTTTTTGGAATATATTCCAAATCTAGACATTATAAATTTAGACTCAAATTAGAGGATGAGGCATCCCCATCCCAAGCTATATATACATGTGTCCTATGAATTTCAAAGGGAGGAAAATTTTGCATAAGGTGAATAAAAATTATAAGTTTTACAAGTTTTCCTTGATGTGCTTGTCTTATCCAAACCCTACATCGCATTGAGAAAGTTACATCAAGTTTGTATGTTATTTATTTGAATGATGTAATATCATATTTAAATTCATGTTGTTCATATATGACACTAATATTTTTTATTAACATTGAATGTGCAAAACTAGTTCAGTTGTAGCAAAATCTTTGATTATGACTAATAGGTTTATTAAATCTTCTCTTCAATTTGTATATAAGTATCTTCATATAATTGTTCAAATTTTTTAATAATTGATTTTAATTCTTTATGCTCTAATAATAATTTCCCATTCATAGAGGATGTGAAAACGTAATCCAATATTGGTAGAAACATTTGATTATGAGCATAGAATTCACTATATTTATTTATTTAGACTTCTATCTATCTTTATATGGTTCATGTGCTGATATAAACTTGTAGTAGCCATTGGTTTCTATTCACTTCTCAATCCATAAATTAAAATACCATATTATAAGGGTTTCAATAGTTTTTGAGTCACAAACCTTTTTTTTTCCTACCTTTACCTCCTTTAATATTTTTTATCCATTTCATATTAGGCTAGATCCACCCATCCTTATCAAGTAGGTCTCAGACTCACATCATATCTAAAACATATAAGGTAAACAAATAATCCACTCACATTTATTTCAATACCAAGTTGTTTACAAAAGTGAATACCGTACAAATCATGCCTTAGAGTGAATATTTTCATTGATCCTAAAATATTAGAGGCCACTTCATAGGTAGGGTAAATTCTAGTATAAATTTTCATTAATTCATAAATATTTCAGATTTATAAATTGTCACTTAGATATTTAATGGGGTAATTAATAGTTTTATTCACCCAAATTACCTAGATGCAAGATAGTTTTTTGGGTCATGATGAAGAAGCATCATTCCTAGGAAGGTTTTTTAATATAATTTTGGTTTGTTTCATGAATTTTTTATTGGTGATGGTTTTCATGGCCTTGAAATGACTCCAAAATCCTTATATTTCAATTTGGTATTTTAGAATTTCTCATATACAGTTAGAATTTCAAATTACTAGTTTTCCCACCAAAACTTATTATTCAAAAATTTGAATAGTTTGTATGTGTTTAGTGTTGTAGGGGTAAATGAATGGATTATTAAATGTTTTGAACATTTTTTAAACATATATAATTACCCTTTAATTCATTTCAAGGTTATAATACTTCACTTATATGGAAATCCAACTTTGGTCCAAACTCCATGCTTCTCAACTTGTTTTATGACCATTAAAAAAGTCATTCTAGGTAATTACAGTAGTTATGGTCCATATAAAAGATATAATTTTAAAATTTAAGGTTGTTGTTTAATGTTTTAATTATAAAAACTTTGAATTAATAAAGGATAAATGACTGGTTTAAATAATTATTACCTACAAGCCCTATTTTTTGAGTTTGTAGTGTTGTTTCTTGACTATATATATTGTTCTAAGAAAATATCCATATATGTAATGAGTTATTGACTTACATTTTTTTTTTAATTTAATTATGGTTATTTTAATTTTTTTATGATTTTTCATTACTTGGTATATTTTTTCTATTGCTTAACAAAAAAAAATAGTCATGTAGAACCCATTGTTTCTTGCACAGTCAAAGGGAGATTTGATTAGAAACCTTGAAAAGTGGATTGTTAATGGTTTTAAAAAGATTTTAAGAGTTTTTGGAGGTTAATAAATATTTTTATAACCTTTAAAAATATTTATAAATTATTTTTATCACTCTTTAAGCATTTTTTTTGTGCTCTTAGGCTTGAATAAGGGTAAAAAAGCCCTAGATTAGGGTTTTGGTGATTCCAAGAGTTCCAACCATCAAAATCTACTAAAAAATTGAAGTATAATATAATTAAAGGTGATTTAAGTTATTTAGGAGGTTATATACCTATATGGTCTTGCTTTTATGGTCTATATGGGACTATGTTGTAAAATCATAGAAATAGGCCTAATTAAGAAGGTCTAGTGATAGATAGTCTAGAGAGACATTATGACCCTAAAATTTGACACAAGCATGTAATTAGATAGATGGTACCTATAAAATCCTTATAATATCTTTATCCATTTTAATTTTTTCATACAATTTAAAATATAGATTAAAAAAGCTACTAAAGTGGTCTAAAGGCCTAGGAAAGTTTGTAAGGCAAAGTTGAGATTTAGAACCAAGTTCATTTACATCATTTTGGTATAAAAGAAAATAAAGGACACATATAATAAAGTGGGATAGAATATATTCCTTAGAAGAGAGAGAAGCTAGTACTTGTTTGAAAATTTTCTTGAATAAAAGTCAAGATGCCACCAAGAAGGAATGTAGTAGGTGAGAAAGTAATAGCCTTACAGATGGGGGATGCCATATTATAGGATTTGAGGAACCTTAGGGTTAATTTTGATGTTATTATTACATCAGTGGAGGTTAACTAGAGAATAAGAGCAGTCACAAGTGATTTGAGTGACCAAGAGGAAGATGAACCCTAGGCCCCAAAATTAGAAGATGAAGGGGAGAGAGAGATTGAGGAGCAAAAGTTTGAGAAAATATTAAAGGTAGTGAAAGGTTAAGGATCTAATCCCAAATTGTATCTTACAATTTATGTAGGTAGCCTCAATGGGGAATAACTCCTTGACTAGAAATGGGAGTTAGACAAATACTTTTATTTTGAAGATATTTTAGAAGAGCAACAGGTGAAGTTTTCTAGAACCAAGTTAAAGGGTCATGCATCCATATGGTGGGATTATATCCAAGATGAGAGAAATAAAAAATTAAAGGCAAATTTTAAGTCTTATAATAGGATGGTGGAGAATTTGAATATTAAATTATTTCCTAGTGAATACATCACTAATTTGTATAGGAAGCTCTAAATATTAAAGCAAAAGAAGATGGGGGTGAGAGAGTAAATTGAAGAGTTATACAAATTGAGCATCATATTAGGTTATATGGAGGATGATAATGGCAAGGTTTCAAGGTTTTTAAATGTCTTGAGATACAACTTATAGGATAAGTTGAGTCTAGTCAATCCTAAAACTCTTGAAGAATGATACCAGTTGGCATTGAAGGCTGAATACAAAATTAATAGAAAGAAAAACCAATAAAATAGAGGAAGGGGTAGAAGTTTTATAGGTATAAGATAGAAAGGGGTAAGAGGATACTCATAAATAAGTAATCAAGGAGAGTCCAATAATTTATAAGAGCATCCCTCTAATTCAAGAGGTGGTTTTAGAGGTATGAGACCTTATAATAGAGGTGGATATGCATCAAGGGGTAGAGGATTAGGTGGATTTTTAAGAAGATATGTCAAGTGAAATAAGTTTGTTGGCCATAGATCATGGGAGTGCCTAGAGGATTATCTATTAAGAAGTCTAAGAACCATAGGTAGAAACCAAATTGTACAAGGATTTGAGGAGGAGAGTGTTTACTCTCCATCAATTATGAAAGATCCTGAAGTTGGAGAATAATCGCTCATGAGGAGGGTGTTGATAAAGACACCCAAGGAGAAGGAAACACCATAAAAGAAGACTATTTTCAAAACTTCTTAAAAATGCCAAGGTAAGTGTTATAAAATGGTCATAGATTTAGGAAGGACAAAAAAATAGTTTTAGTGGAAATGGTTAATAAACTTGGGTTGAAGATATTACCTCACCCCACACCATAAAATCTCTCATGGTTAAATAAGGGTCATCAATTATTGGTAAGTGAGAAAATTTACGTAGCATTCCAAGTTAGAAGGTATAAGGACAAGGTGTTTTTTTATGTCATCCCAATGGATGTTTGCCATGTGCTTCTTGGGATAACTTGGAAATATTATAGGAAAACCACTCATGATGGAAGAAGTAATATATACACCATGGTCAAAGATGGATTCAATCATACCTTTCTACCCATGAAGGATGAAGAGAGTGATCAACAAGTTAGCTTGCATGTGATGTTGGCAAATGGTAAAGAATTTCTAAATGTCATGAATGAAGAAAAATTAGGATTTGAATTGGTATTCAAGCCTAGAACTATTATGAAATCTGAAAAGATAAATGATATAACCAAATATATCTAAGATATGTTAAAGAAATATGCATAAATAGTTGTCGATAAGTTGCTCAACACATTGCCACCTATGAGAAACATAACACATCACATAAACTTTGTCCCTGAAGCAAGCCTACCTAACAAGGCAGCCTATAATATGACTCCTCAAGAGAATGATGATATAAAAATACAAGAGTTGTTTGTTAAAGATATGATCAAAGAAAGCCTTAGTCCTTGTGTAGTGCCTACAGTGTTGGTGCCAAAGAAGGAAGGTGAGTGGAGAATGTGTACTAATTCTAGGGCTATAAATAAGATCATCATAAGATATAGATTTCCACTTCCTAATATGGAGGATTATAAGGATTTATTGAGTGTATCAAGGTATTTTTAAAAATCGATCTCAAGAGTGGGTACTAACAGATTAGAATTAGGAAAGGTAATGAGTGGAAGACTGCTTTCAAGATAAATAAATGTTTGTATGAGTGGCTAGTCATACCATTTGGTTTGACCATTGAAAAAATTAATTTTATGAGATTAATGAATGAAGGTATTAAGTCTTTCATAGGAAAGTTTTTAGTGGTGTATTTTGATGACATACTAATCTACAACCATAACAATGAGGAACATCTTCACCATTTGGATCTAGTCATGAGGGGACTACAAGAAGAAAGGTTGTTGTTCAACCTAAATAAGTGTGAGTTCATTAAGTCAAAGATGTTGTACCTTGTATTTATAATATCAAAATAGATGCTGAAGATGGATAAGAATAAGGTGAAGGAAATCATGGAGTGGCCAACACCTATGATAGGATGAGAGGTGAGAAGTTTTCATGGTCTTGAAAGATTTTATAGAAAATTCATTAGGAATTTCAATGGGATATGTGTTATTATCATAGAAACCATCAAGGGAGAAAGAAAAAGTTTGTGTGTAATGAGAAATCAAAGAAGAGTTTCCAATACTTGAAGTAAAGAATCATAGAGTTGCCAATACTAGCATTTCCAAACTTTAATAAGGTGTTTCAAATAGAATGTGATGTAAGTGGAGTGGTAATAGGGGATATACTAATATAAGAAGGTATACCTATAGCCTATTTTAGTGATAAGTTGAATGATGCCAAGAAGAAGTACTCATCTTATGACTTGGAGTTATATGCAATGATACAAGCATTGAAGAAGTGAAGGCATTATCTCATGGCAAAGGAATTCATTATGTACATGGATAATCATGAAATTTAGTTCATCTCTAATCAATCCAAAATGAACCAAAAACACATGAAATTGGTCGAGTACATGTATAATTTCACCTTCACTATATATTTTAGTGAATTTTAACTTATATTTCAAGAAAGGAATAAGAAGAAACTAGATATGAGTATGGTTGAAAACATGTTTGGTTATGCATGTGTTGAATTAGATTATTGTAAAGAACTCTTCTTTAGATTAGGAGGATGACATATAAATAAGACAACACTAAAGTAAATGGTTGGTTAGATAGATAGTTTGGTGGATTGCCTAGCACCAGCTAGATCCCAAAATTAAGAGCTTCCTCGAGGGATATCAATCTACACATTTTAAATAATTAATTTTATAAAATAGAAGATAAAGTGCATGCATCAATAATCAAAATGTAATAAAATTGAATGCAATAAATGTTTGATAAATAAAATGACTAATGTAATAATAAGTGGGTTAATATTAATGCTAAATAGTTTGGGTGTGGTTCAAAAAATAGGTTGGTGCCTATGAATAGGATGATGAAAAGAAAGATGGATTTGGTTGAGTGTAGGTAGATGAAAATAGATTACTATTATTTTCTACCATAATGGTCATCGATGGTTGAGGTGACTGTTGGTAGTTGAAGTGACTGTCAATAGTTGAGACAACCATTGATGGTTGGATGGATTGTTGGTGGTTAGGATGAACATTGGTGGTTATTGTACATTAGGTTTGGGTGACAAAAGGTTAGATTGATGGGATCACATAAGGCAATTTTGGGAGATTGGTTTATATTGGGTTGATCACAAAATACAAATAAAGTAATTGAATCATTGAAATAAAATATTTAGCTTGCAAAAGGCTAAACAGATGAATGGTTGAGTTTATTAGCTTATGAGTGGAGTTTGGCATGATTCTGATAGAGTAATAGTACTTGGATATTAATTGATGGGTGGCTATAATTCAACTCTATGTTGTGATGGATAGATCACTAGATTGCTAGAAGAAATGACCTACAAATAAACTCTATATGTAAAAGTTCTTAAATTCATGGATATATCCCTTTTCACCTCCTACTCCTCTCTTCTTATAGGCAAGGAAGGAGAGTTTCAAAAATATATTAACAAGGGGTCCAACTTGCTATCTAAATATAACTCATGCATGCATTAGCTTATACATGGATAAAAAACCAAATTAGGGTGAAGGGTCAGTTGAGTTAGTTTAGATGGTAGACCCTAACCATCGATGGTTAGGGTCACCATGAATGGTTAGGGTAACCATTGATGGTCAAGGGTCAAGATAAAGTTGGGTTAAAAGGTGTGTTTAGCCATTTGGTCAAACTGACTAGCATTGGGTAGGTTTGGAGTCAAATGGTCTAGGCTAGGCCCAAGGGGGTCCTGAGGTGGTCCAGGGGAATTGTGACTTTTGAAACCATCATATGTATATTTTTGGTGTTTAAATTTTTCCCCTTTTTATTATGCATTTTGTATCAATAATTTGAAAAATAAAAATTGATTGCTAGTCAAAGGTTCAGTTGTCCTGAGCATGGGAGGAGTTGTTCCCCCTCAAACCAAGAGTGGGTGAGGTGAAAGAGAATCAAGCATAGGTTTGATAAGTGGGTAGTGGATGGGAAAATGGGTGAATGATAGATTAGGCACTAAAATTCAAACATGCACACAAAGTGTAAAAAAATTATGATATCCATGATCATGCATTGACTACATTGCCATAGTTGGTAAAAATAAAGGTCAATGCTAGAAGGACAAGTGATAAGTAGATTACATGATTATATTTAGGCATGGTAGCTAGGTTCACTCATAAATGCATGTATCCTAAGAAAGGGATGTGTTTTCATGGGTATCCAAGGTAGGAAATGCTCTCAATAAAAACATAAATTGGTTAGGTGAAGTCATAGGTATCTAAGGTAGGAAGTTCTCCCAAGAAGAAACAAGTGGGTCTGGTATGCACAAAGTAGTGTAAGTTAAACAATTTGGTCAACATGGTAATTATTATCATTGTTTTCAAAATAACCAAGAAAAATTCATTGTAAAACATGTATTAGTTGGATTGAAATGGACCAATGGCAAGGTGATGAGGTGGTTATCGAGGTGGGTAAAGAAGGTAGTCTCTATAGGTGGGTGTGGGGTGAGGTGTGCCAAAAATTTATGGGAGAAGAGGTAAAGGCTAAAAGTTAAGTTCTTGATCATTGATGGTTAGGTGTCTAAGGGGTGACCATTAGTGGTCACCCTAACCATCGACAGTCAGGGTTAAACCCTAAAAGTTTGGAGGTCAAAAGCAAAAAGAGAGTCATTTTGGACTCATATGAATAGTTAAACTATTAAGCTCTGGTAGTTTGTCATATTGGGTGAAGGTGTTAATGGTGATTGGTGAATAGGCAAGTGGTGGAATTATTGAATTGTATTGATCAAATAAACCAAAGATGATGTAGGGTGGGCACAAATATAGACAAGGATGGGCAATGGATTCCCAAATTCCTCCTTAGAGATGGCTGAGGAATGAGGTAGGTGATATCGTCAAATTAGTAATTTATATGTGATTTGTATGAAATTTAAATTGGGTATATGCTTGTTTTCTTATTGTTGTGGGAGGGTATAGTTAGTTTTACCTAGTTGTAGGTTTTTTATGTTGTTTACTTGAAATGGATGAGTAAAAATTGAAATTAGGAGGGTGGGTAGTGGGGGGTAGGGTAGAAGACAAAGGTAGGATAATGGGTGGTCAGATTTGGGTGTGTGGGGAAGTTTTTAGGTGGGTAAGGTTTAGGTGATTTCCACCAGTAGTCACACCCAATGACCATTAGTGGTTATCATGACTGTCGATGGTTGATGAGCATCGATAAAAGGGTTACCTAACCATTAGCAGTCATAGAAATCATCAATGGTCAACCTAATGGCCAATTTTTTTAATAAAAAGATTTGAATATTTGAATGTTATAAAGTTTGGTAAATAAGGTATCAAGTGTAAGTCCTTAGGTAGTAACTTTTAAGGTTGTAATGATGGTGGAAGTCAAGGGGGTGGCTATGGTTGTCAGATAAGGGGTAAGGGGCAAATAGTTGATGATGAGGGTATAGGGTAATAGGTCATAATTTAAGTGTTAAAGGTAGATAAAATAGGTTTAAGAGGATAATTTCATAATAAAAATAGTATAGGGAACTAATTTGTTTTTTATCAAATGTTTATAGGCATGGGAACATATTTAAATGCATGATCAAGTCTCACACATCTTTTCAGAGATCTAATAGGGTATGACTACCATAGATTGGGCTCAGATGGAGGAGGTGAGCCTTCGATCAATGATACATTATCAACACATGCCTCATGATATGGTGATGATCATGGCCCTCATCGAGAGATGAGATGTAGCCATGAACACCTTCCTACTACCCACTAGTGAGATGACAATATTTCTAGAGGATGTTCATAGGATCACTTAGTTACCCATATGGGGTGACTTGGTTTATCACATATAGCAAGAGGAGAGTGATGACCTCTTAAAGCTATTATATGGAGATGATCATGATTGAGTGACGTGGCATGCTAGTGGCTTCAACTACACTATATTTTATTAGAGTGTGAGAGATGATAGGAGATTGACGAACGTGATGATGATGGCATTCTCATATTTTTATATTATTGATTTAATTAGTGGGATGTTCATGTACTTGTTGTTAGGGGTATTGGTCAAGATGTTACTAGGTTGTATAGTGTTTGGTTGGGTGCATATGTTACTTGTGTAGATATATAGGGAGTTATGAGGATTCAAAGATGATAAGAGGTATGGCATCAGTGTGGGGTTGATTCTACACTACTAAGCCTATGATCACATCTAAGTGTTAAGGTTAATGGGGTTATTGTAGATAGGGTATATTCAGATAGATTTCTTAGTTTATTTTATGAAGTGGAGAGCTAAATTTTATATCACATGTGCAAGAGGAGGGGTGTATGATAATAATTAGTTCAAAGGTGCATTAGATGCCTTGGTCATCAATAATGTTACTTAGAGGCCCTATGTTGGGTTTCTAGAGTGGGATAAATAAAAGAGACACACCTTACCCTTACGAATTTATAAGTGGATCCTTGGTAAGAGGGATGGAAAGGTAGGGCTCATCTAGTTTGATAGGGTATAGAGATACTTTGGCTTGGTATAGGGTATGTCAAGCCCATTTCCCAGATATAGGTGGGAGGATGTAAATATCCTACTACCTAAGCCATATCTAGTATAGACCTTGATGGATCATAAAGAGTTGCTAGCATGGCTAGTGATAGATGATGCAAGTTTTCTAGATCGTTACCCTACATGGTATCAAGCTCTTTACATGGTGGTATATTTTTGTGGGGATGATGATGGTAGGTGGTCGATGGATGTTAACCCAACTAGTAGAGGTCAATAGGCATAGGTTTAGGGGTTTTCCTTAAATACATAGGTAGGATAAATGTTATCCACTACATAGGCATAGGTTTTAGCATTACAGGGTCAATTGGTAACTTTATAGGGTCATGTGGCTACACTTACAAGTGAGAGGAACTAGGATAGAGATTCACTAGCTCTTGTTACTCAAGAGAGAGACTATTTGAGATAGGATGGAAGAGGAGAACACCTTTAGGGACATAGAGAACCATCCCCATAGTATGATACCTAGCCATAATGGAGGAGTTATGCTACTATGAGGCTATAGTCCTAAGGTATTGTCATGATGAACCCTAATGGGGCAAGTATAGAGCTATCTTAGTAGGTGGTATAAGTGTATCAATACAAAGTCAGTGGGTTTATTTTGTAGGTGGACAAGCAGGGACCTCAGGTGGATATGCACTAGGAAGTAGTGGTGCTCCAGGAGATAGTGGTGCCTCAAGGGCATAGATATGACATGGATTATGATATTATAGTTTATTGTATATAATTTTGATACTAGCCTATGAGTCAATGTGGTGATATGTACATTTTGAGAGAGATATGTATATTGGTGTAGACATTATGATGTTATTGACTCACAATTTATAGATATGATCCTTGTTTATTTTTAATTATTTATGGTGTAATTTAATGGTTATGATGTGATGTTTATATTGATTATTGATGATGTTATAGGTATTATGGTTGTGTTATGGATATGGGTACTGATGTAGACTTTCCTAGCTAGGCATGTGATGAGTTGTATCTTGTTTTTATGTTCATATGATATGGATGTGATAATGATATTAATTTTAAAAGTGAATGAGTACATGCTTCCTCATTTACATTTAGGCATGTGGTATAAATGGTTTATTTTGTTATTGTTCATGTATTATTGATTTTTGCATGGTTATGGATATGCTAATGATGTTTTATTTTGTTCATGATACATGTTAATATGTTGTGGTTATTATTATGGTTATTGTTTCTTAAGATTTTTTTTTCAAAATAATGGGGTTTTATTCCTAGTTAAATAAATAGGTCTGAGAAAATTAAATTAGTACATAATATGTAGGAATTAAGATACTAATTTGTGTAAATATACTTGTATTTTTGCCTTTTCTAAATATAGTAATAAATAAGATAAATCTACCTTAGCTTATTTTGAATGATCCAAACTGAGGCAAGGTCTGATACTGGAGGAACAAGACTAGGAAACTATAAAAAACTATATCTTGAGGTTCATTTCTAGATTGGATAGGAGCACCAAAAGTAGGACACCCTACTATCTAGTGTTGTAGTCCTTTTTTGGTGACGTTATCTAGGTGGTCTGATATGTTTGGGTTCTATTTCGTAGGCCTGTGTTACTCTGTCAGTGAAATATCAAAGCCTAGAAGCTTGAGGAGCTCATTGTGCATCTATTTTTAATCTTCAAAGCCCTAGGAGCTCTTTGTGCTTGAAATTGAATGAAAATTTTAAAAATATAGAGAAAGGGTTAGTGTGTAAAGGATACATTAGATGCACTTCATAACCCATGTGTGGGTACACTACCTACATACCAATACTCCAAGGAGGGATCAAGCTAACATAGTTCTCCCATTGAAGTGCTTGGGATAATTATGTATGATAAATGTAACTAGATGCAAAAGTATATGTACTTCAAGTGGTTAGGGACTAATAAAAAGGTTTTAATAAGTTTTAAATGATCTTAGAAGGTTGTATGAAAATAATAGGGAAGAGTGATTGAGTGTACTTCCTTGTATTCTTGCTTCTTTCCTATAAATGAGTGCTAACCCTTCTAAATGGACTTCAAATGGCCTTTTATATGGAAATTAATGATCAAGGGTTAAATTAATTCACATTAGGATGACAATAAAAAAATAAGGATCCAAAAGAATCTGACCATTAGGACCAATTTTCTACTTGGACAACAACACCAAAATCAGGACACCCTAGGTTTCAGTGCTCCTATCCAAGTTGGGTAATATTTTATAGAGGGAATGAGACCTAGGGGGATGGATTTGGGCCTAAAAGCAATTCTTGGGTCTATAATGGTTAAGTCCAAAAGTTTTTGGATGATTGGGAATTAGTGAAAGAATAGCCTAGAAGGGTTGTGTAAGCAAGTAAGAAGACCTATGGATTAGGTATCATTAGCCATGCTTAAGTAATCTAATTTCATATTTTATATGACTAAATTTTCCCCCCTTTATTTTTTTGATGGAAAAAAGTGAAATACTATGATAAAATAAAGTAAAAAGCATACATGAACTTACTTGTAAGGGATAAGCTCATGAAGTTGTGTGATGATGGATGTGTATAGAGAGAACATGTTACGAAGTGTGAATCTGTAATGAAAACATAAAATTAGATCACTTATTACTAGATACACTATATATAAAATAATAAAATACAAAATTTAATTAAAAGGTAGAGAAAGGAATGAATACACCTCATTGGGTATGCAAACTAATACAAAACCTATTGTGATGTTGGATTGTGTTGGATGATGCTAGGTATATGTTGAATCAAAATTAATATCATGAACAAATTTGAGTGCTCAATTCCCTAGAAGGTGGATCAATAATGTAAAAACTATCCCTTTGATTCTGTCATCACCAACTAAGTGAAGTTAATGAATCATGCATATGTTAATTTATGTTTGAACTATGTGTCTAATCCCTTTGAATAGGTAGCTAAAGAATTTAAAGGTTAGCCCTTTGGATCCATCATTACACATGAAGTGAAGCTATGAAGTGATATTGATATAGAATAGATGTCATATGAGATGGCTCATGGAGCCCATGGATGTTCTAGAAATCTAAAAATGTGGCATGGATAGCCTGAATTTATGCTAAAAACTAGGCCATTCTTAGCCATTTCAAAAGATGGAGGTTAGGCTTATATGAAAACCACTTCAAAACTAATATACAAAGCTTATGTGAAAGCCACATAAGGAAATTAGGTACTCAAAAAGTTAAATTTGTATGAAAGTTCAACTTAAAAGTGATGCCAACCACCTATAGATGGAGTAAGGCACATAAATACTAAGAATACTTGAATAATAAATTGAAATTAGAAATAAAAGAAGACGAATGTGTTATGCACATTGCCCCTAATCATTAATGTCTAGAACATGGATTTTAATCTAGAAGTTATGTCAACTACCTAATCTAAAATTAATAGTGATAACCATCATGTCATACATGATAACCCCCCATATCTAAATTCTCTGATAAAACTATACTAAACTACTGATTCTGACTGATTTAGATGTGCAAAAATTGTATCTAAACTAAATTTTTTGCCTATTTCTAGAAAACTTGAATGTTTTTTTTTTCCTATATAGGAGTGATAAAATGAGGAAACCCATATTTTTAGTGTAATTTTCCATTTCTATCACTATTATCTTATGCTAAAATCAGTTATTGATCTAGAATTGTCACTATTTTTTTGCTCTATTCTGACTAGTTTGACCTTTGGGTTCTGAACTAGGTGATTTGAATGCTATTATTTCGACTATTAGAAGATTTGATCACTATGAAAAACCCATATTTTTTCCCCCTCTTCTAAGGGTATGAATGATGATCTTGTAATTACTACCCTTAAAAGAAAAAAGTGCTACAAGTGTGTTATGTTACATAGATACATGATATAGCAATGATATTTGACAAGATATATCTAAATATAACAATGTGTATATGGAGATATTGTTATATCAGTAGGGGTATGCCTAGATAGATATATCAATGTAAAATCATGTGAAAAGTATTGAATTATAATTGGAAAAGTTTAGATGTTAGTTTTTAGTTGGAGGGATGAAGCATGATGTCCATCATGACATCCAAGAAAATAAGGGAAATGCATGATGTGGATCATGGCATTGCACACATTGAGAATCAAAACAAGAAATCAATTAAGAATCAAGAAGAATATAGGGATGGACAAGGGGCCATGTAAGCAAGGGACATGCACATATGTCACTCAAAATGAAAATCAAACATAGAAGGCATGTTCAAATGCCACATACATATGCAAGTGAAACAAGCAAAGTTAGCATAGGGGCTATAGGCACATGGAAGAGTACAAGTAAAGGGAATTGGAAAATGTCCTAAGGCACATGAATATAAGCAAAGAACATTGTAAAATGTTCTAAATAATAAAAATAGATAAACAAGAATTGGAAATGCAATCACACAAGCTATGCTAAGTAAGAGGAGAAAGCATGTAATAATTGGAAAGGTAGAATCACATCTAAATAATCAAATAAAATGTGAAAGTATGTAAAACATGTGTAATATAAGACTAGGTATATTCTAAGAAATACACAAGTGATAGATACTAGTGAAATGTTGATATAGTAATAATATTAATGTTAGGAAGGAATGTACATTAGCATGATAACTCAAAGTGTGTAGTGTAAGATTGACATAACCTGGATGGTGTAGTCATGTAGAATATGCCCCTAGTAAGTAGGTATATCAATATGTGTCTCAAATGTATAAGTAGGAATTCCCCCTCAATGGGTAAAGTGAAGCAATCAATTAGTTGGATGTCACTTCACACACTCAAAAGAGATCAAGTGAAGCATGGTAATGTAGAAAATTTGACATACAATAGCATGAAACAAAAAATGTAAATCTTAGCATGATAGTAGTAATGAAAATCATGGATGATGCATACAATAAAAAAAATTGGTGTTTTTGATATATTTTTATATTTTTATATTTTTATATAAGATATGTATAGGTAAAATTGAGAAGAAATGATACTAATCGATGAGTCTCATATGAGACTCCCTATCATAGTGTCTTATATCAAGTAAATGAATTATGTGTGATCATGAGGCATGATTGAATGTCTGAGATTGTAAAACTAAAATCTATGTACATTGTAACTTCTTGAAAATATCTAAAGTGGAAATTGAATGTGGGGTCCCCCTGTAGCTCTAAGGATTGGATGCAATTATAGGTCTCTTAGGGACCCATCTAGAAGTAGAAAAAGCTCTATGAATAGGTGATGTCTATGTAGCTATATGAGACACTAATGTTACTACTTTGGGTGTGAACCATATATATGGAATCTATTTAGAATCCTAAAACTATGGAGGTGTGTAAACCATTTGTAATGCTAATGGATGTCACCACTATGGCTAGATCTGAAGTGGAAGTGAACTTGAAACTAGAGGAGAAACTAAAATAGGTGGAAGAATTAGAGCTAGTGTTTATAAGTTGTTATGTGGCTCTGAAGTGGAGAGTAGTGACTCATAAGGAACTCTATCAACAATAATAACCTGATTATCAAGAATTAATTTCATGCACCTGTGAACTATAGAAGGTACTACCCTAAGTTTTTGAATCCATGATCAACCAAGTAATATGTCAAAAACTCCTACACTAAGAACTATAGTGAATGGTGTTGCCAAATATGTAGGACCAAAATGTAGTGGAAGTATTATCTCTCTTAATGAAATCTATATATGCCCACTAAAACCACTGATAACTATGTCTATCACAGTGATATCCTATTTTGAATAACATAAATGCTATAGTAGTGTCAAGGTGCACATGTTAAGGCTAGAACCATTGCCAATAAGCACACTAAAAATAGGTCAATTATGAATATGTGCTCTAATAAAAAGTGCATTATAACCTATATTATCCTCCATAATATCTTGATCTAAAAAATTTATTAAAGGTCTAGCTAGAACTCTTGACTCATACACACCTATCATACCTCTCAGAGGATGTGACTCAACTGAAGGTGCCTGGTATGTAATTGGTGGAGGATGTGCATGGCATGTATGGTGAACACCTAAGGTGTCTTATTTCTCCTATTTATAATTTTATGGAAATGGATCTGAGAAAATTTTCAAAGCCTTATCTTGTGTTGGCTTTGATTTTAGAGGATTAATTAAAGTACCCACATTAAGTAGATTATCATCTATCAAGTCATGTATCTTATATCTAAAACTGATACATCTATTTTTTGTGTGGCCTAGTACCCTATAAAAATTACAAAATACATGTTAATCATATCCCCATGGAAGAGGATTTACTAGGTCAACTTCCTAGATAGGAGGGAGAATGATGATGTTACATTCCAGTAACTATTATAAAACCTTGGCTAGAGAAACTGGTAGATTGGTAAATGCACAATGAGGAGGTGCTGATAAAACCACACACTAAGGGAGATTTGAAGCCACATTGATTTTTGGTTGATTCTAATTCTTATTTTCATTAATTTTGACCTATATGAGACTTTTCTATTACTCTTGTTTGTTTTTTCTGAGATACTTGAGTACTTAAGTTTGCCCATTGAAATTAGCTTGATTTCACATTTTAGTTAAGGAATAAAATCACTTAAAAATAATTAATTCATGAAGTGTTGGTAGAAGACTATATTTGAAGAGGTCTTATAACTCTTGATCTACCATGAGACTAGTCATCTTAACCAAGATGGTCTTATACCAAAGAACATAGTCCATGAGATGCTCATTTGGTCATT
This sequence comes from Torreya grandis, assembly GCA_037957365.1. Lineage (NCBI taxonomy): Eukaryota > Viridiplantae > Streptophyta > Pinopsida > Cupressales > Taxaceae > Torreya > Torreya grandis. Next base: position 2,508,103 of record JARHVA010002170.1, on the reverse strand, counting down.
ATTTCTATTGAGCAACTTGAGCATTTGAAACCTTATCACTAATGTTGATACTAAAATATGCTAGGAACATGTTTTCTAAAGGATTGAATGCCATGACTAACTGATTCAATAGACTATAAAACCATTGTAAAGAATAATCCTTTAGATTCCATGGAAATACCTTAGTAAACATCTAATCATTGGGTACATAATTTAAACATACTGCATGAAAAGATCTCAAGTGTGTCTATAGATCACCCTTGCCATCATAAATAGTAAGCTTGGGTTGAATAAAACCTTGTGGAAAGGGCGTAGAAGCAATATGACATGTCAATGGTGTATGTAGAAGAGAAAAAGAATCCCAAGCCTGTGCAGGTCTACTAGTACCTTGCTCAAGATGTTGTACCTTTAATTGAAGAGATCTTATCTCTTACACAAGGGCTACCACAACAAGAGATAAGGATGTACTAGGTGTAGCTAGTGGCATAAAAGAAGGTTGGGAGAATATAGGGGGTTTTTGAGACGTAGTTGCCTCCATAATGTTATTTACAACTGGTGGATCTATGGTTTGAGAAGATAGACCATTGTTCACTTTTTTTTCTTTTAGAATTTTAAGCATGTCATCTTGCATATCTAGATGTTTTGTTAAGAGTTCTTTATTAGTTTCATCAAAAATGGTATATTGGGCCATTGTGAAAGTAGGAAAATAATTTATAATGTGTTTGAATGTTTTGCAATAAGTTTTAATAGGCAATGTGCTAGAAAAGGAAAGTATTGAATATAAGAAACACAAAGTCCTAAAAATAGTTAATTGGAATTTATGCAAAAAGGATACAGGGCTCCCAAACATATAAGGTGATGCCTCAAGAAGAAAATAGGTGCTAGTACATGCAACTAATGATTTTTTTAAAATATTTATGCAAAATACTATGAATTTTGAATTTGAAATTGATTTTTTGTGTTTGATATGTAACTAAAATTTAGAAAATGATTTGAAAAGTATTGGAAAGTAACTAGGATTTTAGTTGATGTAGCTAGAGATTATAGAATGAGTTTTTAAAATTAGTATGATAATTTTAAAATTTTGATATGAATTTATAGAAAATTTGTAGAATTTTTCTTGAAAAAATAGAAAATATTTCTAAAATTAGCAATATATTTTTCCTAGTGTTTGGAATGTGTTTTTATGCAAGGAGGACATAGTATGTATAAAGTAGGGTTTTTTACAAAATATGTGATATTTATGTAATTAATTTGTATATTTATGATTTTTAAATGCAAGAAAAATAAAGAAATTATGTAAAAAAATCAAAAATAATTATCCCTAGGTTTTCTATGGTTTTTGTGCAAAATTTAAAGTAAGTCAAGTTCACCAAATGTTTTATTATTTTTAAAATAATAGGGTTTTATATCTAGTTAAATTAATAGGTTTGAGAAAATTAAATTAGTAAATAATATGTAGGAATTAAACTACTAATTTGTGTAAACAAATTTGTGTTTTTGCCTTTTTTAAATATAGTAATAAATAAGAGAAATCTAACTTATCTTATTCTTAATGATTCAGACTGAGGTAGGGTCTAATACTAGAGGAGTAGGACTTGGAAACTATCAAAAACTAGATCCTAAGGTTCATTTATAGATTGGATAGGAGCATCAAAAGTGAGACACCCTACTATCTAATGCTATAGTCCTTTTTTGGTACAATTGTTTAGGTGGTCTAAGATTACTAGGTTCTATTCAATAGGCATGTGTTACCCTATCAATGAAATATTTAAGGTTGGAATCCTAAGGAGCTCATTGTACATATATTTTTAATTTTTAAATCTCTAAGATCTCTTTGTGCTTGAACTTGAATGAAAACTTGGAAAAGATAGAGAAGGGGTTAGTGTGTAAAGGATACACTAGATGCATTTCACACCCCATGTGTGGGTATACTACCTATAATTCGGAGCTATTGTCTAGAGGTAATGAGATTTGGGGGGATGGATCTAGGCCTAAAAGAGCTACCTGGGTCTTTCAGGGTTAAGTTTAGAAGGATGTGGATAACTAGGAATCAGTGAAAGAATAGCCTATAATGGTTTTGTAAGTAATTATGAAGACCTATTTATTGGGTTTCATTAGCCATGCTTAAGTCATCCAATTTCACGTTTTATATGACTACAAAAATACATAAAGTTAAGTAACAACACTAGATGTGAGAAAGAGAATATAATCAAGATATAAATGTCTTAGTGAATATATCAAATAGTCATGATAGGATATGAAGAGGGCATGATGTTTATTCTTTGGAAAGGAATAAAACAAAACCAAAGTTGTATTCACTTAAATAACATAATCCCTTTGAATACTTTGCATTAGCATTCATTATTTAGTTAAAAATGTGTCTTGATTACATAATGTCAAGTGAGATCAAAATTTCTTACTTTATAGGGTATGAAGGGGAGATGGATGAAAGATGAAACCTTATTATGAGACTATAATGCCTCTTCTATAGATTACCAAAGAGTCAGTATAGACAAATCTATGTCAAACTAAGTGTAGATTGATTGATATGGGAAGTCTACTCATGAGAGTTGATTACAGCTTTCAAAATTATTGTTTATGAGAGGTGATTGTGGATTTTAAAATTATTTTGTTTTAGCTTTTGCTTGATAATGGGTCTTTTTCATATTTTGGTGTTACTTGCAAGGTTCAAAAAGCTGATCAATGTGGGAAGCTTCTAAGAAAAAAATTTCTCTGACAAATGCTTTACTCAGTCATCTTTCAAGGGAGTGGTCTAAGTTTGTGTGTTTTGCTTAATGTCTTTGATATATATCCTTCAAGGGAGTATTCCACCTTTATTTGAGTAATTTTAACATGTTTTCAATAGTTGTCCTTTAAAGGAGTAGTTTTTAAATGCTAAAAAAGACCCATGATTGTATTTTGTTTTGGTTTTTTGCTTTAGTGCGATTCACATTTAGCATAGACTTGCTTATATAGCCTTAAAGGCTCACCTTTATGAAGGTAAAAATAAAAACACAAGAACTATTATTATGTGTAAATAGGTTTAGGTGACAAGGACCATGGGAATCTATCCTATGAAGAGGGGTAGAAAGTAACATGAGAATCATGCCATGGGTAGAGCCATGGTACCCATTGTTCAAGATGAGGCCATGATTGTGATAAATAATCACATGATTTAGTTTCAACTAGTTTCCCCTAAAATAGGGAGATGAATGTGGTTTGAAAATAAGGGATGAGCTTAATTTAAATAAAAGGTGAGCTTGATCTTCCTTAACAAAAGAAAAGATGCAAATGTAAAGCATTCAAGGGATCATGTTCTAGGTTTCCCTCAAGAGAGGATAACTGGTAAGTTCTTGATCTGTACTTGAGGGTTATGATATAAGGTCCAATCCAATTGAAAGAAAATTTTCCATGATAACTTTTCTCTATATTGGTGACATGTTGATTTTTCTTTAGGATGAGGTCTCTGATGTTGAATTCTCACACTTTAAGGTGTTTTTTATAAGCTTGTTTGATGCACACTTGATATACATGAAGATGGGTGAGGGTAGAAAAATGATGCTCATTAAGTACCTCAAGTTATGCTAAATGGTGCTAATGATAATCATCTTCAAAAATGAGACCTTGAAAAGATATGCAAAGAGAAGGAATTTGGACTTTGAGAGGTAAGACAACCTCTACTCCAAACACAAGAGAGAATAGGATAGCACCCATATGGGTTTAAATGATAGTATGGTATTCTCATAATGTTAAGGGGATGTTCAAATGTCAATCCTAACCAGATACATTGACCATTTTAGTGAGCATGTTGTTAAGAGTTTTGTTAGAAGCCTCTGCCTATCCATTCACTTGAGGATAATAGGGTGAGGAGAAACTTAACTTAATATTGAATACATCACAAAGACCCTAGACTTGTTTATTTTTAAAAGATTTACCATTATCAATGATAATTTTATGAGGAACACTAAAGTGGTAGATGATGTGATGGTTGATAAAGTCAACAATTTTTTCCACTTTAGTGGAAAATAAAAGAATAACCTCTACCCATTTGGTAAAATACTCTATTGTAGTGATGATATAATGATGTCATTGTGAAGAATGGGGGTTAATTTCACTAATAAGTTCTAAACCCCATTGTGAGAAGGGAAAAAAATTAGTGGATACATGAAGAATATGGCTAGGTACATGATGTAAATTGGTGTGTTGTTGAAACTTAACACATTTTTTTCACATAATCACAATAATATTTATTAAGGGTAGGCTAGTAATAGCCAAGGTGGAGGATGTCTATTTAGCTATGACCAAGTTACTAAAGTGTCCCCCATAGATCATATTATGTGTTTCCTTGATAGTATGAAAGGATTCATGACTACGTAGGCAATGAAAGAGGAGACCATCATAGCTACATTTGTAAAGAGGTCCCCCATAAAGGTATAATGTGAGGTACTCTACATAAACACTCTTCAAGCATTCCTGGAAAGACAAGAAGGAATGATGGTAAGGTTAAGATAGTCAAAGGTCTTTTGATACCAAAGGTCAGGTTGGGTTTCTTCCATATTAAAGATGGTGAGAGAATCTAGTTTGATATAGGAAGGTTGGGTAAGTCTATAGATAATGACAGATAACTTAGATTTAAAGGGTGTAGACAAGATATGAGAGGCAAGGCAAGCCATGGTGTTAGTGAACTTGTTGGTATACCATGGGGTGGATTGGATATGGTATTTTTCAAATGATTTTAAGAGATTATTAACTATTTGTTTATAATATTGAAAAACATCATTCTTACACTGGTAAGAGCCATTAATTTTCTTGACCAGAAGTTGGGAGTCACTTAAGATATTTATTATTTTGACTCCCAAGGATAGAAAAGTTTGGAGACCTATTACTAGGGCTTCGTAGTCAACCATATTGTTGGTACATTCAAAATCAAGCTTGAAGGACAGAGGAAGAGGTTTTTTTTAAGGGTAATAAGGATGATATCATCAACCCCACCATGTTGACACTTTTATTTGTCTAAGAACATGGTCAATTGATAGGTGAAGTTTGCCTAAGAGAGGGTTAGGATGGACACATCAAGGAAATCAAGAGGAAGAGGTTCGTTGTCTTATAATGGTGCTTCAACCAATTGGTCAAAAATGACTTTTCCTTTAAATTAAATTTTTAAAATTAATTCAAGGTCAAACTCAACTAAAATTAGGAGCCACTTGGCCATATATTATTTTTGATATGGCTTGAATTTCATGTACTTGAGTGGGTTGGTATTGGTTATGACATAGGTTTTATGGTTAAAAAGGTAGTGGCAAAGTTTGTGGCCATGAATACTAAATCTAAGTAAAGTTTTTCGGTATGGGTGTACTAAGTCTTGTATTATACAAACATGCAGTTGATGTAGTAGACAACTTTCTCTCTATGTTATTCATCCTGATGAGCAAGCATTGCCCCTAGGAAGTCATCTATGGTTGAGATCTAAAGGTAGAAATGTTGGTAATCCTTAGGAGGGGTAAGGATAATTAAAGATATGAGATACTCTTTGACTGAATCAAAGGCCTTTTGAAATTCATTATTACAATTAAAAGATATGTCATTGTTTAGAAGGTGGTGGAAGGGTTAGCATTAGTCTAAGAGCTAGGAGATAAAGTGATGAATGGATTGAAGCTTCCCTTACAAGATGTGGAGTTGCTTAATTTGGGTGGGAGGAGGCATGTCAAGGATCACTTTGATTTTGGTTGGATCAATTTTAATTCCTTAAATGGAGATGATAAATCTGAGTTTGCCTAAAAAGACCCCAAAAATGTATTTCTTAGGGTTGAGGTAGACATGGTAATGGATGAGGTGCTCAAAGATAATCTTAAGAATGACCAAATTATCCTTATGATATTTGGATTTCCCAAAATCATCCACGTAGTCCTTTACTATCTTGTGGATAAGGTCATGGAAGATATAGGTCATAACAAATTGGTAGGTTGCTCTAGTGTTATTTAGTATGAAAGGAATGACCCTATAGTAGAAGGTCCTCATGGGGTAATAAAGGTGGTTTTATGTTGATCTTCAAGGGAAATTAAGATTTGGTTGTATCCTGAGAAACTATCCATAATAGATAACATATCATGGTCAATTGTTAGATCAACAAGTTGGTCAATGCTTGGTAAAGAAAAGTCATCATTTGGGTAAGAGAGGTTAAAGTCTTGAAATTTTATGAAAATGTGAATTCCCCCTATAGTTTTGGTGATAATAATAACATTAGAGGCCCACTAAGGATAGTCGATAGGTTGAATGAAATTGACAGAGAGGAGACATTAAAGCTCTTCTTTGATGAGAAGGGTTATACAAGGGTGCATTCATCTAAGTTTATACCTAATGGGTTTGGCATCATGGTGGGTTACTATGTTGTGGGTAGTGATGGAGGGGTCAATTCCAAGCATGTCACTATAAGATCAAGTGAATACTATGCTTCAGTCCTGAAGGAATGAGGGGAAGTCCTTAAGCTCTTTGGAATTTAGTGATTGACCAAGTTTGACAATGTAGGGGTTGTTTAGAGTGCCCAAGTTTATATCCATGTTGGATTCATTTAACATGGTTTAAGTCTATAGAGGAAGATATTTTAGATGAAATAATCATGTGCACTAAGATAGGTGAGAATGGAATCATCATCCTAACATTGAATGGTATTAATGGTAAGAGAGTCATCTCCTATCATCTTAGGATGGGTCATAGGGATGGTCATGGTTGCCCCATAATTTTGATAGGTCAATGGTTTGAGGCTGATCATGTTGGTGAAAAAAATTTAGGATGGATGATGTCATCATCCTCATATTCAGGTGGAAAAAGGGTTGATGAGGAAGGGATGTCTTCCTAAACAACTATGATGGTAGGTGGTTTAGTTTTCCTCTTGTTTGGTAGAATGAAACTAAGGCCATGTTTCTCATGAGATTTTTTGGTCTCACTTGGAATAAAATTTTGTGGGTCATGCTCATATTGTCCAATACCAAATCCTTTCCAAGCAAACTTGTGAAGGTATGTCTTGGAAAAATTTGGGTTGTCTAGATAGGAAAAGCTAAAGGTGAATGGTCGAGGTAAAAAAGAGGTGGCAGAAGCATCAAGTGGTTTTTCAAGTCCCCCATAGTTGAAATGGGTTTGATGGTTTGAAGGTCCAAGGGGAATAATGGATATGATATTATGGTCATACCCAAGTTGGTGGTCAAGTTTCCTATACTCTTTTGGAGTAGGGAAAGCATCAAGGGTGAGGAGGCAATATTTTCCTAGTGAAAGATGCTAGAATGTTGATTCCAAGTGGTCTATAGTGGGGATTTGGTCTAAGGGGATGTATGAGCTTGTAGATGCCTCTCTAGTGGAAGAAGATATGACATCAACTTTTATGTTTTAAGGTTTATCTTTGGTTGATGAGGGTGTATTAGATGGAGTTAGGAGGACATTGTTTGGTCGATAAGTCATGTTGCATGATGAGAAGGGACTTGGGTTAGCTTGTATAGTGAAAACATATCCTTCATTCTCAAATTTGATGAAATGATAAAGGGTAAATGGTATATAATCCATGTAACGGATCTAAGGTCATCCTAGAAAAAAAAATTGAATTTTCCTTCTACTACATAAAAGAGTTTGAGGAGTGTGTGAGGTCATACACAGATATGAAGGATAATAGTCTTTAGAGTAGTGGCCATGGTGTCATTTAAGGATCAAAGGATGGATAAGGTTTTAGACATGACATTTTTAGGTAGTTTAATTTTATCTTAAGCATGGGAGAAGATATTAATAATGGTTCTTTTATCAATCATAATTCATTTAACACAAGTCTGGTGTATGTAGGAAGTGATGAAAAGATGGGGATCTAGATCATTATAATGGATGGAAGGTATTTTTGAATCTTTTAAGGTGATAAGGTTGGATTTTTAGAGAGTGCCAATAAAGGCTGCTAGAAGTTTAGGGTCTTTAGGTTGGACCTCTATTGATTTCAATTCTTCTATCATTGCTTGGTGATGATGAGGTGATGTAGAAATTAATTCATATAGGCTCATCTTTATCAAGGTTTGGTTAAATTGTTTGAGAACCACTATCTTAATCAATTTAGAGGGGTTGGATTGAGAGGTACCCAAGCTAGATACCTTGGGTTTAGTTGAAGGTGAAGGTGCCTAATTTTGACTTGGTTGGGATGTGGGAGATGGGTATGTCCATGGGATGGACACTTTCAACTTCCCCTTATCCTTTTATTGAGCATGTGATCAGGTGCCCACATGGATAGTATGGATAGAGGGAAGAGTTGGGGTAAGATATTGTTTTGGTTCTCCATCACTTTGAGGTGAGAGTGGGGGAGTAGGTAGGAGCTAGGTAGTGGCTATCAATTGGTTTATTGGTATCAAAATTATGGGAGGTTCATTTTTTAATATATCATACTCATCATAGAGCCAATGGATTATGGTTTGGAGAGATTTGTGGTTCTTTGTGTCATGCTCGAGTGTCCTATGGTGGAAGCATACTTGGTGATCATTATACTAGATAGGTTTTGCACCTAGAGGGTTAAATGGTCTGATAGGAGGTAAGGTCAAATAATAAACTTCCAATAACCATTGGAAAATAGTTGAGTAAGACTCAAATAAAGGTAGTGAGGGTTTAGAGGTTCTAGCTTTGATTGGTGATATGAAATTCTTCTTGGAAATGGGATTGGTGATAAAGGTCTTAGTTAAGGGGGTATTCTTAGTTGATGATTATGGTTTTGTTTAAGGTGGTTGATAATTTATATTTATAATATGTCAAGGTAGTTAGGTTGGTTATTGATGGCTTGGGAAAGATGGGCATGCTAGAAATCAAGAGTGATGGGGTAACAAAAAGTGGTGGTTAGGTTCTAGTTAATATAGTTGAATTCCCAATCAAAGTAGAGGTATGAGGCCCAAAAATATAAGGTAAGGTTAAGAGAGGTAGAAGTTTGGCCCTATGGCCTTTTGGTGGCTTTACCTCCTTTGTTAATTTTTTTTGGTACTTCGTTAGTGGATCTAGTGAGGTGAGCTCTAGTTTCAAGGATGGGTGATTAAGGATCTATGTAGGGAAGATGCCAAGGTTTTTGGTTAGTTTGGTTGGTCTAGTTGGAGAGGATGATTTGATTGTTTGGGATTTGGATGCATGGTATGGTTGAGAAATGGTTGTGTTAGTAGAGGTTTTTATTGGTTTGGTTAATAATATAGGGTTTGGATAATAGAAATGGTGGGTTGGTTTGTTAATGAGGTGGTTAAAGGTTCCTATTTTGTTATGTAAGGGAGCCCCAATTTCCTCTAAAATTTGGCTTGATCTACATCAGGGTTGGAGAAAAAATCCAATCTCTAAACTAGTCTAAAGAATGGTTTATAGACTGGTCTTGTTCCCTTGGTAGTGGACTCAAAATATAAGCCCATAGTTTGAGAAAGGTGAATGGTAACCCATCCTTTTCCTAAATCAAAGGATGTAAAGTTTAGATGGGTGAATCTTCTATGAAAGGTGTAGACATGGTGGGATCTTCCTTGGGAATGATCTCTAAATGGGAAGTGAAGTGTTTGATAGTTGAGGAAGAAGGTAAAGTGGTGATGGTTTCATTCTCTAGTACATCGATTGAAGGAGAGGTTGATAACTCCACTAGCTCAATAAGTAGAGGAGAGGAAAAGGTTACTTCCTTAGTTTGGGTCTCCAAAAGGGGAGAAGGTAACTCCACTACCTTAATAAGTGGAGGAGATAAAATGGTTACTTCCTCAATTTGGATCTCCAAAAGAGGAGAAGGTAACTCTACTACCTTAATAAGTGGAGGAGAGGAAAAGGATACTTCATTGGTTTAGATCTCAAAAAAAAGGATAAGGTAACTCCACTACCTCAATAAGTGGAGAGGGTAAAGAATAGGTAGATTGGGTGGTAGGTTCTTTAATAATGAGCATGTAAAGAACCATATTGATGGTATGGGCATCATGAGAACACTTGGTTTTATTTCTCTCATTTTTTGTAGGTGCATGATTTGGAAAAGGTTATCTGAAAATGTTAAGATCTTGGTTTAGAGGTGCATTGGGGTTGTCCAATGTGAGTTCTCCCTTATCAATGAGGGTTTGGAAAATGTTTTTTAAGGTATCACACCTATTAATTTCATGCCCCACTACTTGATGGAAAGCACATAGGTCATTCTCATTAGACCAACTAGGTGCAAGATGAGAAGAATCAAATTGTTGAGGGGGATTGATGGTAGGAAGTTATATGATATTATCTTTCAACTTCTCTAAGACTAAAGCATATGATTCCCCAAGTGGAGTAAATTTCTTCCAACTATTTTGGTTTTGGTTTCTCAATTTTTGTTTTGAGGAGTTAGAAGAGTTTGGTTGATTGATAAATGGTGGAGGAGCAGTCTTAAGGATAACCACATTTGAATTTCCCTTAATTTTAGCATTGGTATTGGTTTGGTTTCTTGTTTTGGAGGAAGGGGCCTCATTGGTTTTATAGGTAGAATTTTTTTTAACTTTACTTTCCTTCAGTGATGGCTCTATTTTATAGCTTATGCACCATGGTAAAAGATTCATTGAAGATTCTAAAGCTTTGAACATGCAATGTAGATGAGATGTGCTTAGTGCATGAATGAGGAAAAGGTTCTATCATTTTGGGTTGGGTTAAGGAGAAGGAAATTTTATTTATTAAGCTTCTCAATAGGATAAAAAATCAGCAATAGATTCATCATCAAATTTATAGATAGATTAGAGGTCAGTGATGGAAACTTTCTTGGAGATGTTTATTGAAAAGTGATCCAAGAAAGTTTGGCTTAGTTGGGTGAAGGAGAAGAGAGAGTGTTTGCTTATAGCACTATACCAATCTAATGCTAAACTAGATAGGGACATGGGTAAGGTAAAAATAAGGAGAGCATTATCATAGGCAATTAGATATCATGCATACCTAAACTCCCTAAGGTACTATTGGGGATCCTCCTTGCTCTGAAACTTAGAAAACTTGGGAAGTTCCTAGTTAGGAGGATATGGTCTGATAGGGATAGATGGGTGAATGGGTTTGTTACAGATTTGATCATATGATAGAATTTTGTGATCCCTAGAAATGGATGACTCTAGAGTTGTCATTTTATCCATTAACATTTTCATTAGATCTATTTGGGGTCGGGCACTTGAGAGGTTGTAAAGTGCATATTATTGTTGTGATTGGGTAACATATTGATAACTGGTAAGAGGTTGATATCTACCACATATTGATATGTGGACATAGGTGGTTGGGTGGATGTTATATAGGGGTAGACAAATGTAGGTGGTTGGGTAGTAGGTAGAGATACATGCCCTTAGAGGTTAGGGATGTAACCCAAGTTTTGTGCAATGGGAACATGTTGGGTTGAAGCTATGGTTGGGTTAGTAATAAAAGGAAGGGTAGTGACCTTTATACTGATTGGTGGTAAGGTAAAAGTTATAGACACCATAAGATTTTAAAGTGGGGTAGTGGCTAATGGATCATGGGTAGCCGAAGGAAGGTTGGCAATGTTAGTGGTAGGTATTCCCATAGTTAGGGGAGTATAGGTGGCTAGTGGTTGGGTTTCTCCTAAGATAAAGGAGTTGCTGGTGGGGGTGAAATGTATAAGGGTGTTTGTAGGTTGGGTAGGTTGGTTTCCCATAGTAGTATCATAGGGATTGTTGGTAGATGAAGAAGCTTGGGTATTCAATGGTTGGGTGGTGACTGTGGTGATAGAAGTGTTTCCCATAAGGTGGGAAGGCATGTCATAATGTGGATCCAAAAGTGGAACCAAATAATGGGTACAATGAGGCATGTTATTAAGTTAATGTTGAAGGGCCATGAGATTGTTATCTAAGAAGGTGGTAAAGTATGTATATCCTTATGGAACTTCTTGAGGTAAATAAGGACTTATCTAAGGAGGAGGAGAGTTTTTTGGTTTAGAAACATACTCCATAGATGAGGAGGTAGAAGAGGTTGATTATCTTGGTGATGGGTTCTATTCTGATAGTTTATTTCACTTTTGGTGAGTTAAAACCATAAAATACAAGGGAGAAATAATACACAAACAATATCACCACTCAAATAGAGAGAAGATAATAAAAGATAAATGAAAACAATCACACACTAGAAATTACATTACGTCCTCAAGTTCTTTTTAGTCTCTCTTTTGGCTTATACCTTAATATTTTAAGAAATTGTGTGACTTCACTTAGGCTGATAGAATAGGTACTAGAAAATAAATCTACAAATGGTTTCAAGTTATTTAGGCTCTCAATTAATATATATATATATATATATATATATATATATTAAATCAATATATGGCCTGGTATTGGGGCCTACCCCCTCACTTCACACAGTACAGTGATAAGGGTGTTGGGTGCTTTGCTAATATATAGCAATTTCTAGAGTTTATACTTAACCAAAGAGTTGAGTTGGTTCTCCCCTTGGTAATGACCTCCAAGTAGGATTGTAAAGAAAGGTAAGGTGATCACTACATGATGAAATCCTAGTCAGGCCTTATCTCAAGTTGTTTGATGTTTAATTGATGTATGTGGATTAGTTTAGTATGTGAAATTAAAGTGATGTTATGATTGAATTAATTTTCTTTAATTTAAACTATGTGAGCTAAAATTGTAAGCAATCAATGTATGTAGTTGATTTTAAACCCAAAAGAAATTTAAATTTCAATTATGAGCACAAAATAAGGAGAAGATCATATAGATGAAAATAAAATAAACCTATGTAGAGACTCAAGGTCCCACCAGACATGCTAGAATGTTTTAGTGAATTTTAGCTTATAATTTGAGAAAGAAAGAAAAAGAAACTAGATATGGATATGGTTAAAAACCCTATTTGGTTATGCACATGTTGAATCAGATGATTGTAGAGAACTCCTCTTTGGATTGGGAGGATAACATATAAATAAGATATAACTAAAACAAATGGTTGGTTAGATAGATAATTGGGTATATTTCCTAGCACTAGCTAGATCCTAAAAGTAAGAACTTCTTCAAGGGATATCAATCCACATGTTTTAAACAATTAATTTTATAAAATAGAAGATAAAGTACTTGCATCAATAATCAAAAGTTACTAAAATTGAATACAAGAAATTCTTGATAAATAAAATGACTAAAGTAACAATAAATGGGTCAATACTAATGCTAAATAGTTCAGATGTGGTTCTAAAAATAGGTTGGGGGTCTGTGAATAGCTAGACAAAGAGAAAGTTAGATTTAGTTGAGGGTATATGGATGAAAATATCTTTTTTTTATTTTCTACCATAGTGACCATTGGAAATTAAGGTGACCATTGGTGGTTGAAGTGACCATCGACATTTAGAATGACCATCGACATTTAGAATGACCATCAACGATTACTATGCATTGGGTTTGGGTGACAAAAGGTTATATTTATGGGATCATAGAGGGAAATTATAAGAGATTGGTATATAATCACAAAATATAAATAAATTAATTGAATAATGTATAGCAAATACTTAGCTTACACAAGGTTGATCAGATGAATGGTTGAGGTGGTTAAATCATGGGTGGAGCCTAGCATGATTTTGGTAGAGTAATGATACTTGTCTATTGATTAAGGGGTAGTAGCAAGTTGACTCTGTATTATGATGGATAGATTTATATATCATTAAATTTTTGTAATAAGTGACCTATAAAGAAAATATAGATGTAAATTCTCTTGAAGTCCTAAATGGATCCTTTTCACCTCATGCTCCTCTCTTCTTATAGGTAAGGAAGGAGAGGTGTAACATGATGTTAACAAGGGGTCCAAATTATTGTCTAAATATCACTCAAGCATACATTGGCTTTCACATGAATTATAAATTCTAATTATATAAGATAAAGTCAGGGTGAAGGGTTATTTGAGTTAGTTTAGTTAGTGGACCCTAACCGTTAGCATTCAGGGTGACCATTGATGGTTAGGTTAATCATCAGGGTCAAGGGTCAAAGCAAAATTAGGTTAAAAGGTGTAATAAGGTAGTAGGTCAAATTTATGAGCATTATTTAAGTTTGGGGTCAAAGGGTCTAGGTTGGGCCCAATGGGGTCTTGAGGTAGTCTAATGAAATTACCCATTTGGAACCATCATGTGTCAATTTTTAGTGTCTACACTAGCAAGCATAAACAAGGGTAAAATAATAAGGTTACAGATTCATTGAGTAGGAGAGTCTTATTGGTGCATGAAATTTATTTAGATATTGTTATAATTGAATCACTCAAATACATGTATGAGGATGATGAAAACTTCAAGGAAGCAAACAATGTTTTAAAATACCCAAGCACACTCAACAAGGATCCATGGTTGGATTTTATTCTAAAATATGGACTATTATTCAAAGGAGTATAGTTATGTGTGCCAATAACTTATATAAAAGGAAATATGATCTAATAAAAGCATATTAGAAGCATGGTAAGCCACTTTAGGCTTGATAAGACATTAGAGTTGCTCATTAGGCACTATTATTGGCCTAAAATGCAAGTAGAAGTGAGGAGGTATGTGTAAAGGTTCAAGATTTGTCAATTTTTAAAAGGTAAGAGCACTAATTTAGGTTTATATCAATCCCTACCAATACCAAATAGGTTTTGGGAATACATAAGTATGGATTTTTTGATGGGATTGCCTAGGACACAAAGAGGATTTGACTCAATATATGTTGGTGTGGATATAGTTTTTAAAATGGCACATTTCATTCCATGTAAAACTACTAATTATGCCACCCATGTGGTAATTTTTTTTCAAAGAGGTAGTAAGCTTCATGGATTGCTCATGAATATTATATCTAATAGAGACACCATGTTTCTTGGTCATTTCTTGAGAACATTATGGAAGAACTTAGGCATAAACTTGAGTTTTAGTTCAAATTAACCTCAAATAGATGGGAAAACTGAGGTGGTTAATATAATCTTATGGAACCCATTGAGGTGCCTATCTAAGGATAATCCTAAGTAGTGGGAATTTGTGTTGCCTCAAGAAGAGTTTGCCTATAATGACTACCAACAAGAGCATTGATATGAGTCTAATTCAAGTAATATATGGTATGAAACCTAGAGGAATGTTTGAGGTTAGAAACATTAGTCATATGGACTAGAGAAATGTTGAATCTGAAGAGTTTACAATGACATGAAGGAGGTCCATGAACAAGTAAAGAAGCATCTAGAGTCTAGTGTGGAAAAATATAAGAAATAGGAAAATGTGAGTATAAGGGAGGTGAGTTTTCATATTGGATACTTATTTTTGTCTCATATTATGAAGGAGAGATCCCAAGGGGTGAATACAACAAGTTGAGTATGAATAATATTGGTCCTTTCAGGATACTCAAGAAGTTTGAAAATAATGCCTTTGAATTGGAGTGGCCTAGTGGGGTAGGTATCTCACTTGTATTAAATGTTACATAATTGTACCCTTAAAAAGGAGTAGAATAAGGGAAAACATTAGAGGACACACTTACAATAGGCCTAGATTAGGCAACAAGTTGCCTAAGGCCAAGATAGAAGAGTTGGAGTGTATACTAGACAAGCAAGTGATAAAAAGGACTAGAGATGAGCAGTACTTCAAGTACCTAGTCAAGTGGAAACATCAACCAAAATAATATGATATGTATATGACTAAACATGAAATAAAAATTTATGGGATTACTCTGAAATAACTCATGTTCAATAGTTCATGAGTTCTTTTCTCTTTGTTTGGGAGTATGATGTAGGAGCATCATTCCTCGAAAGGTTTTTTAATATAATTTTGGTTTGTTTTATTAATTTTGGCTTGGTTATGGTTTGGAGGGATTTTAAATTGCTCCAAAATCCTTATATTTTAATTTTTTAGTTTAGAATTTCTCCTAGATAGTTAGAATTTCAAATTACTAATTTTCCTGCCAAAATTGGTTATTGAAAAATTTGAATGTTTTCTATGTGGCTAGTGTTTCATGGGTAAATGAATGGATTATTCAATGTTTTAAACATGTTTTAAACACCTATAATTACCAATTTAATTCATTTCAATGGTGTAATACTTCATTTTTATGGAAATCCAACTTTGGTCCAAACTCATGCTTCTCAACTTGCCTTGTGACTATTGAAAAGTCATTATAGGTAGTTACAATAGATATGTTCCATATAAAAGATGGAATTTTTGAAAGTAAGGTGGTTTTCTAATGTTTTAAGGATACAATATTTTAAGGAATAAAGGAAAAACCCCTACTTTGAATAATTTTTACCTACAGGCCCTGTTTTATGAGTTTGTAGTGTTGTTTCTTGACTGTGTATACTATTCTAAGAAAGGATCCATATATGCAATGAGTTATTGTCTTCCATAAATATTTGGTAAGTTAATTATTTTTTTTTAAGTTTTTTATGATATTTTATTGCTTTATATATATATATATATATATATATATATATATATATATATGTTACCTAACAAGAAGATAGTCCTATAGAACTTGTTATTTCCTACACAGTCAAAGGGAGATTTGATTAGAAATCTTGAATAATGGATTGGTAATGATTTTCCAAGGATTGGAAGAGTTATGGGAGGTCAATATGGAGGTGTATGACTTTTCATAGTCTTGATAAAATATTTGTATCACTCTCTAAGAATTTATTTGTGTTCACATGCCTGAATAGGAGTAAGAAAGCCCTAGATTAGGGTTTTGGTGATTCCAAGAGTTTTAGCCATCAAAATTTGTTCAAAATTTATAGTTTGATATAATTCAAGGTGATTTAAGTGATTCATGAGGTTATAGACATGTACGGTCTATATAGGACTATGTTGTAAAGCCCTATAAAGAGGCCTAATTGAGAGGGTCTAGTGATAGAAAGTGGTTCGATAGAGAGAGAGTCTAACCTTGAAATTTGGCATAGTGGTATAATTAGATAGAGGGTAATAGATTGGTTTAAATTACGAGGAAATTTTTCAAGGAAGGCAAAGTTGAGACTTAGAACCAAGTTTCTTTGCATCAACTTATCTCACCTATTGTTTAAAATAAATTTTATATTTATAAATATATTTTTCCAGTACATTGAAAGTCAATTTGAGTTCATATGACATTATATGTACTATATAATCTCTAAAAACCAAAATTACAAAGCATATCTACATAGTTACAGTTTATTTGCATATTTGTCATCTATAAAAAAGTTGTCACCCATTTGCATAGTATCACCCATTAGCATTTGTGTTGCTTTCCAACATTCAAATCACTCAACAACATATATGTGGCTCTTTATCATCATTATCATTTTTCAACATCCATGTTGTTTGTCAGCATCCATGTCACCTGATAGTGTTTGTGTTACCTTGTAGCATTCATCGATAGCAACTATGTTGATCATCAATATTCAACACATGTCTACATTATAATTAACTCTGATTAAATGGAATCTATTGGAAATGTTAATTATGTGTGATAATAAAAAATATACCTTATCATTTTATTTTATCCAACCACAAAAATCCCCCAAGCAACCAACATCCAAAACAAATATAAGTAATATACTAAATGATGAAATATATTTTTGTTTATTTTTAGTTTCATACTAAGGTTCAATAATAAATCAAAGGTAAACCCTTTTGAATATGAAACCCATATATGATGGTATTTTGAATGAATTAATTAATGATAATATGTCACCATTTGAATATGTTATTTGTGATGACATGCCAACACTCGAATAGATTCCTAAGTATGAGTATAAAATGCCTCAAGTGGAAGACAATTTTAAACTAGATGAGGTGTAAATACAAAAATAGATTTATATATCTCATGAAACACCAACTTTAATTAAAAATTCAACTCATATTTCCATGCAAAGGAATAAAAAACTAGAGGACATTCCTGATAATGAGATCCAAATATTCGATGAGGTTTGTACTCATCAAACACATACTTTAGTTGAAGACAACACTAAAAAATGTGTTTCAAAGAAGAGAAGTATGTGGATAATTGGTAGGTATTTTAAGTTTGATTGGATAGCTAAATATCCATTCATTGAAATAGTAGAGAAAAAAATGGTAATGATACTCTAATAGAATATATATGTACAACAAGTAGTTGGAAACTAGGAAAGGACCATAAAATGTAACTTAAGTTGGACATAATTTAGGAACATTGTGTAAAAATGTGTCGATAAAACAAAAATATGGACAAACCCATAAAACACAAAGATGGAAAGATGAAAAATAATGCATATATGTAGTGTATTTAGTAGAGTATGAATATCATCATAAACATATAATATATCTCATTGAGAAATGGTGAACAATAAAAAATTACTTAGGAAAAGTTACTCAAGTTAATATTCATGCCAAAAATATACAGTTATATACCATATATCACATTCTGAAAAAAGGTAGACCTATATCAATTTTTTTATGTTATAATATTTTGATCCAACAAAATGAATTTCATAATTTTCCATAATCCTATTGGTTAGATAACAGTGCTTGGGAAATAGAAAATTGTCTCGCCATAATTGAGAAGGAGGATTTGAAAGAAAAAGTAAAAAATGTATGGTTTATCTCATTGTTAATTGATGAGTCACGGTAGTTGAAAACACATCATGGGTTTACATTCATATTTATACTTTTCATAACCACTCAAGGCAACCTCATCTGCTAGATGTACATAAAATGACTAAAAAATGTAATACTAAAAATATTTATAGATTGATTATTTATAATTTAAAGGATATAGTTGGTATGTATGATTATGTTATAGCTACCAAGTTAGTTTCTATTGGTTTTGATGGTTCATCGGTGATGCAAGGGCATAAAACTAGTTTCTATGTTTAACCATAAACAATAATTTCCACATATATGATTCCAATTAATTACATAGATCATAGAATGAATCTTGTTTACAATTTTGTTATCACATTTGAAAATGTCAGAAAAGTGGAGAAACTTATTTGTGACTTGCATGCATACATGTCAATCATTTAAAAAATATATTTAGATAATCAAAAAATTGAGATTAGAGTGATTGATGGTAAAAATATTTTTAAATATTTTTATAGAAGATGGATTTATATGTATGAACTATATACACAATATTTTTATTAAATTTACCACTTACTAACATTTTTTCTCTTGAAATAACCTGCCAAGTTTCAAACTCTCTGAGTGCACGTCTGAAAGGGTACATCAAGAAAGGGGTGGGAACACCATTGGTGCTTTTTAATATTCTTGTGGATTTTTATCATTCCTACCATTAGTCTCAGTGTCTATCCATTTGCCTCCTATGATGCCTCCCTAAAATATGGCTAACTCTAAAATCCAATAAGACCCTCCAAAATCTAGAATTTGCATTATAGTTCCTAGAGGTCTAAAACCACTCTCAAACATCCTAAAAGTATAAATATAAAATATAAATTAAAGTATAAGTTGAAATTTAGACATGGACATAAACTATATTTATATGTCTAAATGTCAACATATACTTAAATGTTTATTTTATATTTATACTACCTTTTTTAGTTCCTTCTTGAGCTAAAACTTTATTTTACCATTTACAATACTAAGTCAGTATCAACAAACTCTGTTATGAGAGTTAAGAATGTTATATTACTAAGTCTTCCTAGGTTGTTTCTTTATTCAAATTCATATTTTCATGTTATGGGTCTAGGTCAGCCTTGGTCGACCTAGACTAGGACCTAGCTTGTTTTATCAATTAATGATATAGAGTCAATTGAGCCAACCCTTTCATCTAAATTTTAAAAGAGATTTAGGGTTAGATTCAACTATATACAAACATCCATTTATATCATTTATAAAAATTATAAGAATAATAATAATAATATATTGTGTATTTTTTATCCACCATTCTACTTGAAGAGCATAGCTTAGGGTTCCAATACTTTCTTTAGAGATAAAAAAAAATTTATAGAAAAGTCTTTTGGATGAATAGAGAAGTTGTGTATCATAGGGATGACTTATCCTTATTATCCTTACATACAATAACAACCTATTGTTAATCACCTTGGCCAAGGGAGAGATTAAGGCTCAGTAAGTTTTTATTCAAAGGTAAGTATTCCTAACTTTGTTCCTCCTTTGTAAGAGTATATATATTTGCATTTGTGCTTCTATCCCATGCATTAAGAGTTCATATGCATTGATGTGAGTATATATATTCTATACATTTTTTATTTTTATGTTTATTACCCCCACTTTGTGCCATAAGCTTTAGTGAGCACTAGATTAGATTTTATATTTATTTATCATTTACTTTGTAAATATGAAAACATAATACCTAGCTAGGGTTATTTCATAGTGTTGCTTGACTAGATGCTTTGGAACCCTCTCTAGTGATGTTATTGTGATAATATATCCCTTGGTTTGGTCTAGTGGATCCATACTAGTCATGACCCTAAATATCTAATATATTAATAATCAGAAGTGTAATTAAGATTTATCTTATCTAAGATATGATTGATTAATAAATCAATTACATTTCCCTTTGTATACATTTTAGTGAACCCAACATGAATCAAACCCTTGTAGGTTTTATTTTATGTATTCATTTATTATCATATTATATGTTTTTATTTCTTCATTAATATATAAAACTTGTTGATATAGTCTAATATTTAGTGTGTAGGTTTAACACATGGTCGATCAGATCAACTCTATTTCTTGTTTATGTAGGTCTTCTTCAAATATATCTTTCACAAATACAGTTAACACAGCTGACTCTGTTAACAAGTTTTATAAACATAGTATACATAGCTAACTATATTATCAGATTTTATAAACATGGTAGACACAGCCAACTCTGATAAAAGGTTTTACAAACATAATTCACTCTATTAGTATATTTTATAAACAAATCTATTAGGATATTTTTAATATAAATAAAATCTAAAATTAAACACCTTAAAAATTACCAAGGTTCATTCTTACCTTATTATTCATTTATGTTCTTCATTTACAATTGTGTTTATTCACTTTTCATTTTTATTTGCTTGCATGCTTAGAGTAAAAAACATAAACTAATTAGGTGGTTCAAATTTACTAATTTAGTCATACTATTTTTCTCTTTTGCACACAGTTCCAAATATCTTTAGATATAAAAGACATTAAACATTTGTCTTCCCAAGGCCCACTTACTTGGATTTCATCAATAAGGGGAAGCTAACTTAGTTTTCTAGAAAAGTATAAACACGTGGTTGATGGTATATATTGGAAAATAACCTGACACCTTTATCACTACAAGATTATGAAGTGAGGGGATACTCCCCACTACCAAGCCAATACCATTACCAATATAGATCCCTTTTAGCCTAAACTACTTGAAACCATCACTAGATTACTTTTCATTTCCATCTTACAACTAATTCCCTATCACATTAATTTCAATAATTATTATAACTTAACAAAATTCTAGAATGACCACTTAGCTTAGCATTTACATTCAATTTCCATTGCTTTCTCTTTGATCATTTCAACATCCATTAGTTCTTTTTTAATTAGTTTAGTTTCATGTGTTAATATGTTATTTTTTGAAGCACCATACCCTATTACACTCATGTGACATGTGATGAGATTTGAGTGGGGCATATGTATACACATAATCTTATTATTAACTTTACCACTTAATAACTTCATCTCTTGTAAAAACCTAATGAGTTTCAATATCTTTAAGTGCATGACTTAAAGGGTGTACCAGGAAAGGGGAAGGCAAACCATTAGTGCTTCAAAATATTGTTGTGAATTTTTATCATTCCTACCATTAATATTAATGTATATCCATTTTCCTCTTATTATTCCTCCCCAAAATCTTCCCAAAAATATGGCTAAATCTAAAATCCAATAGGACCCTCCAAAATCTAGAATTTGCATTATAGCTCATAGAAGTCCAAAACCACTCTCAAACATCCTGAAAGTATAAATATAAAATATTACTTAAAGTATAAGTTGACATTTAGACATGGACATATAGTTGTTTATTTTATATTTATACTATTTTTTTTAGCCCATACTTGAGCTAATACCTTCTTTTACCATTTATAGTACTAAGTTGGCCTAGGCCAACTCTATTCTAAGAGTTGAGAATGTTATCAAATTAAGTTTGACTATGTTGCGTGAAAAATAAATATGTAGAGGGGAGGTTAGTCTTACATTAGTCTAATAAACTAAATCAAACTAGCACACTAAAATACTAATGCCTCTATCCTAAGCACTAGGGAGAGCATAGGTAACATATATATAAGTGAAAACACAACTAGAACATAAAATAAAACATTATTTTACCTTCCTTGGATATCTGAAGGGCTTGTTGAAGTGGATTGCTCAGTTTGTGCATCAAGAAGTCTTTGATAATGAAGCTTTATGTGTTCCTTATATCCTTAGGACCTTGGTTTGGATACTTGGCTTATGAATTTGTTATGGTAACATTACTTTCAAGGTTTCTTTATATATATTTGAGAATTATAACATTACACCAAGATAGCTTAGAGATAAATAGGTATGGCCTTGTATTTATAGCATTAAATATTAAATCTCACTCAAGGTGAGTTAAGGTTGATTTTAAACATGGAATGAGTTCAAACTAAACCTAGGTGAGTTGAGGCTAACTCTAGTTGAGTTTAAAGTGTTGGATGGTGGATCCTAATCTTATTTTAATACCTAGTTCTTGATAGGGGGGTGTGGGAGGAAACTCCCCCCACTAGCTTTTCCATGGGGGTTACATTATAAAATATTTTAATTTCATAGTAAATCTAGACCATTCACTATTAGGTCATAGATCTAATGGTATAAATTATGTTTGTAGATTTTTTCCCTAATATGTAACCCTCCTTTGATATGAGGGCATTATAATCATGGTGACATACTATGTGTGGGTTAAGATGATATTGAAGTGGTTTTATTTTAAGTTTTTCTCTTCATTTTTTAGACTAAATAATAAGAAGGATTGGTTATTTTTGTGTGTATGTAGCCCATATTGGGCATTAAATTTGTGTCTTTATTATGTTGTGTTTTCTACATTTTATTTCCTATTTAATTCATTAATATTTATTTGTGTTTTATATTCCTAACAAAAAAAATTCATGTAATTTTTATTTTCAATTACTAGGTATAACTCTCAAATTAAAATTTTTGAGATATTTTAGAAGAGCTTAACAATTCATAAAGGCAATGATGAAAAGGTTTGATATTTTGATTTTTGTAATTTCCATTTTTGGATATTCATTCATTACAAATGGATAATTCAACTAAGCATTTAATCTATTTTATTTAGTTGATTAATTTTGATTAATATTTTAGCTCTTTTAATATTTGATCAAGTGCCCCACTTAATGGGTTCATAAACCAAATTGCCAGTTATTACGTTTCAAGGTGATTGAGGATGAATCTATGAGTGTTTTTTATTACATACAGGATAGTATATTAAATAGGGATTCCTCATCATGATTTTTAGAATTCATGAATGATGCATAAATTAAATTGGGATGTTTAGTGATTTCTAGGCTTAGTTTGCAATATTTGGTAAAACCAGTCTAAAGTCCAATTAGGAATCAATTGTGGCAAAAATTGGGTGACTACAATATACCATTATTTGGGAATGCATTTTAAGCTATAGGAATAGTAAAATATTCTAAAATAATTAAAATTTATTGTATACCTAACACCCCAAAAGGTGATGGATAAGCTCTAGATGCCCCCTTAAGGGAGTAGTCATCAAAGAAGGTCAGCGATCGATCCCTCAAAAGAAGGAAAATGATGGGACCAAAAAGGGTAAAAGGTAGTATAAAATGCTAATTTTACCATTGATAGTTATAATCAGTGGCATAATGAGATTCCCCAATTGGGTAGATAAAAAGGTAATGATTTGCCCAAGGGTAGTTATAATCATTAGGAAAATGAAAATAATGATTTTCCCAAAGGTAGTTATAATCATTGGCATAATGAAAGCATGACCTAGTTGGGTAGATAGAGATAATGATTTACCCAAAGGTAATTATAATCATTATCACAATGAAAACATGCACCTATTGGAAAAAATAATGATAATTATTTTTCCAAAGGTGGTTATAATCTTTAACATCCAAATAGGTTAAAACATAATTATTTGTCTAAAGGTATTTATAATCATTGATACATAATTTTAGATAAAAACATAATGATTTTCCCAAAGGTAGTTACAATCATTAGCACTATGGGTGGGACAATATGGTAAATTGGAAAAGGGGGCACACGTACTGAATTTGTACTCATAAAGTAAGAGTAAGCTGGTAGATAGGAGAAATATGAATTTAGGAAACATGATAGGATGGAGATTAAAATTATTTCATGATTTAATTACTCTATTTATAGGAAATGATTTAGATAGATCATGAATTTTCTAGGTGACCAAGGAGAACTATCACAACCTCATTACTTGTAATATTTCCTGAGTTGATTTTTATTGGAGCACATGATGGTATGCATCATGATATAAAACACCATGATAACTTAGACAAATAATGCATAAGGATTGAGACATGATCCAATAAATAATTTAAAATAATTTACCAATGTTAAATATCATGATGATAATGTTGACGTATGAATATGGATGGTTTCAGGAATAATGTGCAAGGAATCACCCAATGAATGAATATAGACTAAATCAAGAGACAATAATGAAAGAAATAAAATAGGAAAAAAATAAACAAATAAGAAGACAAAATACCAAGAAATACAAAAAACACTAATAAACAAAAAGAAAGACACAATAAGATCAAAAAATGAGAACAAAATGAAACAAACACAAATAATAGGTAATCATAATGTTAGAACAAATAGAAGACAAAAACAAATGATATAATGTTGCCTCTAGGGAGAAGCAATGACACATAAGATGATAGACATTTCCCCTATGCCATATGAGACAATCTAAATAAAAATATGAAATAGGGGAGATAAAATAAAAGGAAGGGGTAGTCAATTTGACTCTAGATGCACTAAGAAAGTGGACATTACCTACATAGTTACATGGATGCAAGGTCCAACTTAAAAATTTAGGCTAAATGTAATTCTCCCAAGATATGGGATGGAAGAAAATGATGATAAAAAAAAAATGATTGTATTGTAGAGTAATATAGGATGATCTCATAAAATGTTGAGTGTATGAGAAATGGTTGCTCACAAAATGGTGAGAGCATAAGAGCTTTGGAAAATATTATTGTTTGAAATTTTATAAGAATCAAAACTCAAGGGATAATGATGAAATACAAAAAGGTTCAACTCAAAAAATGGTGAGAGCATCCTAATTTAAATTGCTCTCAAAATAGTGAGAGCATGGAAAAAGGGTGACTAACCTAATCTCAACATGAATTGATTATTTCCTACATAGTACTAGGATGGGACTTCAAGTCACTATAGTTCCACCTTATAGTGGAGGAATCTGACTAGCTAACAAAAAGTTTTAAAATTAGGCAAATGATATAGTATGGCATAGGAATGGTAAGATGGGACTTCAACCATAGGTTATTATAATTAGGAAACAATAGCATAGGTTAATGATATAAATATTTCCAAATCTGATTATAGTTATTAGCATAGAGTGGGATACTAATTTTCCAAAAGGTGTTTATAATTAGGAACACTCACAATGAAATAAAATAAAAAATTAAGGATACAACACCAAACCACAATCATAATGGTCCAAAATATATCTTCTATCTAGAATACTGAATCAAATTCTAAAACTTGATGTAAATCCCTTCAATGAAATTGCAAAACAATTATGGTCAAAATGGAAGGTATGGTATAATATCATGTGGTATAAGAAAAATCAGATTACAATATTACAATATAACATAAATGTTCCTCATAAATAATAATTCAAGTATCTCAAGGAAAATAATGCTTGAGGTATATGATGTTCATTGGCTCATCAAGTTTATCTCCATCTAGTGTAGTGATCTTGAATGCTCTGGATCCATAATTTACAAAAATGAAAGGGGAATATCTAAATGGGTTTGAACTTTCTTTTCTTCTTCTTCTAAACTATTGTTTTCTTTTGGTTTTATTTCATAACAAGATCCCCAAGCTTGAACTCTCTATGTTTGACCTACTAGTTATAGTGTCCACAAAGTCTATTTTGGTATGCTTGAAGGATGTTTACAATAGCCATGCATTTTTCATCAAAAAACTCTAAATATTTTAGGCAAGCTACTCTATAAAATCCATAATCTAGGACATGTTTAAATGAGATGCATAAAAAAGGTAACTCAACCTCAGTGGGAAGAATGGCCTCAGTGCCATAAACTAGGGAATATGGAGTGGCTCTTATTTGAGTATAATAATTAGTTGATATGCCCAAAGGGCATGGAATATTTATAGGTCCCAATCATAGGAAACATCATTGATAATCTTTTTAAGGATGTTGAGAATGGTTTTATTGGATTCTTCTATCTAGCCATTGCCTTGTGGGTAATATGCAGTAGAAAAATGTTGGGTGATATTGTACTTGGCACAAAGCATTTTGACATCCTTATTTTTAAACAATCCACCTTTATAAGATATAATGTTGGATGGGATACCATAGCAGAAAATGAGATTATTAAAGATGAACTTGGAAATCTATTTTCAAACCATGTAAGGGGTATGGCTTAAACCCACTTAGTAAAATATTTGGTAGTGGTAAGGATGTGTTTATGGCCATTAGATGAGATTGGGTTAATCTTCCCAATGAGATTGAGTCCCCATGTTGAAAACAACCATGGTGTAAGCATCATTTATATTTTTTTGGTTTGGGCATGAATTAGATTGGCATGCCTTTGACATTTTTTATGCCTTTTAACATAAGCAACTACATCTATATTTATAGTTATCCAATAGTAACCAATATGTAGGATATTTTTGGATAGGATAGCCCTACTGGTGTAGGCAATACATACTCCTTCATGAACTTATGATAACACTAATGTTACTTATGTTTAATTTAAATTATGAAACAAAGTTCCATCAAAGTTACAATAGTAAAGGGTTAGGCCAAATAAGGTATATCATGAGGCTTGGTAGGTAAATTCCCTTTCTTATTTACATGATAAGTTGGGTGGCATGAAATGGTCATGAAGTTAATTAAAGAGGTTTGAATACCATATAGATCTGAGACCAATAATATCAAATATCATCATGATAGTTTAAGGTTCATGAGTAGGCACTAGAAGATTTTCAATGAGAAATTGATATGTTTTTACCTTGTTTATGTGACAGATCAAATGGACAATTATGGCCATGGCATCCATTATCTTGTTACTAGCCCTTGGTATGTGTTTAAACTATATGTCGGTAATCTATTGTTTGAGAGTGTCAATCATGGCCTTATATGGCACCACCTTTTCATCTTTGGTATAAAAGTGGTATGTAACTTGATTGATGATTAATTAAGAATCACCATAAACCATGAGATGATAAATATTCCATTATATTATCTAATGAATCCCTATAATAAGTGCTTCATATTGATCCATGTTGTTAGTGTAAGGAAAGCTAATATGGAATGATTTAGGTATAAGGTCCCCATGTGGTGTATTAAACAATACACCTACCCTTGATCCATGTGATCTAAATGAGCCATCAAAATAAAACTTTCGATATTACTCCTTAGGAGGTGTTTCAAAGATGGTCATGATGGACTTGTTTGGGAATTAAAAAGTGAGGGGTTTGATATCTAAAAGGTGTGCTTCAACAAGTTGATTTATAAGTACTTGTCCCTTTATAGCCTTATAGTTGACATATTATATCTTGTAATCACTCAAAATTATGATCCATTCAGCCATGAAGCCTTGTAAAGTTATCTTGGATAGTAGATACTTGAGTAGATCTACTTTGGAAATAATTATGGTCTTTTTATTAAGCATGCAGTGCCATAATTTTTATGTTTTAAAAATAATAACTAAATAGGCTTTTTATGGGTGTATAATTATGTTGATATGTGACCAATGTATGACTTAGATAGTAAACAACATGTTATTTTCCATTATTATCATGCTAAGCTAGAAGTGCCCCAAGGCTTTATCAGTGACAAATAGATATAGTATAAATGGCTTTCCTAGCATTAGCAGTAATAAAATAGGTTGATTGGCAAGATATTCTTTGAGGTGATAAAAAAAAATTAATAGTCTTCATCCCAAAGAAATGTAACACTTTTATTTATTAAGTGAGTGAAAGGATGGTATTTATCAGCTAATTGTGAGATGAATTATCTAATAGATTAAATATTACCTAGTAAACTATAGAGCTACTTAAAATTATAAGGTGTTGGCATCTCAATAATGGCTTGTACTTTGGTGGGATCAACTTCAATGCCTTGATGAAAGATGATGAAGCCTAAAATGTTTTTGGAAATAACACCAAAGACACACTTATTGGGATTGAGTTTGACCTTGTACTCACGAAGCCTCTCAAGTATTCTTCATAGTGTGACTAGATGATTGGTATGGGTCTTTGATTTACCTAATATGTTTTTGACATAGTCTTCAATAATTTCATTCATCATATCATCAAATATGATAGTCATGGTTCTTTTGTATGTGGCCCCAACATTATTGAGACCAAATTTCATAACTTGATAACAAAACATTCCCAAAGGAGTGGTGAATGTTATCTTATGTTGGTCTTCTGGTGTAATCTAGATCTGATTGTGTCTTAATAATCCATCCATAATTGAAAGCATTTTGTACCCTATTATGGAGTCAAACATCATTTCAATGTTTGGTAGAGGAAATTCATCCTTAGGGCAAGCCTTATTTATATCTCTAAAATTAGTGTAGATTATTATTCCTTATGGCTTATTACTGATAAGCACAACCTTTGAAATATAATCTAAGTAGTCAATCATTTAGATGCATCTCTCTTCTCAATTTTTTTACAACTCTTTATTTTATAATAAAGTAATAAATGGATGCATCTTGTGCAATTTTTTATTCACAAGTTTGGCATCAGGATGTATAATATGGTGGTATACAACCAAAATGGGGTCCAATCTTGTCATGTTTGAATAAGCCTAAGTAAATATGTCAACAAATTCCCTCAAAAGGGATGTAAATATTTCACAATCCCTTTTAGTGAGGGATGCACCTAATTTTATCTATTTTGTGTCATCTAGAGTCTTTATGTTGACTTTTGTAGTATATTCTATAAAGAAAATTGAGTCATTTCCCAAAATGGTTGACAATGATTTGAATTGACCTATAACTTTAAAATCCTCTATTTGGACTGGTTCTTCAAGATCACCTAAACAAGATGAATCTAAATATCCCAATGGTAGGGATGGCCATGTTATAAACACTATTGAAAATTCATGGGCAATTTGATCAAAGGCATGTTATTCTGTTGAACTAAACTCAGACCCAAAAGCAAGTTCATCATTGGTGGTCTCCTAAGCTATGTTTATAAAAGGATGAAAACTCTCATATAATGACACCTAAAATAGGTTTTCACCAAAATACTAACCTTTCTCTTTACTTTTACCTTAGTCTTAAATTGCCTCAAAGAGGTTTTCACTTTAGGACCTCAATGTTTTATTTATTTGTTTTTAGATAATGGTGTTCACCTATTCTCTAAAATAGGCTATAGGATATAGCTTGATAGAGAACCCTTATTTTTGGTCTCCTAATAGAATGTTTTCTTTTAATCCTAGAAAATAACAAAAGGCATCATCATTCTCAAACTCATCTATAGGCACTGTGGATTCTTGTTAGTCCCAAGCTATAAGTTGAGGGTGATATAGAGAAGGTGGATTATGTTAGCTAATTGGGGTAATGGTACAAATTGCATGTGGGTCAAATACATTGGTATTGGTAAGGTCTTCATAAACACTATGATTAGAATTTGATTCACTATCAGCATCATCATCACTAGACAGTGGCATTAGAACATAAATAAGATACGTGGGGTCACCCCTATGTAGTTTAAATATGAGACCATAGGTTCCTATATACCAAGTTATATAAATTAGCTAAAGAATTCCTTGATGATTTGACTTGAGGCTTCCTCCTTCATAGGCTTGATTATCCATTATCTAGTTAGGAATGAGGTACTTAGTATTTTTGTATCAATTAGCCTATCTATCATTGTACAACAAAGATTCATAATTGGCAAGTGGGTCCTCTTCTTGGCTAGTAGTCAGTGTGAAAATGATAGGAGATGGGATATGATTTTTTCCCTTCCCCTTTCACTACCATTCCATGTAAGGTTGCTTAGATTTAGGTCTTCTATAAGACTTTGGGTTCTATGGAAGCTTGGAAATGTGAAATTTGTCATGGATCAAATACTCTCCTAGGCCATTGCCTAAGATGGTGAAATGATTTGACATTTCAAGAGGAGGTATGTGTGAATATAAATCAAGGCTATTTGGGTCTATACAATTGGCTTCTGGTAAATCAAAAAGTGTTTCTTTATCTTTGTTCCTTTTTGGAATGAGATCTAAGCCAAAGTGGTAGTTATAACTTTTATACTTAGCCTCCAAATGTTTGTAATGTTCATAAGGATGCAAATCTCCGTTGATGGTGACCTCCATACATGAGTCAGATAACTTGAGACATTGGTGCAATGTTGAAGGGATCACATGAATCTCATGTATCCAACATCTACTCAAGAGAAAATTGTAAGATATATCTGTGTCTAACACATGGCAAAGTGTATCATGGGTCAATATCCCAATGATAACTAGCAAGCTTATGGTGCCTTATGATTCATGTTCTTCATCATCATAGGCCCTGATAGTGAGTTTTTCTAGTTGAAGATCAGTTATTGTATATCTAAGGCACTTGATGAGATTTAGAGACACAATATTTAGGTCTTACTCATTATCTATGAGGACACATTTAAATTTTTGCCACATTATGACAACTTCAATATACAACATATTGTTATGGAGAGGTCCAAGGGATGACATATCGCTTTGGTGAAGGTCAAATAGTGTCATGGGGCTAAATGTCCAACCAAAGCCTAAAATTTATCTAGGGTTATGTCATTGGGAACTTAGGATTGGCTTAGGAGCTTAGTTAGGATGTTCTTGTGGATAGTAAATGTATGCAACAAATTTAAAATAAATATTTGTGTGGGTGCCTTCTAAATTTAATCAACAATGCCATATGGCTTTTCCTTAACAATGGTATATGTCTTGTTCCTATCTAGTATAGTGGGTTGTATTAGCTCATTATTAGAATTTCATGGGCTTAGAATGGTAATCTTTGACAACCAAGTTGGGATTGCATAAATGGGATTATATACAAGACCGTTGTTACTATAAAATGATGATGGAGGGGGGAAATAGGATAAGTCTTGATTGCTGATACACCTAGTTGTGGTCATGTGGCAATGATGAATTATTAATATAAGGTACCAAAATAGTAATCCCTAATTGTTACACTTATTTTTGGTCCTAGGTTAAGGAAGGATTCTTGGCATAAGTGGATTGATTAGAATTCACTAGCAAGAATCAATTTCTATTAGAACTTGATCTAGGATTGATAGTAATGGTGTAAATGTGACCTCCTGCAATATTACCTACAACTTTAGTGTAGTCATGTGAAACTACATGATAATTCTATTGATTTTTGGAACTGTTCTAGCCTTGGCTACTCTCATTTGATTGATGTTGTTATTATTATGGTTGATATTGTTGTTGTCATAATTGTTAGTACTATTATTTTTATTGTTCTAGTCAGTGTTGTTGTTATTATTGTGTTATGGATAAGGGTTTTGATAGATACCTAGGTTTTGATTAGATGTAGTTGATCTATTATCCAATATAATATCCCCATTTTACAACATATTTTTAATGAGGTGTTTTATCTGCACACAGTGATGTAGACTATGTCCATAAACATGATGGTATTCATAGAACTCATTCTCTCTATACTAGTTTGGATACATAATACCCTCAAGATAATGATTTGGTATCAGAAAACTAATCATGTTAGATGCAACTAGCTTGAAATAATTTATTTTAATAGGTTTTCCAAGGTCATTTAATACTCAATGAGTAGGAGGATTTATTTTTAGAGGAAGGGTATGAAAAGGTGGTGGTTTCTATGAAGGTTGCACTTGTAGAATAGTTTGTTGATGAGGAGTAAGTTGTATTTAAAACATTGTCTTAACAAATGGTGTTTACACCAATTGGACATGATGTGACTTGATTACTCCATTCTTAAAAACATTATTATTATGGTTGAGTTTCTTGGATTTCTCATAGTTAATGGCCTAGGCTAGTGCTAATGTATGTGCTTGGACTTGATTTGGTTTGGACTTTGGTCTATTCCTTGGTTTTGGGTTTGATTTTGGTTTGAAGAGATTAACTTGATAATCCCTTTGTTAATAAGGTATTTTTCAATTAACAAACCTTTATCAATGATCTATTTGAAAGTATGTGCACATTGAAGCTCTAGATGATAGGATATCTCACTATAGATTATTTTGGTAAACACAATGGCCAATTACTTATATGATAAGCTATGGGTGAAAAGACTAGAAAGTGCTCTCCATCTCTATAGATAATGTTGACCAAATTTGACCTTGCCAGTTAGAATTGGGACCCCTATATGTAAAAAATTGATTTTTATGTGTTTATAGGTCTAATATATTTTTTAATAATGTGTATTATATGTCATTGAGTGTGACTTCATGTTATATTAGCCTTGGTCATTAGTAATTTTAGTCCTTATATCATTTTAAGTCATTTTGAGGTCAAAATAGGTAATTAAATGGGTTGTATGGCCTCATATGGAAGTGTGAAGGTTTATGAAGGGTTATTTAATGTGACATGTGTCTTATTATGCCTTAATCAACTTTTCATAATTTAAAGTGGTAGGTTCTTTAGAAGAAAGAGTAGTTTTTTTAGTAAAGGAGAAGAGTTTAGCACTTATATGACCCATGAGGAAGTGTGCCATGTGTAATAAGGTCATGATATGACTCTTCATATTAATTAGATCAATTTACATGCTTAAATTACTATTTAAGTGTCAAAATTTGGCTAAAACCATTCTACTTCTTTTTCACCCTTCTAGACACATAGGACCAATCAGCAGGTTTATGCTTAGTACAGATAGTTAGAGAAATTACAAGTTAATTTCCTTTGGGAATTGAAATTAAAATTAGATATATTAATTTACAAAATAATATTTAAAATAATGGTGGTCTATGCTTTATGAACCATCCTCATGAAGTGGACTGTGTTTTTCTACTTGCCATTTTGTGCACCCTCTAGGTTTTGACTTGGTTTAGACAAGTCCATAAAATTCACTTGATAAGATGTATTAAAAATTATTTTGAATCCATCATAAAATTATTCCCATGGTTATTTTAGTTTTTCAAGGTGTTTGGATATGAAAATAATCTTATGTTGCAAGAGGATACACCTTCCTATGTTATAGGTAGTTTTTCACCATTTTCAAGATCTTTAGGTTTTGATAATGGATTTAGGGGGTTATGTTAGGTATATTTACATGTTTTTAATGATATATAAATTACATAAATTTTAAATATTATCCTCAAAATCAACATTCTCCTTGAAATTGTAGTCATAATCGCACATACAACTAGTTTGCCCTATGACTGTCATACACAATCAACCATGTGCCATGAAAGAGGGGTCCAAATGTTGAAATGGAGTGTGAGAGATTGTTTCAAACTTTTAAACATATTTATGTTTAATTTGAACACCATGAATTTTTATTATTTTTTTTATCAAATTATATATTTTGAGTATATTAACTATTTCATGCTTTCTTCCTATGCAACTCCAAATGCACCTACAAGTGTTCCCATGGAAGATCTCATGCTAAAAGGGGGTACTTGAGATGAAAAAACCCATAAATAATGGATAAGGTATGTTTTTAATCTTTTCTATAGACCTAAAACACATGAAATGCCAAAGATATTACACATTGCTCATATTTAATTATTTCCCTATAGTACATGAGAATATCCACCTACAGGTGGCACTAGAAGAAGGCCAAGAAAGTTGATTATGGAAGATTTGGTATGATTATAAGCTTCCATAAATTCTTTGGGATTGATTTATAGTATTAAAAATACACTTAAATCCTGAATTAGATAGGTTAGAGTTGGAAACCATGTTCAAGGATTCAAGGACTGAGTTTTGAGATCAAGTTCCTAAAATTAGGAAATAGATGCCTAAAGTCATTTTATCATGGTCATGAAACATGAGTATCAAAGGGTTTGATGCATCTTTGGGACCAAAGCTTTTATCTCTAACATATAATATTAACTTTTCATATTTTTGAGGACAAGTGGTTAGTGAAGGTCAATTGCTAGAAGGCTCAAAGATGCCCTTGAACCACTATTTTCAAATAGTAGTATCTACAGGTTTTGAAGATACAAAGTGACTCAACACTTAAAGGTACTAATAAGGCATATTTCCATGTGTTAAATGGAAATTTTAGTGAAATATAACACATGAAAATTAAATGAGAGGTTTTTTATGCATGGTTTTAAGTCTAAAATAGACCTACACAAAAGACAGTCTGTACATAGGCCTAAGCAAGCATCTATAACCAACGCGGGGTTCAAGTTTGAGAAGTTGTTAATTTATTGAATGTATGAGTGTTAGGGTATGTTTATGGTTTTAAAAATTATTGGAATATCCCTAAAAGTTTTCAAGTATCTTAAGAAACAACATGATGATCTTTAAAGCTCATTTTCACCTACAGTATGCACCTAAAACCAACTATAGATGACTGTAAACATATAGGAAACTAAGACAAGGTATCTAGGTGATGGTTTAGGATAGGTAGGGTGAATAAATGAGTATCAAAAAATACAAAATTATGATAAAGGAATATATGGATATATTTAGACACTAGACACTTTATCTAAGTTTCATGTACTAATTACAGGTAACACCACTTACAGGTACCTACCTCTTGAAAACATTCACCTACAGCTAGGTATGATTTCCTACATCATTCATGGAAAGGGTTTAGACATGAAGATACTAATCCTATTTATGTAAAGTGACTCTTAG
Source organism: Torreya grandis (assembly GCA_037957365.1). Lineage (NCBI taxonomy): Eukaryota > Viridiplantae > Streptophyta > Pinopsida > Cupressales > Taxaceae > Torreya > Torreya grandis. Next base: position 2,473,157 of record JARHVA010002170.1, on the reverse strand, counting down.
AGGATTATCAAGGGAAAATATCACAATTTTCAAAAGTAAATGTGTACTAGTAGGCTTTTTTCTCCAAAATAAGTCAATTACTGTTGACTATCCCAGGCAGTAAGCAGGAAGATTGTTTTCAACATTAATACATCTTGATTATGAAGCATATATGCCCAAGAAAATGTAAAATTACCATAATAACTCTAAGGTGACCTAAAAACATCATTATCAAGCTTGAGTTTATAGCATTATCTATAGGTATCATTCTAAAATAGAGACACAGTCAGGGAATTATACACAGTCTTGTGATTTCAAGTGTATGGAGGGGAATATGTGGAGGTTTGGAGAGATTATTTAAGGCTATAACACATTAATAATAATAATAATATTATCCTAATAAAACCCTCATAGTGTATATATAGTAGGTATAAAGTTCTAATGATGCATCATACAATCCACTTGGGAGAGACCTGCATATAGTTTGCCTCCCACATAGTCTATCTTGGTTTTTTGAGAATTTGGGAGGTCAAATCATAATAAAAAGAGAAAAAAAATATTTAAAAAGATATATATGAGTTTTATAATCTCATAAAATTAATATTTTATCTATGATAATAGGCTAAGTACCCTTTATTTTATCTTAGATAGAGGGTACTTCCCTAAATATACAAACTAGTAGATTTAGAGAATATGGATAAATGGATAGATAATGAGATGTTTTAACCTTGATATAAGGTATGTAAAGTTGAGTGACATCAAAAAAAATATTAATAACCAATCATATAAGGATGGAACTACACAGGGTGCTCTAAACCTTAAGGTTGCAATCAAATCTAGTTGAGAAGGGTTTTGGCCTAGTGCCCAAATGAAGAGTCATTCTCAATTCCACCTTGAGATGATTATTATAGCCTATTGAAGAATTATTATGGGATAATTTTATACATTATTAATCTTTTTATATGAAATATAAACCATGAAAATTCCAATTTTGTGTTTTAAGGCAATATTAGGCCTATGTAATGAAAGGAAAGAACTCAATAGGTCAAATTTGAATGCTCATATCTCTCTTGATGATTTGTATGGGGACCTAATAAGATTGGATAAGTTAATAGGGGTCATATACACTAATATTGTGGATTTTTTTTTAAATTAAAATTGAAACCTTTATGAACAAATCTTAAGAAGGTAAATAGGCCTAAACCCTTGTAAAACCCTTACTAATGACCAGTTTGATAAGATTAAGGAGATAATGCATATAAATGGAATAGTTTGTCTAGAATGATGATTGGAGGTTATATAAGACTTAGGTAAGATCTCCACCATCAGGATTATATATACAAAATTATAAGAATGGGGTGCAAAACAAGGTATTTATAACTATTTTTTACATTATACAAATTTTATGAATATTTAAGAGATTAAATCAAGTTTGGAAATAATATTAGGACTTAATATAACTCCCTATGTCCATTTAATGCCTTTAAAAAACTCATAAGTGAGTTTACCAATTATTTTATCTTAGCCAATCAAAACTAGCATAGGGAGCATGATGGTGAGAAGTGTGGAAACTTCAAGTGAATGGCTTTTTAAGGTGTGATTGAGGAGTATAAGGAAATAGAGAGTATTAAAAAGTGTCATCCACTCCCTCCCATGTATTTTCATGTAAAATTGAATACAATTTTGAGGCCAAGTGTGAGGGGTGATTGAAAAAGGAGTTTTTTAGATTATTGACAGTGATGGCTCACTTCCAATATGTTCTATATGAGTAGGACTACAACCAATTCATGTAGAGGCATGTTTGAAATCCTTCCATCTCATTATAATCATCATACCTATCCTTAGTCAATTTTGGTATGTTAAAATAGGTGTGGATAATGAAGGTAATTTTGTGAGCCAGCACAAGGATTTTCATGCCACATTTCATGAGTTTCATGCCTTGTATGGACACTTTTACTTCTTAACCTTGCATGGTTAGTTTAAAATCTTCTTCTCATGCATATGTTACTCTGTTTATCATTTTGACAAGTTTTCTTGTGACCTTTTGACTTCTCTCTTCCCCTCTCTCTCTCAAGTTCTATAATAACTAGCCATTTTGGCCTTTGTAAACTATGCTACACCTAAGTATGGTCAATCCCTACTCATTTTCATACCATTTGATCAACAACACTATTGATTTTTACATCTTCATGACTATTCATAATGTTTTTACTTAGATGATTGATATTTCTTAGTGATAACTATGATTTCTTTAGCATGTTGTCTCATTCTTTCACCCTATTTGTAGTTAGAAATCTTCCTCTATAGGGCATGTGAAGTGTTCTAAGAAGTGTCAAGGTTAAGTGAGTTAGTATATTCACTTGTGACATTCAAAGACTCTTGTCTAGTCTTCCTAGCCTAAACAATCATCAATAACCTCATAATATAATATTGATGTGAGAAGATGCAGATTAGATAAGTGTATGTTTGGTTAGCCCTTTGTTCTCATGTGTAACATGTAGCTAGTTGGAAGTCATAAACTTATTTAGTATATCACCTCCCTTAGGATAGTTTTCTTTCAGTTTTATCTCTCCCTTTTCCCTCACAAATTTTAGGTGTAGTATTGATCTAAAATGGTACATCAAGGGAGCTAGCCCTATCTAGAGATTCACCTCATTCATAGGCTACCCACAAGAGTAGAGGTGTTTTAATTATGCTACTTGGATTAGGAGAGTTAATACATCTCCTCAAAGGTTGAAAATCTAAGTGATAATAGATAGCTTAAAAAGCTTTCACTGACCTTCTATTTGGCCTAAGTCAAATCTACTAATGAAATTTCATGTTTGTGATTATATGAGAAATGTTGCACAAATTTGTCTGAGAGGTCATCAAAATTAGATATAGAATTTTTTGGCAATTTTAGGAACCACTCCAAGGCCTGTCTTACTAGAATTCAAAGAAATAAAAGGAGTAAATAAATGTCACTATAACCCAATAGCTATAAATAAACAAAAAACTCTATCAATGGGCCTTAGGGTCTCCTTTACCCTTATATTTATCAAATTTTAGTAGTTCATAGCTTGGAGAAAATGATATCTATAGATACTACATGTTGAATGGGTATAAACATAAGTCATATAATTTGAAATTATTGGTTTGTTTTCATGCTTGAATGGAAATAATCACATCCTTCATTTGATACAGTGATAGGGCCAAGAAACTAGATGGTACATTTGGTTGAGATGTTGGTTGAGAGGTTAAAGGTGGATTACCTTGACCAGGGTTAATGCAAGAATGATTATTTACAAAATGTTGGTTTGATGAGGGAACTAACCAAAAATATGCATTCATAGATTGGAATGTTGTTATCAAAATTTCATGCATTATGGTATGATATTTTGGTTTGGATTTGATATATAGGGTTGGTTTTGGGGTAATTGGGGATATGATGGAAGGATATGGCTTAAGGTAAAATATTATGCCTATTGAGGTTGAGTAGGGACTTGTTGTCAACTAGTCAAACTTGTATGAATCAAGGGAACTTATTATGGACCAAGGCCCTATCTTTGGATCTATGGCACATGCTGAATAAAAGGTAATTATTTCCTAAATTATAATTTTTGGATAGTGGTACCTCTTTTTTTCATGAACACCTATTGTGAAATAGATGCTTGTTAGATGTTTGATATTTGTCTTTGACCAGTAGACATACATTATTGATTAGACAATGTTTGTGACTATAAATTCATGTTGGTTTGCAACTATAGAGTTACATTTATCACTACCTATCGAGGTGTAACATTTTCTACCCCCTATTGAGGTGGAAAATTTCCATGCCTCTTCTGTGGTGGTACACTAGAATGTGCTTGTTTTTTTCAAATGTTAGTCATCACCCATTGATGTTAGTATTAGTTTAGTGGAAGAATAAAACAAACTAGATATTTACAATAAAGACATTAATTGATGGGAAATAAATTAATAAAAATAAATGAGACCCAAAATATATATTTTCTATTCATTTAAAATGGTCTGATCTTCACTTTCTCGTATAAATGCTTATAAAAGCTTCCACATGACTCTTCACCTTCATTTATGACTCTTCCTCTCTCATGACCTTTTGACTCATTTTTGACACCTATTTTATCCTTTTTAATGAAAAAGAATATTAAATCATTTTTTTCCTTTACCTCTACTAAAACTCACCTCAACTTAAAATGTGTCTCATCCTGAGACATAAAAACCTTACTAACACTCCCCCCAAAATCTAAATGTGTCTTATCCTAAGAAAAAAAGGCCTTAAACATTTCAAATTTTTATAACTTCAATCCATTAAAAATCTATTTGAGAACCTACACTATGCCTACTTCTACTCTCCATGGCCTCACATATCGGAGTTCATCCACTTATACAACACTAACTTCAAATACATTTATAATTTTTCAAAACTTATAAATACTCTACTTTGTTTTAGGCATTTTAAAATTCATATCCTCATGGGGAAGAGTAGAGATATAAATATAAAAAATAATCCAATACTCTCAATCAAAAAAAATAATGTAGAGATGGTTGATCCATGCTTTTTATGAAAATAGTGAGTCAAAGTATTTTACTCAAAAATGGGTATAGCATCAATGTATTCCTCAAAAAAAATTATTTTCCCATATTTAGCCATGTATTTACTTATTTTATTATAGTATAACAAGACATTCCTTATTATCTCTACCTACCACCACCTCCTCAACACCTCCTTCATAGTTTTCCTTTACCATATCTTGAATACTGCATAGAGCCTTCAACATTATAATTTTTATTTATGTTAAACATGTCCCAAGTGGTCATTTCAAGAAACACATGTAATTTCAATATAACATCACTTCCAATATCTATACCTTGAAAAAAATATTGAATTATGCATATGAGATGACAGGAATGTTGATGGAATTATTGATTTAATGGACCAACCCTAGATTACTCACTCTATTAACACCAATGAAATCATCAACCTTCATTTCCATTGGTAGATTAACTCAATAATTTGAGCCTATTGCACACTGTAGGTTTTTATGATAGAAAATTTGGTCCAACCCTCCTTTCATCATGATCCACATTATGTATTTGGTCAAATAAAGCCCATGTGGGGTTGTCTCCTTCCTCTATCATTACCAAAATAAATTTATGATTGCAAACCCTTGCCCCTATAGAAACCTTCAAATAAGAACTTATAATGAGCATATTTATCAAATCAAAATTGAGCAAGGATAACAGTGTATATCTATGCTCTTTTAAGAATAATAAACAAGTATATTCATTTATATAACATTAAATGATAGGAAATAATGATAAATTTTCCTGGGCTCAAATACACATGGCAAGCCACACCATTGTTAGTAGTGCTTAGTGGAAAGAATGGTAAAATATAAAATATTACAAATATTTACAAATAAACTCAAAGGAATTAGTATATTTTTAAATAGAACATAAGAAAACTATTAAAGATGGGAAATTATAAAGATAAATATGAGACCCAAATTCTATATTTGTTATTTATTCAAAATGGTTTGATCTTCACTTTCTCCTATAAATGCTTATAAAATCTTCCACATGACTCTTCCCCTTCATTTATGAATCTTCTTATCTCATGACATTTTGACTCCTTTTCGATACCTATTTTCTCCTTTTTAATGAAAAATAATATTAAATCATTTTTGTCCTTTACCTCTACTAATAGTTGAGGTGAAATAACATCTGTCACTTTTTGTTGTTGAGGTAAATAACTAGTCAATGCTTGATTACTTAATCCTTGAGGTTATGTGCTTGACAAAGTATAAAAATTGAAGATTAGAGATAACTTGTTATGGTTAGGATGTAATATTTCCTATCCCCTTCTATTGTGCACCACTCATGGTATTAACTAAAGGCACTAGTTGTTGTAGACTATTTTTGGGAATAGTTAAACCACTTTGGCCTAGATTTGAAGACACTTTCGAGTTATCCACTTTATTTGGCACATTATTCTATGTAGAAGATGTAGTCACTGACTAAAGTGCCTTGCATAAATGGGTCTAAACCTAGATTATCTTGACCTGTCAACTTAATTAATACTCATGTTAAAGGAGATAATTCTATGAGTGGAGCATTTTACATGGCCATGTTATTAAAATTATGCATGATTTTAAAATAAGTTTTAGATGCTTGATATATTTGTATAAAGTGATCCTCCATGAGTCCCTTTCCTTTGGAAAACATATTTGGGTCCTGATATGACATCAACATGACCTCTTGAGGATGTCTAGTAGAGGCATGTTCAATGGTTTGGGTATAAGGCATGTTTAGAGGCACTCTAACTAGACTAGGAAAATTTTCATGGGGAAGTCTATTGGAAACATGGCCCGTACTTCTATAGCTCTAACTAAAACTTCATCCTTTTTTTAATTAAGTGATGATCAAAAAAATAAGATCATATGTTGATGGCATAGTAACATAATACAATTTTTGTTGAACATTTTCTATAACTGAGGGTATGCTAGCAAGATACTATGTAGTTTACTCTTTGTCTTTATCTAAATATGGAGACTTGTTAACCAAATAATAGGCTAACAAATCTTGAATTTATTCCCCAGATCTAGTAGTGTATGGACAATAAGGATATATCTCATAAAATACATCATCACCATAGGGGTATTGATTAAAGTCATCATTCATGACCACGTTATCATAACCTAGATTATATATGGATCAACTATAAGTATAACAAGACATATCTAAATCCATGACCAAAATTCCATGAATAAGGTCTAGATTAGAATACAAACTCTTGAAAATAAGTTCTAAAGGATGAATGGTCCAAACTTGGTTTAACTTGGTCTAGGGATGGAGTTGTTTATCCAAAAAGGTTTATGATAAACTTAGTCTAAAATATTCTAATGTCAAATGTCATATATAAATGGTTAGGTGGATGAATAAAAATGAATGCCAAACTTAGGTAAATAGTGTTTCAAATAATGTTAAACTAGGTCTAGAAATGAAAAATGTTCCTAGGTCTTTTGGGAATAAGGCACAAAATCTAGGCTCAAAACAACTATGTTTAAAACAAAGAGGCAATTGCCAGGACTCTTAGAAACATGGTACAAGAGCTAGACCTAAAAAGGAAATTATTAGGTCTAAGAGGTAAGAAATTTAATCTAACAAATTGAAACTCTTTGACACAAACTAGGAATTAAAATTTAAACACACACTTGATCATTTGGTAAAAGACATTGAACCTTAGGTATATGGAATATAGACCACTTCCTCAAATCTAGGTAAAAAAATAGTCTTTAAATTGAGCAAAGAAGTAGCCTAAGTTTTTAACCCAAAAGTGATAAATAAATGTCTAAGCTAAAATTACATGAGGCCTAGGCATAAATCTATCAATGTTGGAAATTGAACTTATCAAGAATGATTATGAACTAAGTTTAGATGGATAGGTTCCTCAAAATAGACAAGTTAGAAAATAATGAATAGCATGGTGGTACTAGGTATAGACTGAGAATGTCTTTGAATTTTTCAAAATTGAACACAAAAAAATTAATATTTGAAATAATTTGAGTAGTGTAACAATTTTATCATGATCTAAAGATATGGAAAATGGTTTGTTTCAAAAACTTCTAAGTCACAATACTTGGAATGAAATGGGTAGCATAATGATACCCCTTTTAAACAAGTGACACACACACAAAATTTTGATAAAATATTAATGAAAAGGTGTGATGTTAAATGGAAGGAATAACACCTCTTCAAGCAAAGGATTGATGTGTAAACAAGAATTTTTTTGGACATGGTATTATAAACAATAGTTTTTCCATAATACCATGTAAGTAAAGAGTATACAATGACAAAAACACCTAATTGTAACATCTTAAATCCTCAAACTGACAAGGTGGCATCATACTATCAGATTTCATCTATATACTTGTTCTTGAGAGGATTTTAAATTGTTAATCTAAAAAGTAAAAGTGCATGAAAAGTAGAGATTTTAATCCCCCTCTTCTCTCAAGATTTTGTACGATGACATGGAACTTTGGTAAATTCACCCTACATCATCAATATGTCTACGGTAAGTGGGGTTATCTAAACTATCAATTTTTGTTCATTTATAAATGTTCCCATATGTCTAGAAAACACTAGGGTGAATCACATCATTTGGATCCATGTTAATTAGATTTTTGTGAAAAGGTCTTGTCCTTTTCACAACCATTACATCCATCAATTACTCAGTGTAGTGCGATGTTCAAGTTACCCTTATAGTCTAAGGCCAAGTACCAATAATAGAGCTTATTTAATTTCTCAAAAAAGCATCCCAAAGGGTCACCCTCAATTTATATACCCCACTATGAAGTGGGGTGGAAATGATTCTAGGAGATGAATTCTTAGGTCAATGCTTCCCTAAAAAACTCATGGGGAGGTGATGAACTCTAGCCTAAAATCCAAAAATGTATGAAATAAAAAAAGTGGAAGGACTTTAGGGCCATTTTGGGGTCATTCAAATCATACAAATTTTAGAGAGGGCCTTAGATAATTTATTTCCATAATTTGGACCAAAGTGACAAATGTAAAGATTAAGCATTTTTTTATCACTCAAGTTCCCTAAAAGAGAAAAGGGAGAGGAGAGCATACACATGACAATTGTCTTGCTAAAAAAACATTTAATCAAAAAACATAAAAATGAAAACTCTTATGAGTATTTAACTAAAATGAGATTTATTTTTTATAGTACCAAATGAAGTATGTCATGAATTTTGAGCCCCGTGGCATCATATTGAAAACTTTAAACAAAATGAAAATAACTCAAGTAAAAAAGATTTTTAAAACACCAATTTTAAATGTGAGTTTTTCAACTTAAAGTGTATAAAAATGTATTATCTTGGCCTTTAGGTCCTGAAAAAGATGTTAGGGGGTTTACTTATTGCATGAAAAAAGTGATACCCTCACAAATTAGCTCAACAAAGCAAAAAAACACCTCTGAAATCATTTTGTAGTTACGTAATAAACTATGAATTGTGAAATTGTTTTGTCATAAAAACAAAGTCAAAATAGAATGCTTTAAAAACTCACAGTGAGTGATTTCATGGGTTATGAATGATTTCACAACTCTATTTGATGATTTCACTACTCAGAAGATGAATTCATTACTCAAGAAAATAATTTTGCACTTCAAGTGATAATTTCATGACTCTTAAGAAATATATAACAAAGAGAAGGCTATTTTACAATGATTTCACTTCTAGAAAAAATGGTTTCACTACTAAGTAGAACAAATTCATAACATAAAAATTTAATTTTGCTCCCCTTAAAAATGATTTCACTGATAAAAATAATGATTTCACTACTTTAAATAAAAATTTTGTTATTGTATAACAATTTTGTAGTTAGCTAATAAATGAAAATGGATTATTCCTGTGGAACAGTTTCACAGTTTTGCTCAATGATTTTGCTATTTATGTGCCTAATTTTATGATTTCATAGGGTTGAGGCTAAATTATAGAAATTTTACACTTTTTTTAGACAAATTTTTAGATTTAGTTGATAATTTTGTAGTTTTCTATGTCGAATTCTCCATTAGATAGTCATGAATTCACAAATATGTAGTCTTAAGTAGAAACATGAAAAATTTAGTAATAAATCACAAAATTAAGCTCTATAATGAATTGTTATTGACTAAAAAAGTCTTTTAAGAGACTCCATTCATGATTTTTAGGTGCAAGGTCCCACTGGGTGAGCTATCATGTGAATAAGGAATACATAGAGGGGAGGTTAATTTTGTGTTAGTCTAATAAAATAAATCAAAATAACACACTACAATCCTAACACATCTATCTTAGACACTATGGAGAGCATAGGGAACAAGCATACAAGTGAAAACATAACTAGAACACAAAATAAAACATTCTTTTACCTTTTTTGGAGCTCTAACTAGCTTGTTAAAGTGGATTTCTTAATTTGTGCATCAAGAAGTCTTTGAAAATGAAGATTTTTTTGGCTCCTTCTCTCCTTGGCACCTTGGCTTGGTTATTTTTCTTATGAATTTGGCATGGTAACATTATTTTCAAGGTTTATTTGCTTCTATTTGAGCATTATAACATTACAACAATATATCTTAGAGATCAATAGGTATGGCCTTGAATTTTGAGCCTTAAAAGTTAACTCTAACCCAAGGTGAGTTAAAGTTGAGTTTAAACTTGGAATGAGTTCAAACTAACCCTAGGTGAGTTGAGGATAAATCTAGTTGAGTTAAAAAATTTCATGTAATTATGAATTTTAATTACTAGGCATTACTCTTAAATTAAATATTTCTATATATTTTGGAAGATCTTGACAACTCATAAAGGCAATGATGAAAAGGTCTGATATTTTGATTTTTATAATTTCTATTTTTAGATATTCATTAATTAAAAATGGATAATTCAAGTAAGCATTTAATCTATTTTAATTAGTTGGTTCATTTTGATTAACATTTTATCTCTTTTAATATTTTATCAAGTGCCCCACTTAATGGTTCAATATGCCAATATACTAATTATTATGTTGCAAGGTGACTGAAGATGAATCCATGAGAGGTTATTATTGCATACAAGCTATTATCCCAAATAGGGATGCCTCAATATGATTATGAACATTGATGAATGATGCCTGGATGAAATTGGGGCATTTAGTGATTTACAAGCTTAGTTTTCAATGTTTGGTAGAAATTAGTATAAAGTTTGATTAGGAGCTGGTTATGGCTAGAATTGGGTGTCTACAGGTTGAATCTATATTCAAATTAATATTTTCATGTTATGTGTCTAGGTCTACCTTGGCCAACCTAGAAGAAGACCTAACTTACTTTATCAATTAATGATACAATGTTGATTGGGTTGACCCTATCATCTAAACTTTTAGAGAGGTTTAGTGTTAGATTCAACTATATATACACATCAATTTCCATCATTTAGAATAAAGAGAAGAAGAAGAAGAAGAATATTTCACATCTACTTATCCACCATTATACTTGAGGAACATAGCTTAGGGTTTTAATATTTTATTTGAAGATACATATTTTGTCTTGTGGAGAAGTCTTTTGGATGTATAGATAAATTGTGTAGCCTAGAGCTAACTTATCTTTGTTATCCTTACATACCACAAAAACTTCTTGTGAATCACTTTGGCTAAGGGAGAGATTTAGGCTCGATAGGTTCCCATTCAAAGGTAAGTATTCCTAACTTTGTTCCTCCTTTGTAAGAGTAGACATATTTGCATTTGTAATGCTCTCCCATGCATTAGGGTTTCATATACATTGACATAAGTATATATCTTATATGAATGTATACTTTTCATGTTTATTACCCCCACTTTTTGACATAAGATTTGGTGATTACTAAATTAGATTTTAGTTTACTTTTTCATTTACTTTGTGAATATGAAATCATAGGACCTAGATATAGTTATTACATAGTGTTATTTGACTAGAGGCCTTGGAACCCTCTCTACTGATGTTATTGTGGTAAGATATCCATTTATTAGGTATAGTTGATCTATTTAGTCATGACCCCAAAAATATAATGTATCAATGATCAGAAGTGTAAGTGGGATTTATCTTCTTCGAGCTAAGATTGATTAATAAATCAATTACATTTACCTTTTAATACATTTTAGTGAACCCAACATGAATCAAACCCATGTAGGTTTTATTTAATGCATTCATTTATTATCATCTTATATATTTTTATTTATTTAGTACTATATTGAACCTGTCAATATAGTTTAACATTTGGTGTGTAGGTTTAACACACAGTCAATCAGATTTACTCTATTTTTTCTTTGTGCATGTCTTCTTAAAATATAGGTTTTATAAACATAGTTGACATAGCCAACTTTGTTAGTAGGTTTTAAAAATATATTCAACACAATAAAATTTTTTAGCAAATTTTACAAACATAGTCAGCACAACTAACTTTATTATCAAGTTTTACAAAAAAAGTTGACATAGCCGACTCTATTAGCATATTTTACAAACATAGCCAACACAACTAACTTTTTAAGCATACTTTTAGTATAAAAATTTAGAAAATTAAACATCTTGAAAACTACCAAGGTTCATTCTTACCTTCTTATTTGTTTACATTCTTCATTTACAATCTTGTTTATTCACTTTTTATTTTTAGTTGCTTGCATGCTTAGAGTAATAAACATAGATTAATTAGGTGGTTTTTTAATTTACTGATTTAGTTATTGTTTTTTATATTTTGTACACACTTCCAAATCACTTTACACACAAAATGCATTAAAAATTTGTCTTATTAAGGCCTAACTACTTAGATTTCATCACAAAGGGGGAAACCAACTTGGTTTTTTGGCCAAGTATAAACACTTAGTTGATGGTATTTATTGGAAAATCACATGACACCCTTATCATTATGGGATTATGAAGTGAGGGGGTATTCCCCAATACCAAGCCAGTACTATCACTAATATAGATCCCTTTCAACCTAAACTACCTAAAACCATCATGAGATTGCTTTTTAGTTCCTTATTACAACCAACTCCCTATCACATTAATTTCAAAAACTATTATAAGTTAAAAACATTCAAGAATGACCACTTATTTTATAATTTACATTCAAGTTTTATTTCTTTCTCTTTGATCATTTCAACATTAATTTTAGTATTTCATTTTTAGTTAGTTTATTTTCATGTGTTGTTATGTTCCTTCTCAAAGTACCATCCCCTATTACACTCATATGACATGTGATGAGATTTTAATGGGGCATATGTATACACATAATATTTTTATTAACTTTACCACTTAATAACACTTTTTCTCTTTCAAAAACTTTTTGAATTTCAATCTCTCTGAGTACATGCCTTGTTCATCGAGAAAGGGATGGATAGACCATTGGTGCTTCATAAGATTGTTGTGGTTTTTAATCATTCCTATTATTAGTCTCAATGTCTATCTATTTTCCTCCTATGATGCCTCCCTTAAATACTAGAACCCTAAAATATGGATAAGTCTAAAATCCAATAAGATCCTCCAAAATCTAGAATTTGCATTATAGCTCTTAGAGGTCTAAAACTACTCTAAAACATCTTGAAAGTATAAATATAAATTATATAATAAAGTATAAGAAACTATATTTCCATGTCTAAATGTCAACTTATACTTAAATGTTTCTTTTATATTTATACTGCCTATTTTTGTCCCCTACCTGAGCCAAAACCTTCTTTTACTATTTATAGTACTGAGTCAGCTTAGGCTGATTCTATTCTAAGAATTGAGCATGTTGCAAGACTCAATCAACCTAGACTGACTCTATATTCAAATTGATATTTGCACATTATGGTTCTAGGTCAGCCTTAGTTGACCTAAACCAAGACCTAACTTATTTGTTTAATTAATAATATAGAGTCGATTAGGCTGACCTTGTCATCTAAACTTTCAAAAATGTGTAAGGTTAGATTCAGATTATATATACATCCATTTCCAAAATTTATAAAAAATAGAATAATAATTATATATTTTTCATCTACTTATCCACCATTATACTTGAGGAGCATAGATTAGGTTTTTAATACTTTCTTTGAAGATACGTATTTTGTCTTCTACAAAAGTATTTTAGATTCATAGAGAAGTTATGTAGCCTAGAGATGACTTATCCATGTTATCCGTGCATACCAAAAAAACCTATTGTAAATAACCTTGGCCAAGGGAGATATTGAGGCTTGATAGATTCATCTTCAAAAGTAAGTATTTTGATTTTGTTCCTTCTTTGTAGGAGTAGATAGATTTGTATTTGTACTTCTATCTAATGCATTAGGATTTCATATACAATGGCATGATTAGAGATCTTATATACATGTTTAATTTTTATGTTTTTTACCCCCACTTTATGCCACAATATTGGTGAGAAATAGATTATATTTTACTTTGCTTTGTCATTTATTTTGTGAATATGAAACCATAGGACTTAGCTAGGGTTATTACATAGTGTTATTTAACTAGAGGCTTTGGAACCCTTTCTAGTGATGTTATTATGGTAAGAGATCCCATGGTTAGATATAGTAGATCCATCTTGGTCATTAACCTAAATATCTAATGTATCAATAATTGAATTTGTAAATAGGATATATCTTCTCTGAACTAGGAATGATTAATAGATCATTTGCATTTCCATTTGTATACATGAACTAGTATGTTGAATTTTTGAAGAATATCCATCATTAGTAGGTTTTGTGTTTAAATACTAGATGGAAGTTGATAAGGTAAAGGATTTGTTGTACCATTTAACATATTTATAATATTTTATAACATTATGTGGTATTCTACCTATTTTGAATTAAATTCAATGTTTGACAAAACATGTTAGTGTAATATTTTTCTTGCTTTCAATTTTATCTACACATTTACTATTTAGCTTGATTAGGGTTATTAAGGTCATTACAAGAAATACATCTAATGTGTTTTTTAATTGTTAGTTGAGTTGTGACGTATATGGTGACCTAATATTTCACTATATAATGTACCTCCTTTGCAATTTTTAACTAATGAATCAACTTATGAATATTTATGAATCCCACTTTTGTTTATCATTGATCTCACTCAGTCCTAGGGTTTTCATGAAATTTGTGACATTTAGAGAGACTAAAATGATCCACATGGTATCAAATATTTAATCTGATGGTCATTTTTCCATTTCTAAAATGCTTAGAGAGATCTTAACTGCATGCATTCTTAGTAGCTTTCTTGATTTTTTCAACTCTTCATAGGTTTTATGAGATTTTGGTAAAATCCATGTAAAATATTGAAATGAAGTCTCCATCATAAAATTAATAGTACCATCAGATTTAAAAGGTAGAAAAATCCTAAAATTGGGTATAAACATGACCTAGATTTGTGATAGTGATTTTTAGAGGGTTTCAAAATTTTTTCAATCATTTCATGCATATTCATATAGTAGGATTCTCAAACCAAGTAATGATTTTAGGATTTTATAGATTTTTTGAGTTATAAAATGGGTTTTTTTTGGAAGTCATACCAAATCTACAAATTTTAGGGTTTTCTAGTTTTAGTGGAGTTTACGACCCTTGTAGGTAATTTTGGTAGTTTTCCAAGCTTTATCATACTTTTGGCATAAAAAAATAATCTTCATTATACTTTTGGATCTAATCGAATATCTAACCATCACTAAACCTTTTTGTGCTTAGACCCAAGGTGGAACCTAATGTAATTGAATGCATATTTGATAGAACCCAACACTGGTGCAAGCATGAACCCTAGATTTTAGCCTATGTATAAGTACCAATAGACTCTAAAATGTACCCAAGTAGCCATTAGATACCAATAATTTTATTGACACACCATTAGATCTTGATAATGTTTTTGACACACCATCAAATCTTAATAAGTATATGAACACACTATGGACTCCAACACTTACCATAATAGTCATTGAATTTTGACACTTTATCGAGTACCCCTTAGACTCTAACACCCTTGCATGTAGACCATGAAGGTTATAACCACTACAAAAACACCTAGAAAACTCTAACTACTATAAAACAAATCCTATAAGTTTTGACCACTACAAAAACACCTAGCAGACTCTAACCACTATAAAAATACCCTATGGGTTTTTACCACCCCTTTTACACATTTATGATGTCCAAGAGGCCATCAAATTTAACTAGGTGAAAAGTGTTACTCCCACAAAAGGTATTAGCCCTTGTTCATGCTTAACTTTTCCACCAAAGGACCTAGATATTTTTGTGAGGACATTGATTCACAATTTTTACAATCTTTTACTCCAAGGGAATTTAAGTTTTTTTTTAGAAGTTGATTTTAAAAATTTCCATTATTATTTCTTCCTAAATTTTTCATGCAAGCTCAAATTTACAAATGGTTATAAATCCTAATAGGTAACTCAGATTTGAGTGTCATCCTCTTTAAAAGTGTTTGTTTTTTCTTGATCTACACATTGGTAACCTTTATTGGGCCTTATATAGTAACCTATTTTTTCACATATTATACCTCTTGGACACATTATTGATATTGATGTCCTTATATTTTTTTATACTTACGTACTGATTGCTTAAGACACATTCTCAATTGTGTATGATGTCTATATGAGCATGGTTGTATTTGAAACTTTAAGGGGGATCACTATTGATAGTTTTTAGGGGGTTTTATGTGGTTTTGTGTTTTCTTCAGTGTCTCTTCTACACATTCTCATTTTATGCATTGAGTGATTCCTACACTTACTACTCATTTGGACACAATCTTAGGTATGTCAAATGTCATCTTCATGAGTATACATTATTCTTGTAACTAGGGGTCATTCCAATTACTTTGTTTAATTTTGCATTTATTTGGTGTCTTCTCTCAATCATGTTGACTTCACTTGATAGATACCTATGGAAGAAAGTTGATTTTACACCAGTGATTCATCTTGGAAAGATAAAATATGCTTCTTAGCATGATTATATGTAACACTTATTCATGAAAAAAGGAAAGAATCATATTTCATTCATATATGGATAGATTCCTACTCCCATTAATTTTCACAAATACATTATGTGGGATATCACTTATGACAAGGTTTTTGGTACTTTGTTACTACATGTTTGATGGGATCTACATCACCACATTCCCCAACACTATTTAGAGTATCCTTAAATCTCTTTTCATAGGTCATGTTGAGATATATATCACTCCTACTCCTTTTCCTACTATCTCTTTAGACATTATTGTACTCTCTCCTCCTACTCTTATTTCTTGTAATCACACATCCATGGTGGATAGTGTTCTTCCTTATTTCAATCCACCACTATAGGATGAGATTCCACTCAACCTTATCTATCCCATTATCGATTATAATTATGTTCCTATGCATAATTTTTTTCTTTTAGAACCATCAAAAATTGGTACTTCTAAGGATTATATTATTTCTATTAAGAGTACATCTTATGAGAACATTCATGACTCTTCTTTTCTTATGGATATTTAGTATATAGATCCATGTTCTACATATGTATCCTCTTATTTAGCTTTGATGGCTATTGATCCATGCTCTCCACTTCACATGAAGATTTATTCAATGAATATCCCATGCCATTCTTCATTAGACTCACCTATACTTGATGACACTTCTAATCCTGAGCACATTTCTAAGATTGATGAATCTTTTTTTAGCATAGATGACTATAGTAGTTAAGGGGACACACCTCCACCATCTCCTTGTCACATTTAAAATATTGAGGGGTTAGTTATTGATCCACCTACCTTTGATACACTTCTAACATTATAGGGTGTAGGTATATTGATCTAAGACACATCAGACATTAGATAATATATTCCATAGGTATAGGACATAACACAATCCATTTTATTCTTTGCCTCCATTTCACCATCATTGTATATATTATTTTTCCCTCATACTATGCATGAGGATTGTAGTTCCTTGGTTTGAGTTCCATTAGGAACTTGGTGGACCCACCCCTATTCTAAGGTGATCCACTCTTAATTACACCCACTTTTGATAGGTTCACTTTAGTGGTATTACATTTAGTTATTATTCATGATCTTACCAAACTTATGCCATACTTATGTTTTGAACCCTACTCAAATTTATTAATATTATTACCTTCATCATCCATTATGAAATGGGTAGGCTTCTAGTACACCATTCATGTTCTTCCTTTGTCAAAGGGAAGAAACAATGTTTGATACAAATGGAGCTTCTTCAATATTAAGGTAAAGGGTCTCATCAATGACATATGTCATTATGTGGGCTCTACTATAGGCATATTCAACATCTTCTATGGGGACTTATTAGTTCTTCTCTTTATATGCTCTATTGCTCTCACTTGTGGACACATTTTCATTTATACCAAATGTCCTTAGAGCATGAAATTTTATCATCATACTCTCTTTTGGAGAGGAATGTTTTCATATTTTTTTATTCTTCTCTCTACCTTATGGGAGTTACATGGTGATTGGGTACCTCATTAGGCCTCATTAATATGACTCAACTTTCTTACCCACCTAAGCTATACTTTAAGGGGTGTTGGTGTAGTATTTTTTTCACTTTATGTTTTACCTAAAAGGTTGTTAGTTAGCTTACTTAGGGTTGTTAATGCCATTAGGGTAAATACACTTAATGTGTTTTCTAATTGTGAGTTGATTTTTTACCTTTATGGTGACCTAATATCTCACTATACAATGTACCTCCTTGGTAATTTTGAACTAATGAATCATCTAATGAACATTTATAAATCCCATTTTCGCTTTGCATGGATCTCACTTATTCCTAAGTTTTTCATAAAATCTATGATTTTACAAGATTTTGGAGTGATTTGAAATCACAAGAGATATCCATATATATTATTAATGTCATGCAGTTGAGAAAATAGATTTTTCAATCTCTAGATATGTTATACTTCTAAAAAAAATGTTTTAAGGGACTAGTATTTGGTAACTAGAAAATTTTAATAGATATTAAGGGCCCTAAAATCTATTTTAATTTTAATATTAATGATCATCTTTGTATCATGGTTAATGGGATGAAGATACCACTACATGCATTCCAAAAAATGTTGATTTAGTAGGAGTATAAATTGAATAAGTTATTATAACATGTGTAATATATGATACTATTATTTATGAGACACATGAAATTAAAAAATATTTCACAAAGCATGTCTAAAAAAATTATATATTGTTTTAAAATGGATGACTTTCTTGAAGCCATGGGAGTGATGAAACTCATATTTTGGAACACTATAGATGGTGAAGAACTAACAAGTAATTTATTTCTCAAATACATGGGTATTCCAATTAAACATTTTAGTAAGTTTTTGGAGATTAATGGAATTGAAATTAAAGGTATTTTTCATAATGATTTACTAGCATCTCAACCAACACATTTTAGACTTACAGTGATTGATCAATATTGGTGTTTAAATGAACTAGTGGAAAGTGGTGTTATTATGAGGCTATGGAAAAAAATTTACCCTAGTAGCATCTTACATGAAAATATTAGTGAATATTTTTTATTATATGAACTTTTCCAAGAAATTATTTTCAGGTATGTGGAAGATGAAAGAGTATTTAGTGAATTATCTTTTGTTAAATCCAAAGTTTAAAATAGATTGGATAAAAATCTAGAGACTTATTTGAGGTTGTTTGTTTCCCATTATCCCATGGATGGGTTTCTTTAAGAAACTGCACTTGTAATTTGGAGTTCATTCACTGAAAGAAGAGGAGTCACTAATAAAATCACCAATATAGATGATCTTAATTTTAATAGTCAAAATTAATCTAAGAAAGAAGATATGAAGAATGATCTAAAAAAATATTATTTTAGCTACCTAAGTTTTAGTTTAGTATGTATTCCAAATAGAAAAATTGAAATCTAATTCATTACCAATTGTAATCTTTTTTGGTATTTATTAAAAACTATTTTGTATGATAATTTAGGGATTATAAAATTGATCACACTACAATATTAGAATCACAATGTATATTTGACAAAAATACATGTATCAAGTGATGTGTCACAATGAGATTTTATATCAATCAAATGTTATAATTTATTTATCATTATATTAGTTTGAAATTATTTTAAAACTTAAGCATACACAAAATTATATAAACAATTGTTTATAGATACATCAGACCACATTTCACATTAATAAATGATTAACTAAATTAGAAAGATAGATTTGAAATTTGAACACTATAAACATGAGGGAAGCCATAAATATAAAATATATATTGATCTTTGGAGATAAGTTGAAATTAAAAATACAATATTTTATTTTTAAACCGATTGTCTTATAATATTACAATATTTTCACTATAAATACATGTTACATTATTTTGATTCATTCTTTTTGAATATATGGAGTGTTTGTTTTTATATTGCATAAGACATTACCTCTCCATGGCTTGTATCATATTTTAAGTTATTAATTTCAAAATATCCTTAGATATATCATTAATATTAGAAATATTTTCCCTTTCTTCCTTTAGCGCATCTCCTACCAGAAGTAATGAGGAATCCACATCAACTTTCTACTTGAAAAAAATATCAAGATCCAATCATTGCTCTTTGATGATTTTATTCAATGTAACATTTTTTTTATTCAACAAAAAAAGTTTTTTTTTTAAGTAAATCACTACATTTAAATTTTTATATTCATTTTGGAGTTTCCCTTTGAGTACCCTCACTTGATTCATCATATTCTCATATTTTGACTATAAATAAATAAAGAATATTATTTAGTAAAAATTACAAGAATTAAAACGTAAATATTAAAAAAAATTATAATGAGTATAACTTAACATATATTTCTCTTTTTTTCATCAACAATAACCACAAGGCTTTTGTCTTTTGCCCATTTATTGTAGTACACCTAGGCTTTTGCATTTAAATTCTCAAACCTATGTAACATAATATCTAGAACATTATCATTGTAATTATTATTAAAAGTGATGAGTGTGAATAAATAAGCTTGTGAAGATAGAGATGGTGAAAAGAGGGAATCCATAGGCACTACAAGGTGAGAGAGGGAAGATCGTAGTAGTGGATTATATCCCTTTCTTAGCACATGCCATAAAAGGCAAGTTTTTTATAGAAGTGGAACAAGACGTAGAAATGGAGCCAAAGTTGGATAAGGGTGTCAGTTAGCAAGGTTTAGGTCAGATAGGAGGGGTTTTAGGCATAAGAGTAGGAGTGGTTAAATTTAAGGTAAGAAATGGACTGGGTAGGGGTTAGATCTATTTGAAAGAGGATCAAGATCGGTCCTATTTTTCATTTCTTATATATTTTTTAGACAAGGTTTTAGGCTAAAATTATGGAAATGCATCTCCAATTTAATAACCACTAAAATCTTTAAAAGGGCCTATTAGGGTTTCTACTCAAGATATGGTATATTTGAGATGCAAGAATATTTTTAATCCTTTTCACTCAGGTGGAAAAACATTTATAGAAAATATTCTTAAGGATGTCCCAAATTCAAACCCTTATTTAATTCCTAGAAATTAGATTTCCATATAAGTGCTAGAGTTAGAAGCAAAAGTTAGATTGCAAAATAATGGAGAAGATATCTTGGCACAAAAAAATCCCAAGAAATGGCCTATCTTGGGGATATTCCCTTGATTTTTTTGATAAGCCCCTTATTTTGGAAATTTTATATTTTGAGATCATGGGGATTGGTTTGGAAAAAGGGAAAATATCTTTAATTATTAAATGCATTGGAATATGTCCCTCTTGGGAAGTACTAGTAAAATGGTTAGAAGATACTTGGCCATCTTTAAAACCCCTATGCCTTCTATTTTAGATAATGGTTTCTTTCTACTTTTGTTTCAATCAG
The DNA here is from genome assembly GCA_037957365.1 of Torreya grandis. Taxonomy (NCBI): domain Eukaryota; kingdom Viridiplantae; phylum Streptophyta; class Pinopsida; order Cupressales; family Taxaceae; genus Torreya; species Torreya grandis. Next base: position 2,451,812 of record JARHVA010002170.1, on the reverse strand, counting down.
TGGAAGATAGAGATTTTGTGTTGTCAAATGGGACCTAGTTTATTGGAAAGTGAGGAGTGTTCTTGTGTCCTTAGGCCCCTTTTTATGTTTCTTCAGTGGTTATTTCTAGAGCTCTAGTTTGGGTAATATTTTATAATCTTCCTTTAGTTTTGTGGGATCCTAGTCTCTTTTAACAACTTGTTAATTTATTGGGTGACTTTGTTAAAATTGATGAATCCATTAAGGCTAAGCTAAATTTTTTTAAGGTGTGTATAAGATTGATCTTTCAAAACCATTTCACTATTCTATTCAAATCCCATCCTCTTTTGGCATTTGGTCTTAATACATTAATTTTTAAAGTCTTCCATTTAGATGTTTTAAATGCAATCAAGTGAGTCACAAGATTGATTCTTTTCTTGAGAGAGGTTGGAAAGGTTCTCAAGCCACTATTTTGAAGAAATGGGTAAGAAATATTGGTTTTCCAAATAGAGATTTGGTTCAACATTTATAGATCACTGATAATACTAGGTGGAATGGGCTCTCTTCTTCACATTAGATTGGATAAAATTATCAAAAAATTAAGGTGCAACAAGAAGCTAAATATCTCCTTGATGCAGATGCAGGGGTTGAACACTCATCTTCTCAAATTTAGGTAGTTCAAATTAATCAAAACAATAAAGAGAAGCAACAAGCCAATTATCTTCCTGATTTAGAGGCAGGGTAGCCTTCCATATCCAACTAGAAAGAGGTGGAATTTCTTCAGTAATCTACCTCTGAATTGAAAGGTAAAGCTTTTGCTTTAGTATAAATCTCTCATTTAAATGATTTTTATAAAGAGGAAGAGGATTATTGGGAGGAAAAAGAGGAATAAATGGCTATTAATGTGGTTATGTCAATTTCTTAACACACGAGTTCAATCAAAACTCCTAACTTCAATAAGAAAGGGAAAAGAGTTAGGAAAATAGAAGCAAAAAGATTTAAACTAGATGTAATGAATTCCATTAATGGATGAATTTAGTGGATGATGTAAAACCTTATCTCTAGTAGAGGTAGGCATACTCTTGTAGTAAAAGGGTGAGAAAATGTTGGATATATTTGGTTTGGAGTTTGTTGTTTGGTGTTGGATAAGTTTACCAACTATAGTTTTAGTTTTTTAACTTTAGGTTAAATTTATCTCCACTTTCTTAGCCTTAGTTTTTAACCAAATTGTCATAGTTATTAGTTTATTAAATTTTTTGAAGAAAATTTTGATTCTATTTTTTAGGAGAATATACCTCCTATTGTGCTCCATAACTGGTTTTGCTCTGATCAAAAGTAAGTATTGATCCAAAAAAATTATTGCTAAAATTTATTTCCCTATAAATAATTTGGTTCACCAAAAAATCACTTTTCACTAGTTGATTTTCAACCAATTTTTAAAAATGGCTATGCTGGGATTGATTATGGAAACATACATTTATTTCCTGAATTAAAACTTTAGCCATTAATTCCCATAATATCAAACACTCAATTTCACTCAAAAAAAATCTTTTACATATGTGGTAGTACTATTCACCAATAAATTATCTAAAGTAAATGTAGTAATTTGATCATCTATCTTCAAAATCTTGGGATTGGGAAGGGGAATGGGTGTGTTAGATGGAGAGTTGGGTGTTAGCGACTATTGGAGATCAACCTTTGACACCTTAAATTTTGATATTTGAATCATATCATGGGATAAAAAAAATTATATTGATCCCCACTCTTGATACCCAAAAAATTTTCATCAAGATCTATCTTTTATAAAAAAATGATTCCCCTAAGCAAGGGATACCACCAAGAGAAAGGTTTGGAAGCTCCAACATTGTCAAACGCACTATGCCACTACTTGGGGCTAGAAAGAATAATTATTTTCCCCTATTTATTGCTAAGATAGTTATTGGTGGTGGTGTAAATTATTGACTCTAATAATGGTTCCTTGTAAATTTAAAAATATATTAGACAACTATAAAATGAAAATAAATTTAAGATTTAATAAATATATTACAAAAAACATTGATAAGTGCATACCTCATTGTTGAAAAACCCTTGGATATTTTTGTTATGACTAAATTATTTAAGGTTATTTATGTTAGAAAGATTGGGTAAATATTATGAGGATGCTATAAAAATAACATGATTAAAATAAAACACAACATATAATGAAATTATCAATACTACGAATAAGACTATAGTATTACCGGCAACAACATAGTAGGTTTGAGTTTACAATAGTTAAATTAGAACCAAAGGATAAATAATAGAACTCAACATCCTTTTTTTTGATTAATGTATGAGGGGATGATTTTACATCCATTTCTAAATATTTATAGGCCTTGGGGTGTTGGTGACCTTTTACCATAGCCTATCTTCTTGAAATAGTTGCAGAGTTTTTTTTGTGAAGAGGAGAATATTAATTAAATAAAATAGAATACATAGAATAATTCTTCAATAATTTAAAATGTAATTGAAAAGTTTAATTCACTTATTTATCTGTAATGGAAAGAGAGTTGAGCTATATTTTGTCATGAAGATAAATTGGAATACTCATGCTCTCTAATTAGTGAATTTCCTTATTGTATAAATTAAGAATATAATTGGTACAATAAAAGTGGAATTATCAATGGTAATAGCATAAAATAAATCATGATAATATTACTTTAAGAAAATGAAAACCAATCAAATTTTTGGCCACTCATAGTATGCAAGATGTAGACAATATCCCAAATCAGAATGTCTGATGCTCTTCCCTATAATACAATTTTGGATCGAAAGAATTCAATCTTGGATAGAAGAAAAGGATGGTTTATAGATTGTATAGTGAGTCCCCTTTTTTTGTGAGTGTGAGTAGTTACAAAAAATACAAATATCTATTATTAAGAATTTTTAATAGAAGTACAAATTTTAAAATAAATTATAAATTAAAATAATAATAATTTAATGAAAAAGTATGAACCATCTTTTTATAGGTCATAGTGTGACTCTATATTCTTCTTGTCTTGGTCTCTCAACAGGGCATGGGTGGTCACAGGGCTAGAATTTTTGTGTGGGGGCCTTGTTAAGTAATGGATGTCATTGGAGTTGGTCCTAAATTAGAAAAATGTGATTTTAGCTTCATGATGAACATGAGTTCCACATGGTCAGAGCTTCTAAGCAAAAAATTGAGTAAACTAGTGTCTGTCATATTGGGGCATCTTGACAAGCCCATCTAAATAACACTTCTTGACCAAATCCATATATTTCCTTGTTATAATAGTAGTCTAAGTATATAAATTTTAAAACAAAATATAAATGAAAATAATAATAATTTAATGAAAAAGTATGAATCATCCATTTTAGGCCATAATGGGACTCTAGATACTTCTTGTCCTAGTCTGTCAATAAGGCATGGGTGGTCGTAGGGTTAGAATTTTTGTGTGGGATACCTATTAATCAATGGTTATATTTTAGGTTTATCCCAAATTAGAAAATCTATGATTGTAGCTTTATGATGAACACAAATTCCACATGCTCATAGCTTTTAAGCAAAAAAATTAGTAAACTAGTGTCTGTGTCATATTGGGACATCTTGATAAGCCCATCTAAATAATACTTTTTGACCCAGTCCATGAGTGCACCTATTTCTTCTAGTAGTTGAAGTACTTATAGGCACATTAATTTCTTGCACATTATTTTTAATTTCAATGAATTTGGAGAAATCTATTGTAAAATAGAAGCTATGAGGTTATGTTAGGCACTATAGGGAGTTAGGTATCTAGGAGGTTTGAGTGTAGGTTTGAAGTATTCAAAAGTATGAAATAAAGGGGTTTGACATTATGTATAGTGAAATATTCCATGCTATCACTAACTAGTTAATGTCAACATTGATACAGAGTGATATTAGTGTCTACATGCATCATCATTACAGGGAGGTGTCAATAATTTTTTGGTAGATGCTAACACTTGTCATATTCCAACACTTGTTTTCAGCCTAGAGGATTAATGATATCCACTCTAAAATGTTGGCATTCACCAATAAGTGTTTTAATTTACCAACACTTATAGAGTTTTACATCACCATCATTCTCATATAGATGCATGTTATCATACCTTCCATGCCTCACCCCATTGTGTCTATCGATTCACCTACTCACCTAAATAGCTTCCACTTATTTTCACCATACTTTCAAAACACATACTTAAAGTTTTGCCAAAAAAACCCAAGTTATATATAGGCCACTAAGACTTACCCTACTCGTAAGTTTTTATTATGTGCATAAAACCCACATCAAGACTCACAACTATAGTACATGTCTAAACACAACCTTAGTTTTCATGTACCTCATAGTATATTATAAATGCCTAGGATTCCATTTTTATTGATCTTTAGGAAGCCATCCATTGTCTGATTTTTTAGTGCACTAGTTAGTGATTAGCACTAGGAAGTTACTCTTATCTTACCCTTGAAAAAAAAATTAGTGTTCTATGGGCGTGGTGGTTATTCCATAGTGATCTAAAACATTAGGTTGACACTATTCAATAAATGAGTCAATATTTATTAAATCTTATAAATCAGTCAAATTCTTTTAGTATAACTACCTAATATATATTTTTTAAAACTAACTAGTAAAAATAAATTAGATTGTAATTTATTTATTGTTATTATATTTTGTATTAGACAATATATCACCTAACTTTTAAACAATTATGTGATTTATGTTGTATCTAAATCTACCAACATTGATATAGTTTTGTTTCCAAATTGCATTGACTAGATCGATACAAGATATTATGCTTGTATCCCTGAATGTATCAAATAACTTGACACAATCTATTTCCATAGATCTTAAACCTCTACCTATGCAAGTAAATATAATAACTTGATATAGTTAAATTCCCACATATTTTTCTCAAACATTTATCCTATAGACTACAATGAATAGATTAGTTTATTTCATATTATTTCCAATATTCTCATAATAAACTATATTTACTAGCTCAACAATGTTTGTTTCTCAATCATATCTCATTTTCTTGTCCATGTCATTGTATCAAACATCTCAATATAGTGTAATATTTATATTTTTAAAAATTACATCAAATAAATTAAAGTAATATATGTAGAGTAAAAAACTCTACATTTTTCATTTTCTGAGTTTTAGTTATGCACTCCAAGTTTTGTCCCTGCGCGCTTTGGTTTGAGACAGTGAAGTTTTTGACTCAAAGCATGGGCTTGAATCTATTTTCACCTAAATTTTGTCTAAGTGTTAAAATTAAGCAGAAGCTGCCAAGTGTCATCGGCTGAGGTACATTTCATAATTTCTATAAGTTGGTCAGAATGTGCCACATGTCCCATAGTAACTCAGCCGAGCACAATAAGTGTTGGCATCCACGTCTCATGTTTCTTATACATTTTGAAAGCTTCTTTTTAATAATATTTTCTCAAGATCAAGTGAAAGGTGCCAAGTGGAAACTATGAAAGGTTTTAATATGATTTTCTAGAAAGCACCAAAAGACCCCATGTATCCCTAGCTGAAGAAAGTGGAAGCCATCACGTGTCAACATCCAAAATATCTTCACTTTGTTTCATTGATAAGTAAAGATTGTGGTGGTTCTCAGGTTTTATTTTTTAGGCAAGTGAAAGCCACCAAGTGTCACCATCCATGTAAATATGAAATGAGGCCCAAATGTTTTTATATTATAGACAGAGTGATGCGGAGACCAACAAGTGTCACCTTTTGCATAATTATCAAAAGATAGCTAAAAGAAGTATAGACCACCACATGTCCCTTGTTAAAGATGTGCAAAAAGTGCCACCTATCCCTATTTATTTTTGAAGTTGCTCAGGTGAAAAGTGTTGTGGGTCCTATTTTTTATAAGTTGTTAAAGTTTTGAAGAAATGGACTATGATAGATGTCAAAGACAGAACACCCCTGAGCAAAGACATAGTAAAGAGTATAGGTTATGCAGAAAGTGTCATGTGTCTTTGGTAAGTGTTGTGAAACATGCCAAGTGTCATTTTCTGGTGCCTCCTAAATAATAAGAAGGTTTTCAAGTAGAATAAGGGAATCATCCAAGTGTCATCTCCCATTTGATAGTGGGAAGTATCTTGTGTATCTATTTCGACCAATGAACTTGCATGAAGACAAAACATTTTAGATCCAAGAAATATCCTATGTTAGACACTTCCAGTTCAGTTAGAGTTTAGTTAGGCCATTGGATTGGGAACGTGCAGGCAATCTAGAGCTAGTACAATGCTATAAATAGGGGTGCAGTGATCACCAAAATGATTAGGAGAAGATAGAGAGAATTTTCTATGAGAAATTGTTATTAGAGGTTTTAGAATTTTAGCTATGGCCAGTAATATCATTTGCCTTTGTTTTGTTTTCTTGAGTTAGAAAGTTTGTATAATTGTGCATGTTTCTGTGCCTTTTATGTGATTGGAAAATTAATGAGAATACTAAATTTTGTGCCTTTATTGATATTCTCTGTGTCATTGTCAAAATCATCTAAGTTGTGAGCCTTTGATTCTATCTATTTTCATCTTTTACATTGATCATGACTTGTTTGCTCTTTAATGTAATTGAATCCTAAAGATAGATTCACTATGCTTTGAGAATTAAAGGTCAAATTAAACTCAGGCATATCACCATAGTTAGATTTTCTTTCATTGCATTTGTGTTTTTATTTAATTCCTATCCTTTTCCCCAAAATACTTTTGAGATAAAGAAGAACCAGCTTCTTTAAAATTTGGAGGTCGTTTCAGGTTGTAAGTCCCACATTCCTGAAACTTCCCATTGTTGGTGTTAGATATAACACAATTTTAATCATCAACAGTTTTTGGCATGCCTGGTGGGACACCATCTTGAAGTTTTTTTCAAGACCGTATGAACTATAGAGCTACAAGGAGTCAGAGTTGTGGACCAGTAACAAGATCTCAATCTGTTGTAAATCCAGGTATTCTTTTTCCACCTTTGATAACTAGTCCAAGACGAAGAGTCAATCGGTTTCTACCAATACCAAGAGTAAATATGGGGGATCTTATACCTCTAAGGAATTATGCAAGTTGGAACACTGACAGTCCTTTGATCCTCCCAATACCACCAAACACTTGGGACCCTATTCCAATAAATGCCTTGAAAGCTCTACCAAAATTTAGTGGGCAAGATTTTAAAACACTTGAAGAACATTTGTAGGATGTGTCTGATGTCTATTATACATGTGGTTACACAATAGAATGTGGCTATAATATTATTAGCAACTTATTTTAAATGGAAGGCTCTGGAATGGTACAGATCCTTGACTCCAAATATAATATCTACATGGGATCAACTTGGAGATCTTTTCTTTGAAAGGTTTTAAGAAAAGGGTGATAAGTCTTCTTTGTTGCAACAATTGATTACTATTAAAAGGGCACCACAAGAAGCAATGACTAATTTCAATTCAAGATTTCAAAAGAATTGGGAAAGAATCCCTACTACAGCAAGACCATTACCAGGTATGGCTATAGCCTTTTATCTTAAATCTTTAAATTCAGACATCAGTAATGATTCAGTCACTTGGAGGTCAAACTCTGCTAGAAGCTTATGACTATGTAGTCAAAGCTAAAAATAATTTAATAAATGTTGGAAAGTTGCCCCCAAGGCCTCACATGCCCATGTTTATAGAGATTACCTTACCATTGCCTCAAGAAGCCCCTAATTCTATAGCCCCACCTATGTCTATGTACACATATCCTCAACAACTTGCTAAAGAACTTGTCCCTGCCCAGTCATCTAAGATGGATGATATCAAAAACATCTTAAGGACATTTTTAAATGAGTTAATTAACATAAAGAGATAGTAGAATCCTTACCCTAAACCCCAATGTCAAGGCTACCAAGGGAATAGATTTCCACCTCAGCCAAACTAGTATCAAGGTCATCAAAGGCAAATAACCCTCAGCCAGCAAACTAATTAGATACAGTCCCTACACCCTCATAGACTTTTCCCCCTAATCCAAATAGAGAGATTGTTCAAGGGTAGAATAATTATGCAGATGGCACTAATGCTTGGTTTTTTCCTTGTAATAATGCTCATATGCCCAGAGATTGTCCCATGGGTAATCTAAAACAAAAGGTAGTGGAGCAAAGAAGAATGGATGGACAATTTGCAAGTACTTCTGACACTCAAGCCTACCAGTCCCTTGATATGCAAAATTCAGTCCTGATGGCTCAGATGTGAGGGATGTCCTTACAATAAGAAGAATAAATAGCCCCTGAACATGCTTTTTTTTATGGGTTGAAGATGAAGAGTCAGTATTCTTGAATGAATCTTCTACTTCAAAGAAACCAGTGGTGCAATCAGACTACTATACCAGATCAAAGAGAAGGATGATGGAATATCTTGAAGTCACAAATAATGAAGTTATGGGACCTCTTCCATTTCAAAGTCATTGAAACATAGCTGATAGATAAGAAGTGCCTCAGCCAGTGTAGAACCAAGTAATTCCTAGACAAGTTCAAGAAAAAGCAAGGTACTCTTATTTTCCAAGAACCTAAACAATAGGACCAGTGAATGTGGTAGATCAGTTGAAGAGAACCCTAGAACATGTGTCAATGTGGGACATATTAGCTATTCCTGAGCAAAAGACATTGTTACAAGAAGCTCTATAAGGTCAAGCAGTGCCTAAACATATGGGCACCAAAGGACTTGCTAATAAAGAAAAGCTCAAGGACAGTTCCTTTAAAGACAACAGCCTTTTTAAATAATGTAGTAGAGATAAGTAAATCCAAACCAGAGCTTTTCTATTTAACTCTGATAGTGGGAAAGAAACTATTGCATAATGCGATGATAGATTAAGGAGCTAGTACTACAGTGATGCCTAAGCAAATAGCTGATGCTTTAAAAATAAAGTATGAGCCACTTACTAGAGGAGTCATGTAGCTAGATGGCAAATCAGTGAAAACAATAGGGAGAATTAAACAACTCCCATTGAAATTATATACTTGCCCCAATATAATTGTCAATCAAGATGTGTAGTCATAGATATACCCCCTGTATTTGGCCTATGTTTATCCAGGGATTTCACAGTGAAAATAAGAGGATATATGTCACTTGATTGGTCTCACCTCATCCTAAAAACCAAATATGGTTCAAAGATGAAAATACTATCTAAGCCATTATCTAAGGATCACATCACCAATGAGCCAACCTCAAAATTAGAGGCAGCCCATGCTATGCTAAATAAGGAAGAAAAGGTCTTTGTTGAAGAGTTAGGTGACTAGACTAAACATGACCAAGAAGAGAAAAATAACCATTTGTTAGCTATGATGCATAGTGATCCATATGGAAATTATGACTCTATTGGTCTGGGCACTTATGTCATTTTTGATGAAAACCTTGAAATCCCAAATGTTTTAAGGGAAGAGACACCAATTACTCAAGAATTTGAAAAAGATTCAGAAATTTGGACCTTAAATTTTGATGGGGCTAGAAGAAAAAGTGTTGGAGCAGGAATTTCTCTTGTTGCTCTAAATGGGGAGAAATTTTTGAGAGCTATCCATTTCTAATTTGCTTGTACTAATAATGATGCTGAATATGTGATCTGTAAACACCACTAAAAAACTCAAAGTGAAGTTTTAAATGTATGGATTCTAAATTTCTCAAAATAAACAAATTTTTGAAAATACTCAAAAGAACTTGCAAATTGTTTGGCAAAGTATTCTCAGTTATCGAATTGGATTAGAATTGTCAAAAAGACTGATATCTTCCATTCACCAATAAAAATGGATTTTGTTTTAAAAATTAATTGTCATAAATTGTCAATTTTTCAAATATTGCATGAGTTCTTGATTAATTAAAAATTAGAATACTTGAAAATAAAACATGCAATCATGACAAATTACCACATGAAATTGATAACAGAGTTCAGAATTTATTGCCTATGTCTCTAGGTCTGCCCAATAGTGAGGACCATTTCTATTAAATTTGTGCAACAAATGGCTTACAAATTATTTGGAGACATTGCACAACTTCCCTTAGGCCTGATCTCTGTCCAAGAATTCCACCTTCACTGATAAACTCAAGCTTGGTCACACAGAATCCTTCCTCAGTCTTCAACCCCTTCTGAATGTGCTTTGGTCCCTTCACTTCAACTATTGGTTTATACAAAAAAATAACATTCTCTTTCAATTAAAAATAATAACTGAAAGGCTTACCCTGTGTATAGAGGTCAGAAATTGGATTGATATCCGCTTGTTAAAGCCATCTCCAAGCTCTTATCTAGCTCTCAGCCTCTTAAAAATAAAACGTAGTCAGATTTCTTTGTCAATACAAGTAAAAATTACTCCTTTTTATAACACTTCAACCACCGTGGCTAAAGTGGTCAAGGCTATTCAATTTTGGGTGGTAGGTCAGGGGTTCAAACCACCTCCCACCTTTCTAGGCACCTTAACTGAGTATGAATTGGCCTCTCCTTGTTGGGTGCACTCAGGCTCTCCTCCCTAGGCACCAAACATGTAGGTTGAATGCTTTGACTTCTTCTTTCCCTCCTTTTTGGTGATGTGGACTTTGAAAATATCAAATGACATGTGAATAAAAAACACCTAAGCTAATTTTTTTTGCATCTAATTTTTTTGCCATGTGTCAAATGGCTATTGGCCCACTTGGCATTTCAACAGTGCCATGTGTCGACCTCTGATAGGTCCAAATGTTGATACGTTCTCAAAACATGTGCCAAATGTCACAAGTGACATTTTTCAATAAATCTTCAAATGACCATATCTTGAGCATCCAGACTCCGTTTTGTAAACCATGAAAAGTGCCAAAAAGATCTCGATGAGATCTATAGTGTGCCACCATTGAAAATCTTACTTGAAACCTTTTTTAGAACCCAATTTCTGATCAAAACTCCCTAATGGAAGGCTTTTGGTCTCTAAAAGTCCAATATCCTCTAAAATCTTATAACTGGTCTACAAAAACTTCTTGCCCAAATGTCACATCTTGTAAAGTGGTGAATTGCCAATCACTAAAAATTATTCACCAAGTGTAACTTCAAACCAATTTGTTAGTGTAATAATTTTACCCACTATTTGTAACCACAATTGACAGTTACAATAAAATGCCCAAAAATGAATAAGGGTCTTATAGAATGTGCAAATATCATGCATGGCTACAAATAGTTTGTATAATTAGTACAATTACAAATGGTGCCCATAAAGGGTCTTATAAGCCTCTATTTGTAGAATATAAAAGACAACATAAACTACAATGAAAATTTCACAAAATAGACATACTGCTCATGCCCATATAAACTTAATATACTATTTTCAAGGTTTAAAAATGAAGTTTCAAAAATCTCAAACATGAGTAATTATTCCAAGTATGTTAAACATGTCCCCTGGTTGTTCTCTACAGGCCACTCCAATAAACCATATCAACATTCAAAGCATGGTGAATGTCCTTTATGCATACAAAAAAGATCCCAAAATTGCTTTGTAACATGAATGCATCCACTAATCATGACAACATGAATGTCAAAAATTGTTTACCAACCCTCTTAATCAAATTTTCTTGATTAGTTGGTGAGATTTCTTTAGTGGATTTAGTAACATTTGTATGAGTTGATTTAACTTCATTAATTACCTCATTGATAGGTTTATAGACCATCCTAATTGTACCATTTCTATGATGGTGTGATGGTTGAAGTCTCCAACACTCTTCAACCCGATGTCCATTTCTATTACAATGAGTACAAAACCTTTTGTCCACACTATTGGAAAACATATTCTTATTGCTACTCTCAGAACTCTATCTAGGAGAATAGTCTTTCAAAATCTTTCCTAACAAAGATTTATGTTTCCAACATTTGGCTACATAATGATTAGACAATCCATAAAAATTGCATGGATAAACATGCCACAAATTTTGTGTACCATAATCAAAAGGAACATTGGAATATTTATGTTGTCTGGTAGAATTAGAATCAACATGATTGCAAGTGTGGTGAAAATAATGTGTTTTACCTTCCATCCAAGATGATTTACAATTCTCCATAACACATCTTGCTTCTTCTTTCTCAAAGCATTCACTTATTTCATTTTGAATACCAGATCTATATCCTAACCCTGCACGATTAGGCTTATTCTCTACTTGAATGGGGTTAGTATCACCTTGGCCATCTTTTCCTAGGCCTTTTCCATTAAATCCCATTTTATCAAGTAATTTTAAACCTATTCCTTTTTTATATTGTTCAAATTTACCAAAATCATTGTTACTAGATTCTTCATGGGAAGGAAAATCAATTGATGACATACATGCACTTACAATGTTTTCATCTCTCATAGTGCTTGCATCTACAGTGGAAGGCAAATCCTTCACTTGTCCACAATTCTGTAGTTTTTCCATGAGCTCATCCTTGGCTCATAACTCTATTTTCAATTGAGCAATCTCTTCATTCAAGGAGTACAATCTTGCTCCCAGGAAAGCATTCTCTCCCTGGATTTGTTGGTTATATGCTTCAAGATCATCAAGATTGGCTATGTTTGATAACTTGCCCATTGTACCTTTTGAATCACAAAAATCAAAACAAATGCTGAAATAGAAGCAAAAACAATAACCAATTATTAAATCTTGTTGATCAACTACTCTGATACCAACTTGATCTGTAAACACCACTAAAAAACTCAAAGTGAAGTTTTAAATGTACAGAATCTGAATTTCTCAAAATAAACAAATTCTCAAAAATACTCAAAAGAACTTGCAAATTATTTGGCAAAGTATTCTCAGTTATTGAATTGGATTAGAATTGTCAAAAAGACTAATATCTTCCATTCACTAATAAAAATAGATTTTGTTTTAAAAATTAAATGTCGTAAATTATCAATTTTTCAAATATTGCATGAGTTCTTGATTAATTAAAAATCAGAATACTAGAAAATAAAACATGAAATCATGAAAAATTACCACATGAAATTGATAACGGAGTTTGGCATTTGTTTCCTATGTCTCTGGGTCTGCCTAATAGTGAGGACCGTTTCTATCAAATTTGCACAACAAATGGCTTACAAATTATTTGGAAATGTTGTACAACTTCCCTTAAGCCTAATCTCTATCCAAGAATTCCACCTTTGTTGATAAACTCAAGCTTGGTCACACAAAATCCTTCCTCAGTCTTCAACCCCTTCTGAATATGCTTTGGTCCCTTCACTTCAACTATTGGTTTATACAAAAAAATAACATTCTCTTTCAATTAAAAATAAGAACTAAAAGGCTTACCTTGTGTATAGAGGTCAAAAATTGGATTGATATCCACTTTCTAAAGCCATCTCCAAGCTCTTATCTAGCTCTCGACCTCTTAAAAATAAAACACAATCAGATTTTCATGTCAATACAAGTAAAAATTACTCCTTTTTATAACACTTCAACCACCGTGGCTGAAGTGGTCAAGGCTATTCAATTTTGGGTAGTAGGTCAGGGGTTCAAACCACCTCCCACCTTTTTAGGTGCCTCTCCTTATTGGGTGCGCTTAGGCTCTCCTCCCTAGGTGCCAAGCATGTAGTTTGAATGCTTTGAATTCTTCTTTCCCTCCTTTTTGGTGCCTTGGACTTTGAAAATATCAAATGAAATGTGAATAAAAAACACCTAAGCCAATTTTTTTTGCATCCAATTTTTTTTTGCCATGTGTCAAGTGGTTATTAGCCCACTTGGCATTTCAATAGTGCCATGTGTCAACCTATGATAGGTCCAAATGTTGATACATTCTTGAAACACGTGCCAAATGTTGCAATTGACATTTTTTGAGAAATCTTCAAATGACCATATCTTGAGCATCCAGACTCCATTTTGTGAATCGTGAAAAGTGATAGAAAGCTCTCAATGAGATCTATATTGTGCCACCACTAAAACTCTAACTTGAAACATTTTTTAGAACCCAATTTCTAATCAATATGAATCCTTAGTACATGGGCTCATTTTAGCCAAGAAAAAGGGAATAAAGAATTTAATAGTAAAAGGAGATTCATAATTAGTGGTGAAGCAAATTAGGGAAAAGGCAATAGCCAAAAATGTAAGGATGAGATCCTATAGACATAGAATTTAGGACTTAATAGAAGATTTTGAATCTTTCAATATTGAAGTAGTTCCTATAACCTAAAATTCTGAAGCTGATAAGATGGCACAGATTAGCTCACAGTTTGATCCATCAACTAACCTATTAGTTAACAATGAGTCAGTAAAATTTATAGTAAGGCCAACTATCCCAAATAATGATGAGAACTGGCAAGTATTTGAAAATGATTCTTAGGTACTCTTATTCTTACAAAAATCAAGGGAATTTGTTGATCAATTGCAACCAAAAATTAAAGAAGCATATGGAGACCAAGTTATACAATTAAAGAATAATAAGCTTCCCAACAGCTTGATCACTTTAGAAAATCAATTTGAGCCAGAAGATGTAGGCATAGAGAAGAAAAGGTTCCAAGTAAATAAAGTAGATTATTCTAAAATAGAGGTGAGTAAAGGGAGAAAATTAAAAATTGGAAATTCTACAACTCAAGAGGAAAGGGAAAGACTAATTAACTTATGCAAAAGATATGACAGAGTCATAGCATGGAGTTATGAAGACCTTCATGGATATAATAGAGACATCATTCAACACATAATAGAATTGACTGAAGGATCTAAGCCAGTCAGATAGAAGTAGAGGCTATTAAATCCAAGGATTGAATCTCTAATGATGGATGAATTGTAGAAACTTTTAGATTCTAAAATAATTTTTCCAATCAAACACTCAACCTAGGTATCAAATCTAGTACCAGTCAGGAAAAAGAATAGTGACATAAGACTCTATGTAGATTTTAGAGACTTGAATAGAGCATCTCTGAAAGATCACTATCCCTTTCCATCTATGGAACAAATTTTACAGACTGTGGCTAGATCAGAGAGATTTTCCTTACTAAATGGTTTCTCTGCATACAATTAGATTTGGTTGGCTAATGAAGACCAATACAAGACTAATTTTACTACCAAATGGGAACATTTTCATATGCTAAGATGCCATTTGGCTTGTCAAATGCTAGAGCTACTTTTCAAAGAGCTATGGATGTAGCATTTGGGGAACTTATAAATAAAATCATCTTTATTTATCTTGATGATCTTATTATTTTTTCCAAGAATGTTGTTGATCATTTTGATCATTTAGAATCTATATTTAAGAAATGTCAAGAATTTGGAATATCCCTAAATCCTAAGAAATGTATCTTTGCTTTACCTCAAGGCAAATTATTGGGGCATATAGTATCTAAAGAAGGATTTTGTATAGATCCAGAGAGAGTTGTAGCCATAATGAACTTGCCCTTATCAGTAAATAATGTTAGGATCTAGAATATAGCTCTGATACTAGTTGTTAGGATCCTACTCATTAAGAGTACATTCGATTACCTTTGTATAAGCAACTAAACTTAGAATTAAACCAGAAGTAATATGTAACTAGAATTTAGAAATAGCACAAAATATGAGATACGAGAAATAATACAATCTATATTAACAATCTTCCAGAAGGAAATACAATGAAGAAACCTCTTCTTCCCACACCTCTTGGGTGTACAGTAATTCTCCCTCAAGAGTTCTCTCTCTCTCAATCAATTACAATCAACTCAAACATAGAGTTGTTCCCTCCACCAGTTAGTGACAATCAACCCAATGGTTATTGTTGCCTACTACCAGTCCACCAAGTAGATCTCCTTGATCTTGCACCCTTACAGATCTAACTAATCTTACTTACCATGTAGATCTCCCTGATCTTGCTACCTACTGATCAATTGATCTTACACACCTTGAGAAAACTAACCCAATTGTTGTTCTTGCCTTCAAGTGAAGGATCTAATCCTTTCCTTAGTCCCTAGTCCTTAATTACAATACAGCCCCATGGGTCTCTTAAATAGATCCCAAACCAAACAATAATTAGACTTCCCAATTACAATAATTAGAAACGCAGACTCAAGACTAAAATTAGTTTTTACATGCAAACAAAATATCTATCTAAAATTAGACCAGTTTTGGAATGTACAGATGACCGATGTTGGTCTCTGTCTGTCTAGAGATGACCGACATCAGTTCCTGTCTGATTGATGCCAGCCGAATACTAACCGATGTCAGTTGCTATGTAACTAGATATGACTGACTTCAGTTGGCCTAATCGATGTCGGTTATTGTAACACTTAGAAACCTCCACAATTTGCATCAGTGAAGATTTAGCTCCATAACTTAACAATCTCCCACTTGGAGATAAATAGCTACACCTATACCTATACCTATACCTGTACATCCTCTAATTTGTTTTTGGCTTGTATCTCCATATTCAAGTTCAGTCTTGAAGACCAACAAAATTTGAATGAAGATTCAACTTCTCCTTTGTTCTTGGCTTTGTTAACATATATGTAGGGTTCTTATCCATATGGATCTTTTCTAGGTTCAACTATCCATCCTCCAATACCTATCTAATGAAGTGGTACTTAAGCTGTATATATCTAATTCTTGAATGAAAGGCTAAATCCTTTGCAAAATGAATTACTCTTTGACTATCACTGTACAATTTGCAACTCTCTTGCTCCTTTCCTAACTCTTCCATGAACCAAGTCATCCATATCATTTCCTCGCTAGCCTCTGTGACTACAACAACCTTCTGCATCTCTGAAATCCAACTAACTACCATTCTACCAATGGTGAACACATATCCTATGGTGCTTCTCCTGTCATCCAAGTCACCTACCATATCCGAATCTACATGCCCATGTAGAGAAATGCTTGACCCTGCATAACATAAATACCTACTACTAGTCCCTCTCAAATATCTAAGAATCCACTGAACTACTTTCCAATGATCCTTTCTTGGATTGGCCATAAACTTGCTGACAACTCCCACTACTTGGGTAATATCAAGTCTAGTACATACCATGTACTCAACCTCATCATGTGATTTAGGACACTTTTCATAGATTGGCTTGAACTGTCCAACCATAGGTGTGCTTACTAGTTTTGCATCCTACAAATTGAACCTCTCCACTACCTTATTCACATAATCCTCTTGAGACAAAATCAACCTGTAATTTTTCTTATCTCTCTTAATACTCATGCCAAGGATTTTCTTTGCTACTCCTAAATCCTTCATGGCAAATGTGTGAGCTAATTTTACCTTTATCTCAGTAATTACCTGCATGTGTGAACCTGTAACAAGCATATCATCTACATACAATAATAAGATAATATAACTACCATTATCTAATCTGGTAAAATAAACACAATGGTCACATTGACATTGAATAAAGCCATGCTTTGTCATAAACCTGTCAAACCTCAAATACCACTGTCTTGGAGCTTGCTCAAGACCATATAACCTAGCCTTTTATTTCACCTGTCCATTCTCTCCTTTCTTTAACTTGTAAATCCATTCATCTTTCAGTGCTTTCTTTTTGGCTGGGAACTCTACCAAATCCCACATTTGGTTCTCTTCCAAGGAATCAATTTTCTCATTCATGTCATGCTCTCACTGTTTCCTGGATTCTACCTGCATTGCCTCATCAAAACTTTCTAGTTATCCACCATCAGTGAGTAACAAGTAGTATAAATAAAGGGAATAACAAATTATAGGTTTACTTACCCTTTCAAACCTCCACATGGGCATTTGAGACTCCTTGACAGCTTGCTATCTGCCCAAATTTCATTCTAATAGTGATCAATCTCAGCCATCTCTCAGTCTACACCTGATCAATGTCAGTTCCATGTGACTGACCTGACCAATGTCAGTGCTTACCTGACTGACATTAGTTTCCACCTGATCACCGATGTCAATTTCTTGACTAACATTGGTCTCTGTGTTTTCTTGTGAGTGGTGATTTTTACCCGCGAGCTCATTTTGGATCATAACCTTGTCTAATTCAAAACTGCCCTACTCAAAATTATTCAGCCTCTTGAGCTGATCACTGTCCATCACCTTCTCCTTGAAAACCATTACTTTTCAGTTCTTCAATGTGTCAAAAATATCATATTTCCTCTTTATGCAATAAACCCAATCCTTTCTTGTAGCATTAGAAACATAATACCGTGATCCTCCAATAGAAGCTCCTTGAGTTGGTCCCCACACATCTACGTGAACAAGCTCCAACCTGTGCTTCTTCTTTGTTGACCCAATTGTGAGAAACCTCACTTTCACCTATTTCCCAAAAATACAATACTCATAGAAATCTCGGTCTATCAAATCTGAAAGCATACCTTTTGACTTAAGAACATCCATCCCCTTCTCACTCATGTGACCAAGCCTATAGAGCCACATCTTTGCATCTACTTCTAAAGTAGATAAAATAGAAGGAGAATCAGTAATACAAGTAGATAAATAAAGTGTACCTACTTTCTTACCCCTTGCTAAAACAAGTGCACCCTTGGAAACTTTCCAAGATTCCACTGTGAGAGTTACTGTGCAACCCTCATCAACCAGCTTTCCTACAAAAATCAAATTCTGCTTCAGGACTGGGACATGCATGACATCCTTCAACACCCATGTGTTTCCATTCTATAATTTCAACTGCACTTCCCCTTTGCCAACCATTTGACAAGGCTCACCATCCCCTAAATAAATTTTTCCAAAGTCTCCATGGACATAATCATGAAAAAAATCTCTATTTGGGGTTGCATGGAAAGAGGCACCAAAATCTAAAACCCAAGATTCTAATTTATCCAAGGAACATATAAGAGCATCTCATGCAACAATACCTACATCATTTGCTTCTTTATTTCCTTCATGTTGATCTTCTACCAACCAACAATCTTTCTTTACATGCCCTTTCTTTCCATAATTCCAGTAGGTTATACCTCCATTTCTAGATATGGATCTTCTACATATCTTTGACCTTGATCTCCCTTGGTTGACCTTCTTTTTTTGCCATCCCATAATTTCAACACTTAAATCATTACCTGATATTTCCCCTGTGCTTTTCTTGCAAATTTCTTCATTCAAGATTACACTAACAATATCATCAACTTTCAAGATATTTAAAGTAGATGCAATATTACTTACTGCCATTACCAAACTATTCCAACTTTTAGGTAAAGACCATAAGATTAAGAGAGCCTTAATTTCATCATCAAAAACTATATTGACTGAATTTAACTGGTTTACCAAACCATGGAAATCACTAAGATGACTATATACTGATCCACATTCCTGCATTTGCAATCTAAATAATTGCTTCATAAGATATACCTTATTCGAAGCTGAGGGTTTTTCATATAAGTTTGCCAAATATTCCATTAAATCTACCATTGTCTTTGCTTGAGATAAGTTGGAAAACATAGAAGCTACCAGTGTCAGCCTTATAGCTCCAAAAGCCTTTCTGTCAAGAACCTTCCATTCTTCATCTTGCATATATGTGGGACTACTTGCAACCCCACCCAACGGTAAGTACAGATCTTTTTAATACAGATAATCTTCTATCTGCATCCTCCATAATTGATAATTCTTTCCATTGAATTTCTCCATTCTTAGTGTACTTTCTTCTACCATTGCTTTACTCTCACTCAAATAGAAACCTTGGTGAGTGACCTATAATCAACAAACACTTAACAGACTCTGAAACCAAGGTGTTAGTGAACCAGTTATCAGGATCTAAAACACACAGCTCTGATACTAGTTGTTAGGATCCTACTCATTAAGATTACACTTGATTACCTTTGTATAAGCAACTAAACACGAAATTAAACTAGAAGTAATATGTAACTAGAATTTAGAAATAATACAGAATATGAGATACGAGAAACAATACAATCTATATTAACACTCTTCCAGAAGGAAATACAATGAAGAAACCTCTTCTTCCCACACCTCTTGGGTGTACAATAATTCTCCCTCAAGAGTTCTCTCTCTCTCAATCAATTACAATCAACTCAAACATAGAGTTGTTCCCTCCACCAGTCAGTGAAAATCAACCCAATGGTTGTTGTTGCCTACTATCAGTCCACCAATTAGATCTCTTTGATCTTGCACCCTTGCAAATCTAATTGATCTTACTTACCATGTAGATCTCCCTGATCTTGCTACCTACAAATCAACTGATCTTACACACCTTGAAACAACCATCCCAATTATTGTTCTTGCCTTCAAGTGAAGGATCTAATCCTTTCCTTAGTCCCTAGTCCTTGATTACAATACAACTCCATGGGTCTCTTAAATAGATCCCAAATCAAACAATAATTAGACTTTCCAATTATAATAATTAGAAATGCAAAATCAAGACTAAAATTAGTCTTTACATGAAAATAAATTGTTCATCTAAAATTAAACCAATTCTGGAATGCACAGATGACCGACATCGATCTCTGTCTGTCTGGAGATGACCGACATTGATTCCTGTCTGACCAATGTCGGTTGACTACTAACCAATGTCAATTGCTATGTAACTAGATATGACTAACATTAGTTGGCCTAACCAATGTCAATTACTATAATACTCAGTAACCTCCACAATTTGCATTAGTGAAGCTTTTAGCTCCACAACTTAACAATCTCCCACTTGGAGATAAACAGTTACACCTATACCTATACCTGTACATCCTCTAATTTGTTTCTAGCTTGTATCTCCATCTTCAAGTTTAGTCTTGAAGACCAACAAAATTTGAATGAAGATTTAACTTCTCCTTTATTCTCATCTTTGTTAACATATCTACAGGGTTCTTATCCATATGGATCTTTTCCAGCTTCAACTATCCATCTTCCAATACCTATCTAATGAAGTGGTACTTAAGCTGTATATATATTGTTCTTGAATGAAAGGCTAAATCCTTTGCAAAATGAATTGCTCTTTGAATATCACTATATAATCTGCAACTCTCTTGCTCCTTTCCTAACTCTTCCATGAACCAAGTCATCCATATCATTTCCTTGCTAGCCTCTGTGACTGCAACAACCTTCTGCACCTCTGAAATCTAGTTAACCACCATTCCACCAATAGTGAACACATATCCTATGGTGCTTCTCCTATCATCCAAGTCACCTACCATATCTGAATCTACATGCCCATGTAGAGAAATGCTTGACCCTGTATATCATAAATACCTACTGCTGGTCCCTCTTAGATATCTGAGAATCCATTGAACTACTTTTCAGTGCTCCTTTCTTGGATTGGCCATAAACTTTCTGACAAATCCCACTGCTTGAGTAATATCAGGTCCAGTACATACCATGTACTCAACCTCATCATGTGATTTAGGACATTGTTCATAGCTCAGCTTGAACTATCCAACCATAGGTGTGCTTACTAGTTTTTCATACTACAAATTGAACCTCTCCACTACCTTATTCACATAATCCTCTTGAGACAAAATCAACCTGTGATTTTTCCTGTCTCTCTTAATACTCATGCCAAGGATTTTCTTTGCTACTCTTAAATCCTTCATGGCAAATGCGTGAGCTAATTTTACCTTTAGCTCAGTAATTACCTACATGTGTGAACCTGTAACAAGCATATCATCTACATAAAGCAACAGGATAATATAACTACCATTATCCAATCTAGTAAAATAAACACAATGGTCACATTGACATTGACTAAAGCCATGCTTTTTCATAAACCTATCAAACCTCAAATACCACTATCCTAGAGCTTGCTCAAGACCATATAACCTGGCCTTCTGTCTCACCTATCCATTCTCTCCTTTCTTTAACTTGTAAATCCATTCATCTTTCAGTGCTTTCTTTCTAATTGGCAACTCTACCAAATCCCACATTTGGTTCTCTTCCAAGGAATCAATTTCCTCATTCATGCCATGCTCCCACTATTTCCTGGATTCTACCTACATTGCCTCATCAAAACTTTCTAGTTCTCAACCATCAGTGAGCAACAAGTAGTATAAAGAAGGGGAATAATGAATTGGAGGTTTACTTACCCTTTTAGACCTCTACATGGGCATTTGAGACTCCTTGATAGCTTATTGTCCACCCAAATTTCATTCTAACAGTGACTGATCTCAGTCATCTCTCAGTCTACACCTGACTGATGTCAAATCATGTGACCGACCTAACCGACGTCAGTTCTTACCTGACTGACATTGATTTCCACCTAATCACCAACATCAGTTTCTTGATCGACATCGATCTCTATGTTTTCTTTTGAGTGGTGATTTTTACCTGAGAGCTCATTTTGGATCATAACCTTGTCTAAATCAACACTGCCCTGCTTAGAATTATTTAGCCTCTTGAGTTGATCACTGTCCATCACTTTCTCCTTGAAAACCATGGCTTTCCAATTCTTCAATGTGTCAAAAATATTAGATTTCCTCTTTATGCAATAAATCCAATCCTTTCTTGTAGCATCAGAAACATAATACTGTGATCCTCCAATAGAAGCTCCCTGAGATGGTCCCCACGCATCTGCGTGAACAAGCTCTAACCTGTGCTTCTTCTTTGTTGACCCAGTTGTGAGAAACCTCACTTTCACATGTTTCCCAAAAATATAATACTCACAAAAATCTCAGTCTATCAAATCTAAAAACATATCTTTTGACTTAAGAACATCCATTTCCTTCTCACTCATGTGACCAAGCCTACAGAGCCACATCTTTGCATCTACATCTGAAGTAGATAAAATAGAAAGAGAATCAGTAATACAAGTAGATAGATAAAGTGTACCTACTTTCTTACCCCTTGCTAAAACAAGTGAACCCTTAGAAACTTTCCAAGATTCTACTGTGAGAGTTACTGTGCAACCCTCATCACCCAACTTTCCTATAGAAATCAAATTCTGCTTCAGGACTAGGACATGCATGACATCCTTCAACACCCATGTGTTGCCATTCTATAATTTCAATTGCACTTCCCCTTTTCCAACCATTTGACAAGGCTCACCATCCCCTAAATAAATTTTTCCAAAGTCTCCATGGACATAATCATGAAAAAATTCTCTATTTGGGGTTACATGGAAAGAGGCACCATAATCTAAAACCCAAGATTCTACTTTATCCAAGGAACATATAAGAGCATCTCGTGCAACAATACCTGCATCATTTGTTTCTTTATTTCCTTCATGTTGATCTTCTACCAACCAACAATCTTTCTTTACATGCCCTTTCTTTCCACAATTCCAGTAGGTTATACCTCCATTTCTGGATTTAGATCTTCTGCCTATCTTTAACCTTGATTTCCCTTAGTTGACCTTATTATTTACCATCCCCTACTTTCAACACTTATAGCATTACCTGATGTTTCCCTTGTGCTTTTCCTATGAATTTCTTCATTCAATATTACACTAACAACATCATCAACTTTCAAGATATTTGAAGCAGACGCAGTATTACTTACTGCCATTACCAAACTGTTCCAACTTTTAGGTAAAGAGCATAAGATTAAGAGAGCCTTAATTTCATTATTAAAAACTATATTTACTAAATTTAACTGGTTTACCAAACCATGGAAATCACTAAGATGACTATATACCGATCCACCTTCCTGCATTTGCAAACTAAATAATTGCTTCATAAGATATACCTTATTTGAAGCTAAGGGTTTTTCATATAAATTTGCCAAAGATTCCATTAACTCTACCATTTTCTTTGCCTGAGATAAGTTGGGAAACACAGAAGCTGCCAGTGTCAGCCTTATAGCTCCAAGAGCCTTTCTGTCAAGAACCTTCCATTCTTCATCTTGCATATATGTGGGCTTGCTTGCAACCCTACCCAATGGTAAGTATAGATCTTTTTGATACAGATAATCTTCTATCTGCATCCTCCATAATTGATAATTCTTGCCATTGAATTTCTCCATTCTTAGTGTACTTTATTCTACCATTACTTTACTCCCACTTAAACAGAAACCCCTTTGAGTGACCTGTAATCAACAAACACTTAACACACTCTGAAACCAAGGTGTTAGTCAACCAAGCTCTGAACCAAGCTTTGATACCAGTTGTCAAGATCTAGAACACACAGCTCTGATACTAGCTGTTAGGATCCTACTCATTAAGAGTACACTTGATTATCTTTGTATAAACAACTAAACATGGAATTAAACTAGAAGTAATATGTAACTAGAATTTAGAAACAGCATAGAATATGAGATACGAGAAAAAATACAATCTATATTAACACTCTTCTAGAAAGAAATACAATGAAGAAACCTCTTCTTCCCACACCTCTTGGGTGTACAATAATTCTCCCTCAAGAGTTCTCTCTCTCTCAATCGATTATAATCAATTCAAACACAGAGTTTTTCCCTCCACCAGTCAGTGACAATCAACCCAATGGTTGTTGTTGCCTACTACCAGTCCACCAAGTAGATCTTCTTGATCTTGCACCCTTGTAGATCTAACTGATCTTACTTACCATGTAGATCTCCTTGATCTTGTTACCTGTAGATCAACTAATCTTACACAACTTGAGACAACCAACCTAATTGTTTTTCTTGCCTTCAAGTGAAGTATCTAATCCTTTCCTTAGTCCCTAGTCCTTGATTACAATACAGCCCCATGGGTCTCTTAAATAGATCCCAAATCAAATAATAATTAGACTTTCCAATTACAATAATTAGAAATGATTATTATTTACATGAAAACAAACTATCTATCTAAAATTAGACCAGTTCTAGAATGCATAGATGATCGATGTCAGTCTCTATCTATCTGGAGATGACCGACATCAATTCCTATCTGACTGATGTTGGCCAACTACTAACCGATGTCGGTTGCTGTGTAACTGGATATGACCGATGTCAGTTGGCCTGACCAACGTCATTTACTATAACACTCAGCAACCTCCACAATTTTCATCAGTGAAGCTTTTAGCTCCACAACTTAACAAATAAGAAAGCAATTGAATCTTTTTTGGGAAAGATTAATTTTGTCAGTCGGTTCATATCTGACTTTGCAAGCTTAGTAAGACCAGTGACACTCTTGTTGAAAAAAGACCTTATTTTCAAGTGGACTAAAGAAGGAAGGCAAGCCTTTGAAAAGGTCAAAAAAGCAATTTCAACAGCCCCAATACTTAGAAACCTAGACTTTTCTAAGCCCTTTGTAATGTATCTCTATGGAGGAGAGCTCAGTATTACTGTTGTTCTAACACAGAAAGATGATAGACAAGAGGGAGAGCATCCAATAGCCTTTTTCTCAAGGACTCTTAGGGAATATGAAACTAGATACAACTTTTTGGAGAAACAAGCATATGTTATGGTAAAAGCCCTCAAGAAATTCAGGCATATAGTATCAAGAAGTAAGATTCTGATACTTGTGGCTCACCCAAGTGTCATAGAATACATTATGGAGGGTGAAATTACTAAAAAAAGATCAAATTAGATAGCAAAGTTCCTTAAATATGATGTAGAGGTTAAACCCACTAAGTTAGTCAAAGGTAGGGGGTTGTGCCAATACATGACTCAAGAGCTTGAAAAGATGATCCCTGAAGAAATAGATTCAGAAATAGAAAAGAAAACTATATTGAGGATACAAGAGGTTGATCAAAACTCCTAGGTCACAAATAGGATTCATTTTATGAAATATGGGATTTACCCAAGAGAACTCCCTCAAAATAAGAGGAGATAATATAGGATGCAAGGGGTCCATTTTTTTTTAATTAAACAAGTTCTTTTCAAAAGAAATTATGGTGGTAAACTTTTAAGATGCGTAGAGAAAGATGAGGCTAAGGAAATACTACATGAAATGCATCATGGAGTCTCAGGTGGACATTTTTCTACAAAGACCATAGCTATAAAGATAAGTGAGGTAGGTTATTTCTGGCCTACTTTATTTATAGACTATTATCAGCTGGTTAAAAAATATCAATCTTGTCAATATTATGTTGGGATGAGAAGGAATGCAGCAATGTCTCTTAGTCCTATAATTGTTGATGAACCTTTTTCTTAAAGGGGTCTTGACTTCATTGGAATGATAAATCCAGTGTCTAGTATGGGTCATAAATGGATTTTAACTGCCACAGATTATTTCACTAGATGGACTGAGGCAGTGCCACTTAAAGAAGCAATAGAAAATGTGATCCTAGACTTTCTAGGGAGTATCACTACTCACTTTGGGGCTCCTCACACCATAATTTCAAATAATGCTAAATAATTTTTAGGGTCTAAAGTATCTAAATTTGCATTAAAGCATGGAATATATCTAAAAACTTCCTCTAATTATTACCCTTAGGTTAATAGTTTGGCAGAATCAACTAATAAGAACCTGATTAGACTCATAAAGAGAATAAGGGCTGATCATCACAAGGAGTGGCATAAAGTGCTTAATATAACACTGTGGGCTGATAGAATTACACCTAAGTAGGTGATGAAAATGTCCCCATATGAATTGGTCTATGGCAAGCCTATTATAATACCTCTAAGCTTGGAGATTCCTACTCTCTAACTGATAAAACAGATTGAAATTGAGGAAAATGGCCCCATGCAGGTCTGACTTGCTAAAATTTTAGAAGTTCAAGAAAAGAGGGATGTAACACATGATTCATTAATAAAGCATCAGAAAGTAATTAAAGACTTCTTCAATAAAAAGACTTCAAATCCTCATTTTGAAGTAGGTTCAATTCTTTTGAAATGGAATGCAAGAGTTGCCAAGTTGGGTCATCACACTAAATTTGAAGCATTATGGACTGGCCCTTATAAAATTCATGCATGTAAACAAAAAAAATTGTTTGAGCTAGAAACAATGGAAGGTGACCCTGAAGAGATTCCTGTGAATGGGATCTACTTGAAATATTTCAGTTAAGTTGTGTCTCTATGTATGATAGTTAGATAGTTTCCCTTTCCTTGTTGCTTTGTTTTCCCATTTTGCCTTTCCCGCTCTTTCTTTTAAATAAGTGTTCTTTGAACACGTAGCCACATCTCAGAGCCTTTTTCAAAAATTTCAAAACTTTTGACACATTAATTATCTCCCAAATCCTTAAATTCCTCAAGGTACCTTGCACAACCACTTTCATGACATGTCTAACTAGTTGTCCCATGAAGATTTAGTAAGATTTGCTAATGGTTATCTAGGTTTAATGCCATTTTGAGACTTTATGGGTCAATAAATACCTCATAACAAGAGTTAAAGCTTACAGTGTCTCAAACATTCTTGCGTTTGCTAGAAAACCCCTGCTAATTGCATTTTTAGCTCATAGCAAATCTATTTAAGTGAAAGTGCCTTCTTATTGCAAAAACTTCATACCCATTACCATAGTTCACTATTTTCAAGAATAGATATAGATATGGAGGGAGAATAGTCTTCACAACAAGGTTTTGGGATTTACAAATCTATTGACAATTTTATTACAAGCAAATCATATGCTTCAGCCCCTGCACAATCGTTAAAGACCTACCCACAGACTAGAGTCCCTGAAGTTGGTCATGCAAATGACCCAAAAAAGGTGAAAGATTTTGTAGACGGAATCATGGACCCAATTATTCAAAGAACTAGTAGTAAAACTCTTAGAGAAGGGACATGTCAAAGGTGTATTTAGAGGTCCAAGGTTAGACAATATGAAACATTTACAATGAGGATATGGACTTCACAGTTGGCACAATTCATTGTCCCAGGTGTGCATCCATGTCCTGACTTACTTGAAATATGCACTAAATTATTTCATGCACCCTAAAATACCATACAAAAAGGTCCATTCATGGTGAAAATTACACCAAAGGCTATAAGAGAAATGTTGGCCTTGTATCATGATAAGACAGCCATGTTTCCCACCATTGCCAAAATATAAAAAATGTGGGTAAATGTCAATACTCAATTGAGGTTTCTGAAATCAGAGTTTTAATTAGGTGATGATGATACCACTATGCCGACACTACCAATAATAAGAGCACAATTTGCACAAGCTAGTCAAGATGCACTTTCCATGATGGCTTTCATTTTCAAAATGAAAGATGATTTAACTATCTATGAAGAACAAATGGCCATCCTCTTTAGATTGAAAACTATTGACAAGACTCAAGAGTATCAGCTTGATTTCTCTGAGTAGATTGCATATTCATTGGTGGAACAACTTGCCCAGTTCAAATCTAAAGGGATTTTTAGGTATTCTTCTTATCTGTTTCACCTTATGTTGTATCAAAACTCAAGCATCTTTTCCCAACACATGCATCTAAATATATATGACCCAAGCTTTGGTCTACATAGGACCACTCCTATGTCTACATGGACACATATCTTGTCTAAAACTAGTGACCCATACAAATTTTGGGAACTTTTTGTTGCCCCTACTTTTTGTCATCTGAGCCTAGAACCAATTGTAAAGAGACTATTTCTAAGTGTCTCAAACCTTATGACCAATTGCCCTATTCCTTGTGATTACTTTTTTGGATCCCATCATACTATTATTAGAGTCCATGGTTTTAGTGGGGAACCAGTGTTGCTACCTAAGATTTTGACCTTTAGGTTAGCATTTTTAGAGGTCACCAGGTAGGTGTCTATGGTAGATAATGAATATGGCTCTAGGAAGAAAAAGAGGAAAATGTATGATGTTCTATGGGTAACAAACAATATGGCCCTAGAAGTCAGAGATGTTGAGATCGTGTTGCTAAGAAAGCTAGCTTTCTTGGGTTTCTCTCTAATTGAAGATAAATGGGTATATGACCCAAATGGTTACATAACTTCATGGATCAGGACTAATAGGGTTGCTGCTAGAATTGTGCATGAGGGCCATCCCTTTTGGGAAAATAAGAAAAATCCTAGGGAAGATAATCCTAATTTTTATGTTGAATTGACAGATTTTCCCCTTCAACAAGACAGACCATGGGAAACTTTTTATGTTAATAAAAGGGATTTTGACCCTAAAATTAGAATGACTTCTAGTTTAAGAAGAGTATTAAAGAATAAATACTAGAACATTGAGAAAATAGAAGCCTATTGGAAATATAGGTAAGAGATTTGTGAGACAACTCACTCTTTTAGAAATGTGGATTTAGATGAGAAATGGGAGGAACTCTAGGATAAATGTCATCTAACTCCTATGTCTAGCCCTGATATAAGCAATTTGTAGACATAGGGTGGAGAGCTAGAAGCCAGAGTAGAATCCAATCAAACATCACAAGCCCCAATGCAAACCTTAGTGGCAGTCACTATAACTATTTGGCCTCAATCTCTCAGTACCATTGAAAAACAAAAGAGTGTGGTATCTTCACCACCAAAAGCTTCTCCATCAGTGTCTGTCTTTGAGGTTCCCAGTTCTACACAAGCACCACTAGCAGTAGTGGTAAATATTGAAGAGAAGGGAGCACAGCTAGAAGAAGAGACACCAAGGAAACATAAGAGACTGAGGTTCCAACTTGATTCAGAGGAGAGGATAGAACCCTCATAACACCAATCATATAGTACTTTGGTTTCTCCTCAAGTAAGTATTATTTCTCCTCCTTCTTCTCAATCTCTCTTTTCTCCTATAGGGGTGATGATTCCATCAGGCCAAATAATGTACCCTACCACCTCTGTTGTGCCCATTTCTCATTTTTCCCTATCTATCAATACTCAGGCTATATCATTGCCTCACTTTTCCCCCTCTATCCCTAAGAAAATACCTCCTCATATTTCCCCTAGCCAACATATGGCTATTCAATATGGCTTGCCACAAGGTTATCCTTTTGCAGGTGGGCACATTGCCTCTCCTTCTACCTTCTAAACTCAAGCAGATGTTGTTAAGAAGGCAAGGGAATATTGAAGGGAGAAAAAGAGGATCAAAGATAATAAATCCCTGGCTACACCACATTTGAGGTCACAATTTGACCCAATCTAGCAGCAACTAACGGTGACCCATTTGTCACTGAATATAGTCAAGCCAAATGAGCAGATGCAGCCCAAAGATTACATAATGAATGTAGTGGCTATAGACATGTCCATTTTTAGACCACAAGATAGTGTTGATCTACTAAATGAATCCAATTTTATAGTAGCTAAAGATTATTTGAAAATATCAAAGAAGCTACAGAAGATGGAGGTTGATCTAGCCAAAGAGAAGGCAAACTATAGCAATTTGACCACATAGATCAATACTAAGAATAATGAAATAGAGAGTCTAAATAAATAGTTACAAGATACTATTTCTCTTTAGACTCACCAAGCTATCTAGGCCTAAAATGATTCTTTGAAAGTAGGGCTAATGCAGGTGAAAGATGCAGTGACAAATTTAAGGCAAGAAAAGGCAGCATTTTAGGAAAAATGTGAGGAAAGCCTACTACAAGTTACTCAACTTCAATATAAAATATTGAATGAGTAGAATAATACCACTATTATGTAGGCCCAACTTCAAGCAGAGTGACAAATGACTAAGCAATTGACAGTTGAGTTGGCTAATAGGCCAAAGAATGCAAGGGTTTTGAATCTGGTTAAGGAGCTTTATGAATCAATATGGAAAAGAATCTTTACAGAGATTATTTAGCTCAGATCCTCTCTAACCTTTTTACTAAATGCATATAAATTGTGTGAAAATGTGGAGACTTCAGTTGAAGACACTCTATCTACTATCTCTGGGAGAGTTTTTGACTCTCAAATGTTGCTACAAAAGTTATATGATGCAACTGATGGAACATTGTTAGTAGTAGGGATTAGTGATAAAATGGTTGCTTCTAAAAGAGTGAATGAGGTTCTCAATTACAACTCCATAGAAATAAATTTTAGAGAGCTTATAGATGTGGTGAAGGAAGGAATCAAAGACATGAAATAACACATTGAAGATCTGGTGCAATTAGGTCTTCCTTCTACTTTTCTTGATAGCAACACTGTGTTGATGATTGATGAGATTAAACCTTTGTTGTTAGCCAAGCAAAATGATCAGGTTGTCTTTTAGGATTTAAGAGATGATTCATTAGTGCCTGAAGTAGAAGCTATTTTTATTCCCTTTTCCTAGCTAGAACTTAAATTGAAGGCTACAGTTCATATTTTGTAGAATTTTTCACACAAGGATATCATCAACCTTGATTTAGCCTTCAATGAATTGCAAAATAAGTAAGGATTATCTGATGATGAGTGGTCTAATTATCTAATAGATTTACTAAAGTTGTGATTTTTGTCACATTTGATCATGCAAGAGATTATGGATTTTATTTTTTAGCAGGCTCAAAAGTTCTCAGGGTTGCCAAGAACTGTAGAGTAAAAAACTCTAAATTTTTCATTTTCTGAGTTTCAGTTATGCACTCCAAGTTTTATCCCTACGCACTTTGGTTTGAGACAATGAATTTTTTGACTCAAAGCATGGGCTCAAATTTATTTTCACATATATTTTGTCTAAGTGTCAAAATCAAGCAGAAGCTACTCTATAAGTTGGTTAGAATGTGCCACATTTCTCATAGTAACTCGGTGGAGTGCAACAAGTGTTGGCATCCACATCTCATGTTTCTTATACATTTTGAAAGATTATTTTCAATAAGATTTTCTCAAGATCAAGTGGAAGGCACCAAGTGGCAATTGTGGAAGGTTTCAATATGCTTTTCTAAAAGCAATGGAAGACACCACGTCTCCTTAGCTGAAGAAAGTGGAAGCCGTCATGTGTCAACATCTGAAATATCTTCACTTTGTTTCATTGATAAGTAAAGACTGTGGTGGTTCCTGGGTTTTATTTTTTAGGCAAGCAAAAGCTGCCAAGTGTCACCATCTATGTAAATATGAAATGAGGCCTAAATTTTTCTATAGTATAGACAGAGTGATGTAGAGACCAACAAGTGTCACCTTCTACAGGATTCTTAAAAGATAGCTAAAAATAGTAGAGACTGCCACATGTCCCTTGTTAAAGATGCATGGAAAGTGCTACCTATCCTTATTCCCTTTTTGAGGTTTCTCAGGTGAGAAGTGTTGTGGGTCCCATTTTCTATAAGTTGTTAAAGTTTTGAAGAAGTGGACTATGACATATGTCAAAGATGGAACACTCCTGAGCAAAGACACAGTAAAGAGTATAGGTTACATGGAAAGTGTCATGTGTCTTCGCTAAGTGTTTTGGAACATGCCAAGTGTCATTTTTTGGTGCCTTCTGTATAATAAGAAGGTTTTCAAGTAGAATAAGGGAATCATCCAAGTGTCATCTCCCATTTGACAGTGGGAAGCATCCTGTGTATGTATTTCAGCTAATGAACTTGCAAGAAGACAGAACATTTTAGATCTAAGAAATATCCTATGTTAGACACTTCTAGTTTAGTAAGAGTTCAGTTAGGCCATTGGATTGGGAATGTGTAGGTAATCTAGAGCTAATCCAATGCTATAAATAGGGGTGAAGAGATCACTAGAATGATCAGGAGAAGATAGAGAGAATTTTTTTTGAGAAATTGTTATCAAAAGTTTTAGACTTTTAGTTGTGGCCAGTAATATCATTTGCCTTTGTTCTATTTTTTTGAGTTAGAAATTTTGTATAACTTTGCATGTTTTTGTGCCTTTTATGTGACTAGAAAATTAATGAGAATACTAAATTTTGTGCCTTTGTTGATATTCTTTGTGTCATTGTCAAAATCATCTAAATTGTGAGCCTTTGATTCTATCTATTTTCATCTTTTACATTGATCATGCCTTGTTTTCTCTTTAATGTAATTGAATCCTAAAGATAGATTCACTATGCTTTGAGAATTATGGGTCGAATTAAACTCAGGTGCATTGCCATTGTTAGATTTTCTTTCATTGCATTTGTGTTTCTGTTTAATTCATATCCTTTTCCCCATAATACTTTAGAGATAAAGAAGAACCATCTTCTTTAAAATATGGAGGTCATTTCAAGTTGCAAGTCCCACATTCCTAAAACTTCCCATTATTGGTGTTAGATACAGTGCAATTTTAATCATCAACAATATATTAACTAATTCAATTTAAAAAATCTCTTAGCTAAAACTTCATTGACCTACTCGATATTGTTGGTGTCTTATCATTCCTTTTGGTGACTATATAGACCAATTCGATATAGTTTTTATCACAAATTTCACTTTGTGATGGTATCAAACTACTCATTACAATTAGTTTGTCTCACCCATAATTTCAACTACCTTTTTTATTATATTATATTGATCTAATCAAGATTGTCTTATCCTAAGTGACTTCTTAATAAATGTATTAGTTTAGTTGATATCATTTGTTTGTTACATGTTATCATTTTATCTATCACTTTTTTACATCTCATCAACATATAAAGTCACCTATTAGGATTTTCCTTGATAGCCTCAACCCACTCAGATTTTACATGGGTTGCTCTTTTCTACCATTGAAGATAACACTTCATGGTGCCAATACTCTCAAACTCTATCTAGATCTATTGAGTGTAACATGCTTGAAATTACTCAAAATAATGAGCTATATAATTTTTATACCTTTATAAACCTTGATTATAATACCATTTACATCCATAATCATAATAGTACTTTATCTAACCTTCCTTACTATATAGGTGGATCAATCAATACTAATATTTAGAATCCCCCTCATAATCACAATATTGGGAATCCTCCTCCTAATATGGTAAACCCTTCTCCAAATAATTCTAGTCAAAACCAACTTATCAATACAACTCAACTCCTTGAAAAAATGGTTAAACAAATGAATTTCATGAAAATAACTAATAGTTCTTAAATACTCCAAATGAAAAATCACATCTTGAAAATGGATAACCAACCTCCAATCATCATGTCTCAACAAAATCATATTTCTTTTCCTCCTCTCCTTAGTTATTCCAATGGGAATATCATACCTCAAGCTCATACACATAATAAAATGTTATAACATCTTCAAAATAAATATCTAACACCCTTCAATGTGTCCAAAGATATTGGAAATATTTATTCAACTATCACATATGATGGGACTAAATATCATGCTATTTTACTTAAGTCTTTTAGGTCTAAATTAATACCTTTACCAATATTAAACTATTTTTCAAAACCTTCATGGGATATGTGTTAGAATGGTATAACCAACTCTCTAGACATTGCATTTTACAACTAGAGGACTTAGTCAATTCTCTAGTCAAAGAATTTTAACATAACGATCTTCCTAAAAATAGCCTTAGAAATTTCATAAATGTTAAGAAACTTCCTAATGAATATGCTCACACTTTTATTGAACTATGGAAGTCTTTATCACATAAATCATAATATAACATGAGTGATGATAATATTTTCAAGCATTTCATTTCTAATTTTAAAGCCTTTCTTTAATACAAGGTTAGGATTTTTTTTCCTATACCTTAGAAGAGGCCTTTAATCAAGAAAAATTGTAATATTCCCTTATAACTCAATTTAAACCTTTTGATAATCTCATAAATGAATCTTTTTAAACCCCCATTAATGCAATAACCACTACCAATTCTCAACTAAAACCTCCTCAAACTAAAATGTGAATGACCAACCTAGATACTCAAACTCCCTCTCACCCACCCTTTAGTGTGTTTGAAATGATGAATTTATTATCCCCATAAAAACCTTTCATTCATACCACTATTGATCTTCTATCATGGTATGATCCTAACAAATTTTGTTGGTTTCAAGTTGACATCATCCATTCTCATGAGACATGTCATTCTCTTCCCAAATTTATGGTTAACATCATATTAAAAGAGGATTTCAATCATGATTCTATGATTAAGGTTTGCAATAATTAATATCTTAAATCTTGTCAAAAATAAACCTTTTCCAAATCTAAAAATCATAAATCACAAAAATCTTCTTTAGATACCAATACACAATTTTCTAACAAAATTATTTGTACTATTGTTGCCAATTATAATAAATATCACACTAATTCTCAATATGTCAACATGAAAAATTTTAATTATTGTTTTAAACCCCAAAAATACCATATCACCAAACCTAATAATCCCTCTACTGAATAGAAACTTCTTAAGGATTCTACCACTAACCCTACTACTTATTTAGAATAACCCACTAGTGATGAATTGCATCCACAATCAGAGCCTCAAACTAGTTTATCCATTACTTCAAATAATATTGTCTCTAATTAACATAATCCTCATGATAATTCTTCTTCCAAATCTCATTGGAATTTTTTGGATGATCTTGATTATATGCCTTGTAAAATTCTACTCATGGAATTAGTAAGAACTTCTTATCATCACAAGTTTATTATGCAATAATGTAAAGACATTGAATAACCCCAACCTAATGATTTGTATATACCTAATTTAATACCTAATGGCCCCCCACCTATATAAGTTCATTATATGAAAATTATTTCTCCATATTATGTTTTTATGAAAACATCCAAAGAGTTTCCTAGATAAGATATGATTAACGATAAAATTATTTTTCATGTTGATGATTTACCCCTCTTCATTAAAATCAAAATCAATAATACCTTAATAAGAAAAGTCTTAGTGGATGAGTTTTCATTAACTAATGTCACTTCTCTTTGGACGCTCAAATAAATTGAATACTCCAAAGAAAACCTTAAGTAAACTTTCCTCACTTGTCATGGATTTGATAAAACCAATCAAAATCATCTTGGTTGTATTTTCCTCCCTTTCATAATTAGACCCAAAATGATTCACACCAAATTTGTAGTTTTATATATTCTACTTTCTTACAACATATTTTTAGATCATCCATGGACTCATCATATGTGAGATATCACATCTTCTTCTAGCCAATGCATCAAATTTATACTTAATGGAAAATGTTCTAAGCATGAAGAAAATCCTAACCCTTCGAACATCCAACATAAAAATACAAAATATTAATATCACATTCCTACTTTGGCTCATATCAATATTTCACCTCTTATTGAGTTCATCCATGTGCATCCTAATCTCCACATCACTCTTGTTGATTTTGATGATGAAGAACCTAATGAATTTAAATATATTTGCAATACCACTCGATTACCTCCTTATATCTTATAATGTCTCCCTCCTTATCTTATTCCATGGGATATACCCATTCATATAATCAATTATATTACCAAAATTCCTCTTCCATGAAATGCTTATGAATGTTATTATACATAACATGATTTCATTAAAAATGAATATGGGGTATCAAAAATCTTTCAATATCTTCTTAAAATATCTCCAATAAATTTTAGTAACATGGGTATTTACACCATCAACATCCCTATTAACATAGATCAGCATGCATCCCATGCATGTATTATTTCTCTAGATTATGATTATGCCTATGTTATAGCTCAAGCCTAATCATGAGACATGTATGTAATGCATTATCAAAATAACTTAGCTAAATTGCATTATTTTAACCATGATTTTCATATCCTTCATATATCATTTAGCTATTCTAATATTGATTTAAAACTACAAGGTTATGTCCCTTGTGATAACCCACCATTGGAAGATACTTCATGGGATATTTAGGAAATCCTTACTATTCCCAAATTTAATGGCATCAACTAACTTGATATTATTTAGATGATACAATAAATTATTGGTACTATCATCCAACCTAATATTGTTCTCTCCATCATCCAACCTAATATAATCCAACCTTTAATTCTATACTACATCACCCAAGTATCAAAGTATAGATACAGTACCCTAAAATTCATTACTCATAGAAGACTACATCGATGAACCCAATACAATATAAATTATTTTTATCACTAATAATTTTATTAAATAAATTTATATAATTTAGACTAATTATTTTATTTTAGACTATATCAAATAAACCAATACCATGTAGTCAAATATTTACCATCTACTTCACCTTATGATATTGATACTTATCTTGGAAAACTTGGGGAAATATGTCAATTCATCCTTAAAATGTATTATTGTATTTATTTGGTAAATTATTTCCTTTAAAGGGTATTTCAATCAACTAAATTATTATATGTAAAAAATATTTTGATAACATAAAGTAATCATTACTTCATCTTCCTGCACTTCAACTACATTCTAATGATCACTCATTCATCTTCTATACTTCATCTAACCCCATATTATTTGGTACAATTCTTTCTCAACAAGATGAAATAATATAATATTTTGGCATATATTACATCAATAATCCCTTAATATATTATGATACTCATTACATGAAAGTATAACATGAATGTATTTCCATTTATTTCATAGATAAAAAGCTTTGACACTATATGTTTTATCATACATACTATGTTATTATCCATTCTAACCCCCTTCATCATTTTTTATCCAAATCATTCTTACATGGAGATAAAATAATCAAATTTTTGGTACTCTTAATTTAATTTTAATTAATAAGTATTACATTAAAATCATTCAAATTCTAATTGATCATTGATCGAATTGTTATCGCACCTACACCATATACTAATCACTTCAAGATATTCTTCTTGATGAAGAAATCCCTTACATTGAATGTCTTAATCAAGATATTTCTACTAAATATTATTTTCAAAAGTTTTATGTTAATCTTGAGGAATAATCCCTTGAATAATCCAATATTTTCACCTCCAAACCTAAACTCAAAATCATCCTATAATAACTAATTGAGGTTACGATAGAATTCCATGAATACACTTGGACCCTTCACTTTGATGGAGGTAAATTCCTTGAATAAGTTTGGGTAGGCTATGTCATAGCTGACCCTCATGGTAAAATTATCTCAATAACTTTTACATTAATCTTAAAATTCATTAATAACATGGATATGTATGAATAACATATGTTAGGCATGCAAGTAGCCATCAACTTAGACATCTTATACTTATATACCCTAAGAGATTCACAACTCATATGTCATCAAGTTAGTGGTGATCATCAATGAAAATGTGAAAATATCATCACATATCATTAAATTTCTTCTAATTTTGATAAATAATTTTCATTTTTCACTATAAAATTAATCCCATGATAATAAAATGCTATAATTGATTATCTTGCTTCATTAGCCTCTCTTTTTTACACTCACTAAGCATTTCAAAATTCCAAATTTATCTTCCACATGATAAAATAAGCTTATCTATTACAAACCAAATATGATTCTCTTATTTTAAATATTTAGGATATCACTTCTCAAAAAATCCCATGGTAAAAATACATCTAATTTATTGAACATCATACCTATCCTCTACAGGCTGACTCTCATGAAAAAACTTGACTTTGAAAGCAAGATTGAAAATATATCCTTATTTATGACACCCTAAATTATATTAGCACAAAATGTGACTTTATCCATTATGTTATTAAAATGAATTTCCTTTTATCCTTTATAAATCACATGTGGGAATTTGTGTTGGTCATTACAGTGGACATGCCACAACCCAAAACATGCATATGCATGTGATACTTCTTGCTACTTTTGAAAAAGATGACACCAATTTCTATTAAAAAAATTAAATCCTTATTAACTTCATTATGATCTTATTAATTATCCTATAACTAAGATTCAAACCCTGGAATCTCCTTGGCCATTTTCTATGTGGGGACTATATCTCATTGTCAAATTACCTAGATCCCAAGATGGTCAAATCATCATCATTACTGCCATAGAATATTTTACCAAGTGCGTTGATGCCATTCCCATTGTAATTTTTTTCAACATTAACATCTCTAAATTTATTCTTAACCAAATCATATGTCATTTTGGTATCCCTCACACCATCATCTCTGATAATGGTGGGAATTTCAAAAACAAATACATTAAACAATTATTTTCAAAATTCAAAATCATGCACAAATTTTCTACACCATATCATCCTCAATGTAATGGTAAATATGAATCCAATAAAAAAATAATCAATAATAACTTACAAAATAATATTTTATATTCTCATTTTAACTAACATCTCAAGCTTTATCCTATAGTATAGGCTTATCATGCTAGTACTTATACTACCACTAGGGCAACTCCTTTCTCTTTAGTCTATGATTCTGAAGTTGTCTTACCATTATAATTTGAGTTACCTTACTTGAATATTTATCTTCATTGCATCATTATATATGAATATATTCATGAATATTATCTTCATTCCTTGAATTTTCTTTATGAATGACATGTGGGTTTTTTACAACACAACCTTCAATACAAATCTCGTATATTCAAACAACATAATAAAAAATTTGAAGTCCATACTTTAAATTTTGGATACTTGGTACTTAAATTATATTATACACATTACATATAAGGAAATTATTCCAAAAATAGGTGGGGTCTTTACCTAGTAAAATTTATTCTTGGACCTAATACTTACAAATTACAAACTAATGCAGGGTATATCTTCAAAGAACCAAACAATGCTTAGTTTTTAAAGAAGTATTTTGCTAATTCTTTGTCTTTCTCTTGTATTTACCATAGGTTTTAGTTGAATTATTATATTTAGTTTTATATATCTTATTAAACTAACATATTTTTCAATTTTTACATAATCTTTTTATTATGCAGCATAATATTAGCTTCAGTTCTTTACACACCTCTAGGTCATTTATACATTAGCCTTAATTCCTATCCTAGATATTTTAGTATTTTGTATCTTTATATCACTTCATTTTTTATTTTGTGATTTTATATTATAATACCATGGATAGGTCCTAAAATTTCCTCATAAACATCCATATTTTCATTAAAATTATGCTTCTTTCATGTTTTGTATTCTTTTTTTCTCACTTTACATACCTTTTTAGAATGATTTAATATGCCTCTTGGTTTTAAAATTTTTGATTTATATTTTAAGAATTTGAATAAGACCAAGCCTTCCTAAAAAATTCTCATCATTTGATTTCATATATTTATTTCATTCTCAACCTTAACTAGGTGTATTCCACAAAAGATAAGACAATGATTGAGAATAGTATTTTCATACACTTCAAATCAATTATATTATTTTATGGTAAAACTTTAATAGTGTATCTTCATGTGTTTTATCACATACCATTTCTTATTATGTTTATTAATCCCTACCTATTATTGAACCATATATATACATTTTTTGTGATTTGGGGGAAACCAATAATTATAACATCATTCTTATCACTCACTCTATTTCACATTAGATTGGGCACACCAAGTTTAGTTTCAATATTGAACTCTCTTTTACCATGTAATTCTAGGAGTATTAGACACCATATTCCTTTATTTATCTTCCCTAACTATCAAAAGTAATCTCTCTTGTGATATTAATTTTTAGCATCCATGTGTGGTCTTCTAAATCCCTATGCATGAGGAATATAAAAATACAAAATAGTTAAAATCCATATCATATAATAAAATGTAAGGATTAAAAGGAAACTATATTATTAAATTAATATCATACAAAAATATGTAATATTTATTCAGCACATTTCCTATTCTAGTTTAATCTCAAACTCCACATTTGGTCACATAATAAATCTAAGGTCTATTGGGTTACGGTAGGATAGTAAACTAGGGTATGAGGTCTCATTATCATATACTATCTAGTTTCACCTACTTTCTCATATAATTATCCAATATTTTTAGTATACTGATATCTCTATAAAGGGTCTTGAATAATTAGAAACACATTATGGGAAGGTAGGTCCATTTTAATTTTCATGTACACTAGCCTTCAAGGGATGACATTTATACTTCACTACTTATCTCAAACTTATGTGGTTAGGTCAAACTCTATAGGGTAATTGATGTCAAACATTTTTTATTCTTTCCAAATTTATTGGAGTGTCTTATTTTAGATAAATATTATGTTTTCAACTTGGCACCACCTTCTTTCCCACACTACCCATTTCATGTCCACCCTTGATAGGAAAGTTTGTCTCTATATCTTTTTCCACTTTTTATGATTCATACTCTCCATCTCTTTTAGACATGTTTAGAATACATAATTTTTAGTTTATCCATCATTATAATATAAGATTCATCTTTGATTTATTGCAATATTCTCACTTGGTTATTGCCTTATCTTTCTCAAATCTACCTTAGTTATGTTTGAAACATTTAGACTTGTTTCTTTCATCATTTCGTATCTTTTTCCATGTTTGATTGAGTATGAATTGTTACTTATTCTTCATTAATGGTGTTTACATTAAAAATTTATTATTTTTCCATCTTTGAATGAGTATGGATTGCTAATTATCTTTCATTGATTTTGATTACATTATTATGTTTCATAAATCCTTAAGTTTAATTTGGGTTGTTACTTTTATTACTTTTGATACATTTTGGGATTTTTGGTCATAAGTAGCCTTGACTTTTCAATTACCCAATTTTCCCTCCCTTTTGCTCACATATCTTGTTATTTTAGCTCTAGTATAGCCTTTGTCATCTTGACTTACCATTTTCCTAAGTGATTAAATATATGTAATGAATTCTCCATTTATCCCCCCTGTGTTTATTACTTTTGATCTCTACCTTTGTTTCCCTATAGTTTATCCAATTTAGTTATTATTCCCTCCACAATCAAGACTATAAATACATCATGAAACCATTTAGAGATAAAGGTAAGTCAAGGTATGCATATGGTACTTGTAATTTTTTCATTTAACATTTTTTTCAATCTTTCTACTACATTTCATTAGCTCATTTATTGTGTTACTTTGTTTTCTTTTTAAAAGCACCATCCCATGTTACACTTAGGTGACACATGATGAGATTCAAGTGAGGCATATATATACACATAACATTCTTAAAATTTATCATTTATTGACACTTTCTATCTTGTAACAGTCTATCAAGTTTTAATCCATCTAAGTGTATGAATTAAATGGCACACTAGTAAATGGGTAGATAGATTGATGGTACTTTGTAAGAGACATTTTTTTTATTTATCATTTATATAGCCAATCTAGCTTCCTTAGATTTGATCCCCTAAGATATATCATTCCATTTAGTATCCTCTAACTATGTCAAAACCTATATTTTCATACTATTTCATTTTTTTTAATGTATCTCTAACCATTATTCA
Source organism: Torreya grandis (assembly GCA_037957365.1). NCBI lineage: Eukaryota > Viridiplantae > Streptophyta > Pinopsida > Cupressales > Taxaceae > Torreya > Torreya grandis. The sequence continues at coordinate 2,410,038 of JARHVA010002170.1, read as the reverse complement.
TCCCATCCTAACTACATCAATCAAATAGATGCAATTCCAAACATTCTTATGTATGTTTCACAACTAGTTTGGCCTGGTTGACCTAGTTCAAGGTTAGTTGATCCATTTAGGACTAAATCAAATTGGTTGATATTTTTGGTTAAATATCTTAGATATATTAGGGTTATTCATCACTATAAATAAAATTCACCATTTCAATCTAATAGAGATAAAGATTCATTTTCAATTGTTATTTCCTTGTACTTCTGCCTTGAGTATACATTGGGAGGAGTTGCTACTTTGATATATCTTTGAACAAAAAGCTTGTCTTGTGGAGTATTTTATGAAATAAAAGGATTCCTTTTATCCTATATATTAGTTAATCTATTGAGATCCTTATAATTAAAACAATCTCTTTCAAAGCACCATTGGCCAAGGGAGAGATTGAAGCTCGACAGGTGTTGTTCAACATAAGTATATTCAAACTCTATCTCTTTCCTTATATATATATATATATATATATATATATATATATATATATATATATATATATATATATATAAGTTAAATAATTTATTGTTTAATTAACATGTGTCTTCTTTCTTTAATTATCTTTACACTTAAACTTAGTGTAGCTATAGGATTATTCAAACTTTCCATTTATACACCTTAGGTATCCTAGGCCCCCTATTTTCCTACCATGGCTCTTTATCCATTTTACTATGTTTCTACCTCTCCCCTTTAATTAATTTTATTAATTTTTATATTTGATTACTTGATAAATAGAGAATTAGTTAGGGATATTGCATTGTGTTGATTTCCTAGAGGCTTTAGAACCCTTTCTGTTCACATTGTCTTGCAAGTGCTCCCATTACTAGGTTTAGCAAATATATTAGTCATATCCCAATTTCATTAAGTATTAATGAGATGTAATTTATTTACCTTCTTTTAGTCTAGATGTTTAGAGAGGATATTTTTAGGTTAATCATAGCTCATTATAGACATAATCTACCTATAGAGTCGAAGAAAAGGACAATGCTCACTTTAAAGCTAAGAAGGATTTTAAATAGAAACAAAGTAGTATAAATATTAAATGAAATATAAAAAAATTAAGAAATCTACTAAGCCATACAAGAATAAATATGGTAAATATTGGAATAATTCCTCTAAGTTTTAGAAATAAAATGTTGGGTATAAACCTTGAAATCCTTTTAAATAATTTGTATTTAATGTCACACATTATATGAGGGCTAACAAGGTACCCATTATGACCAAGGGACCTTTTGGATATGTTTGACTTGTAATAGTGATCACATGAGTGGACTTATCTCATTAAGAAGTAGAGAATAGGGCAGATTCATGTAGCCTTGGAAAAAAAATTAAACAATAATATTCCACACTTGTGGAGATAAAAGGTAACTTTTAAAACCATCAAATTTTTTATTTTAGTTAATTATTTAGCTAAGATATTTTTATTTTTCTATTGTTATAAATAATTATGGATGAAAAATAAATAAAACTGAAAGAGAATTGGGAGGTAGAGTTAGGAATCAAAAATCATTATACCATGGAAATCATTAGGTAAGCTAAAGTAAATTTAGGGTTATCAAAAAATTAATTCTATATAAAATTTCCTCTAATTTTTATGATGTAATTCTAGGCATGGATTGGTTACATAAGCAAAAGGAAACTATTAACTATTTTAGCCAAACAATCCATTGCCTAGATGAGTAAAAATGAAATGTGGTAATGCAAGATACAAAAAGGCCCAATAATATTTGTTTAGTAACATCCATGTAGCTACAAAAATAAACAAAGAAAGCATATATATTTTATTTATTACATATCAATAAGTTATCCAAAAAATAATAACCTAATCTAAAATATCAACCCTTGCTTTAGGAATTTCAATATGTGTTTCTATAATAGTTTCATTGGATGCCACATTTATGGAAGTTCCATTTATTAATTGACATAATTCATGGATCAACCACAACATTAAAAACATCCTATCATATGAACACCATAGACCTACAAGAATTAAAAATGTTGATTAAAGAACTACTTGATAAATGGTCCATAAGGCCTATCATGTCTCATTAGGGAGCCCTAGTGTTGTTAATAAATAAGAAATATTAAATTATGTGATTTTGAATAAACTATAAAATTCTAAAAAAATTTACCATTAAAAAATACTTTGTGCCATGTATTGATGATATTTTCAATCAATTAAAAAGAGCAACAATATTTTCAAATATTAACTTGTGATCTGAGTACCATCAAAACATAATTAAGGATGAATACATATATAAAAAACATTTTATAAAAAGGTATGGGAAATATGAATTTATATTTTGGTATTTTTAGTTGACAAATGCACATGGTTCATTCATGATCCTTATGAAAAATGTCTTTAGGATCTTCCTAAACAAATTTTTTCTAGTTTTTCTTCATGACATCATGGTATATTTAATTAATATAAAATAACATGAACATTTTATACAAGGGAAAGTGAAGTTAATCTACAAATAAATCCTAGCTCAGATAATATAAATCACACTTACCCTTACACTTGTTGGTATATTTAGACATCAGGGTCATGGCCAAGATGGATCTACTAGACCTAACCAAGGGTCCCTTACCATGACAATATCACTAGAGAGGGTTACAAAGCCTATAATAAAGAAACATTATGTAATAACCCTATTTAAATCCTATTTTTTCTTATTCACAAAGTAAATGACAAATTAAATTAAATTCTAACCTAGTACCCACCAAAGTGTGTGGCACAAAATGGAGGTAATAAACATAAAATTATACATGCATAGAAGAATTCTAATTAAGTAAATATAGATATTATTCTAATGCATGGAGAGATAAATACATTCAAAATTCATTACTTATGTTTCTATCTAATAAAATAGAGGAGTAAGAGTTAGAGATACTTACCTTGAAGACAAACTTGTTAAGACTCAATCTCTCCCTTGGAAAATGATGCTTTATAAAAGGTTATGGTGGTTTTTATGGATCACTAAGATATGCCAAATAATCCAATACTTTTCCATAAGACAACATTATTATCCAAGTGTAAACCCTAATTAATGACTCTTCAAGTATAATGGTAGAAGATCAAATTGTAAATAAGCATAAATGAACGATCAACTTTATCTCTTTGAAATAGAGAAAAGGATGTGTATATATAGTTGGATCTAACCCTAAACCCTTCCAAAATTATATTTGATAGAGTTGGCCCAATAAACCATATGTTTATAATTAATAAAATTAATTAGGCCTTGGATAGGTTCATTCAAGGTTAACCTATTCCTATAACGTGTTCATATATTTTAAGTACAGGCTTGGCCTAGGATAGCTTTATTCAGTAAATGTCAAAAAGAGTTTTAAGATTAGGTAGGGTTTGTTTAAGTGGTGAATTTATTATAGGAGAGTGTAATGGAGGTTTAAAATCTTATGGAATTTAATAGGAGAGGTTTTTGTTGGTTCTAATTTGTGGTATAGAGGACAACAATCTTATGAAGCACTAGTGGTCTGAACACCCCTTTCCTGGTGCACCCTTTAAGGAATGCACTCAGAGAGATTGATACTCAATAGTTTCTTGAAAGAGATAAAGCATCAATAATTAATAAATTTCAAAAATATTTTGTATACATATTCCCCACTCAAATCTCATCATGTGTCATGCAGGTGTAATAGGGGATGGTGATTTAGGAAAGAACATAGCAACACACAACATTAAAGCTAAATAAATTGTAGTATTTATAAATCATAAGATAACTAAAAGTAAATGAATGAAAGGAAATAAATGAAAATAAAATTGATTTATGTGTACCTTGACCTACCCTTATCACAAGATGGTTGTCTTTTATGTTTGTAGTTTTGATTGTGAAGGGCACAAAAACTACTTTGGATAAACCTAAGGATACAAAACTAAAGAGCAAAAATAAATAAACATAGGAAATTCAAGATAATTTAAATGTGTAGGCATGACATACTTGTAAATTTGGCAATCTAAGTGGATAAATGCTAAGTTAGGACCAAATAACCAAGACAAAAAATTAGAGTAAATTAAGTGACTAAAAAGCCAAGGCTACTAAATGACAAAAAAATCAAACAAGTATACCTTAATTAAGAAAGTTAATAAGCTAAATCAAAATAAGGATACATGAAAAATGAAAATATAACATAAATTTGAAAATAGTAACAATCCTTACTTAAAAAAAGGTGGGAAATAAATGGTAAAACAACATTGATGAGTGAGCAGTAACAATCCTTACTCAATCATCAATGGAAAAAAAATATGATGATTGAGAAGTAACAATAAAAACTCACTCAATAAAAATATGATGAGTAAGCAATTTTTATGAGAGAGGAAGATCACATGGTTTTGGCTTCTACTCCTACTATGGAGACTGGGGGATAAGAAAAGGAGGACCCTGTTAAGCATGAAGACCCTGTTGAGACTAGAGAGGAGGAACTAATGGATAGGGAGGAACAAATTGAAAAGGTTGATTCCCCTCCACATGAGATTACAGAAGACATCTGTGACTCTTTGTAGAGGGAGACTAAGGTTTCCTTCCTGCATTCTACCAAGTTCAAGGCTGACTCTATTCTCCAGGTTGATTCTTGGATCTATAATGAAATGATGGGGCTGAAGAAGAAAGTGGAAACAATGCAACACAATCAGGATGTTGATCGGACCATAATCAACCACTTGGAGGTGAAAATGAGAGATATCCCAAAAAAAACTTAAAGATTATGAGCATAATCTTAGAATGTTCATCAAGGAAAGTAGAACAAAGATGGATCAGGTAAAATCAAGCATCTTTGCTGCTGTAGCTAGCCTTGGCAAAAGAGCAAATGAAGAAACAATATCCTTGGAGGGTCCAAGTAAGAGGACAAGGTAGAGTTGGAGGAAGAAAGCCTTGCAAGTTGCTGTTACTTCAGCTGCTAACTCCATCCAGGATACTGCTACAATTAGCAAGGAGGCTGTTAAGATGATCATGGAATTGCAATAGAAGCCTAGGGTCTTCTTTGTTGGTTTTGTTCCTATTCAGGTCCTTATTGCTGGTTGTTGTAACTAGTTCTTGTTTTTGGTCTTGTTTCTTGGTTCTTGGTCTAAAACTTTATTTGAGGTTCTAGGTCCTTGTAAAACCTAGGTACTTTTATTGGACTATGTTTGTGGTTTCAGGTCCCTGTAAAACTTGATTTTGATGCTACTCTTCAGTAGGTTTCAGGATTGTTTTTCCTAGTGGTGGTTAATGTTTTATCTTTTTTGATTCTGTTAAAGGGTTTCGAGGTCCCTTCAAAACCTGCTTTTACCATAATCCAAAATAATAAAAACTCACTAAATAATGGAAAAATTAATATAAATATAAATATACATAGTTGTCCAAAAAAAGTAGAAAAAATATAGAAATAGGTGCAGTTGTCCAAAATAAAAGGAATGATAACGAAATGTTTTCAAATGAAACCATGGCATTTATATAAATGTAAAGCAATGGTGTAAAGAAAATAAACCATAGTCACTCAAGTAGATTATTTTATTCTAAAGATTAAAAAATTTTAAAAAAAATAGTGATAACATGTTTTAAGATGTGAATAAGTGGGAATATAGAAGTGGGAAAATAGATTTAAAATCAAACTTGCCTGTTAAGCAGGGAAATGAAGGAAAAAGCAAGGTAGAGAAACTCTTTATCAAATTCAAGACACTAAAATTAGGTTTATTAAAATAAGAAGCTTTTTGACAATAAGGAATTTGGAGAATGTTTCCTAACCACACAAACTATATTCATAAAATAAACTATGAATATCATCCCATGAAGGTTATATGCATAAAAAGTAAAATAGACCTACCTTCCCACTATATGTTCCTCATTCCTTAGGATCCCTTATAGAGTTGTTAGTATATTGTGAATATTGGGTACTTATGTGAGAAATTAGGTATCACTATAGAGTATTTTTAATTCTATTATCCTAATCTAGTAGCCTACCATACCATAATGGACCTTATCACTATCATGAGGCCAACTATGGAGTTTGAGCTTCAATGGGAGATGGGAGATGGGCTATAAATCATGTATTTTAGTGTGTTGTTGACTTTTTTATCTTTAAATTTCTTGTTAATTATTGCCTTTTGTTTTAAATTATTTTTATTTTAAATTTTGATGTATTTTTCTATTCATCCACCATATGAATTCAAAGAACCAAAAATGGATGATAAAAATGTCTATCATTTAAAAACTTTGGACTTGGTTTCTAAGAAAGAGAACTTATACAACATGATATATAAGATTCTTATTTATTCATGTTATAAAATTGTTGTCTTAACTTCACCTTATTTTATCCAAAGTGGAATGAAATGAGAATAAATCAAGAGGAATGAACATGAAATAATTTGAATTACTTCAAATCACAAAAAAAATGTGACAAAGTGAAAATGGATACAATGATAGGGAAGTATGATTCCTTATCATAAGAATGTATGTAAGTGTACAGAAACATGCTAACATAGTTTGTTGTACATTTTTTATCTACAAAAGGAAAAAAACCAAAATTGAGAATATGGGATCATAAAATTGTAACCATTTCTTAACATTATAGAAAAGTAACACTCAGTTTAGTAAAGGTGTTTTGAAATAATATGTTGATTTTATGAGGAGAGCCTAGTCCTATCCATGGTCTTACACTATAACTCATTAAAGAGAAACCCAAGTAAGGAAAAAATGGTATTTATGAGGAGAGCATGGTCCTATAAATGGTATTACACTAAAACTCACAAAATATAAACCCAAGTGGGTGAACAAAGTATTGGAAAATAATAGACTTGATTTGAAAAATCAATTTATGAAAGCAATAAGAATTCATGAGTAAAACTAGGTCCTATCCATGGTATTACAATGCAACTCATGAAATAAATAAACCAAAGGACCAAGGGAAGGACCTAAGTTTTGTGAAAAAAGAGACTATTGTAGAGTGTGAGATCCTTATAGAAATCCTACAAGAAATTTTATTAGGATAATATATAGAAGTATGATAAGAAGGGAAATATTGAAGCAAAGTATTTCTTAAAAAATTGTGCATTAGTGGATTTCATTAGTTTATAGGAAATAGGTGATAGGACCAAGAATGTATTTCACTAAATAAGGGCCCCACCATTTTTGAGAATATTTTCCTTCTTTATCATAGGTATAGTCTAACTTAAGTACTATATCACCAACATTGAAAGTTCAAACTTTAACCTTTTTATTATGTTGTTTATCAATGCAAGCCTTATATCGGTAGTTATGTTAAAGAGTGAATAGATGGTGTTCATCAATAAGATTGAGGGAATGAAAATAATATTCATGTAGTTATTCATAGGGAATGATACCATGAATATACATACATAAAGATGGGATTCAACTTATAATGATAACATGGACCTAGAGCTATAGACTAGTGAGAATGATGTTGCCCCAGTGGCACTATATATGCTAGTACAAAAGACCCAAAGTGTGAGACATAAGTGAAGATACCAATCAATGTGAGTTTCTTAGATGGTATTTTGTAGAATTTTATTGATAATTTTTTTAATGGCCTCAGCTTGGCTATTGCATTATGGATGGTAAGGTGTGGAAACTTTGTGGTATATTTTAAATTTATCACATAGCTATCTCATGTCCCTATTTTTGAAATTGTTGCCATTATAAAAAATGATAGTATGGGGAAATCCAAAGTTAGAAATCATGTGGTTATGGAGAAATTTATAAATAGTGGTTCTTATGACATTAACAAAAGGCATGGATTCTACCCATTTATTAAAATATTCAGTATCAGTAATGATAAAAACATGACCATCTTATGACTAAGGTAATTTGCCAATGAGATCTAATCCCCCCATAGAAAATATCCAAGGAGACTCCATAGTTTAGAGCTTAGCTAGTGGTGAATGGATTAAATCATCATGAAGTTGGCAAGAATTACACTTTTTATAAAAATTGATACATCTCATCAACATATAAGAATTTGTGTGTTGTATCATGTCTACTATAGTGACCACTAAAATTTCCCCCATTTTCTCATTTGATCAGACGAGGGACCAATTCTTACATTACACCACTGATTAGGGTATTTTTTACATTATGGTAATAAAGGGTGTTGTATTAGAAGATACATTTAAAGGCTTGTTTATGTATTCAAGTATTTTCACAAGAATATGTATCTGGAGGATAAGTTTGATGTTCAAGGAATTGGATGATGTTTTTGTACCATGGGATTTGTCAAATAGTGATAACCTCAATGTGATAGATGAGCAAATCATGTAGTTGGATAAAATATGGTGACTTTCTTATTTGAATAAGTCATTAATTACTTGATGAGGATGAAATAGAGATGTTAAATAAGTAAGAGCATCAGGGATAAAGTTATGATATCTTGAAATTGGCTCAATGGTAAAAGAGCCAAACTCTTTGGTGATTGTTATTTCCATTTGATGATAAGTGATAATATTTTAACTTTTACACTAGTAATCACCATTAACTTGGTAGCATATAAGTTGAGAGTCACTAGCTTCATATTATATCATGTTATTGGTCACATTAAAGGTTAGCCTAAATACCAGAGAGATGATTTTACCATGAGGGTTAGTTAGAATACAACCTGATCAAACTCCTTGAAGGTATTTGGCACCATCAAAGAGGATTTTTTAGTTTTCTTATGTAAATCAATGGTGAATTTAGGAAGCTCTTAAATAACTAATTTGGATTTAGTAGTATCAAGAAAGATATTGGCATCCTCTTGATTATTTTCATCTAAATCAATAATGAAATTATGGAAATAATCATTAAGGGAGATATCCTTATTAAGACCTTAAATTTATAAAATTTTATCATCATGGATATTATATTGAAGGTTATTTTAAATGGATATGGGTACTACTGCAAGTAATTAATAATGACTTTCCCTTTGATAGATTTTTGTGTTATAAATTTGAAGATCAAATTCCATCAAGAGAATGACTCATTTGCCAATTCTATCTCTAAGTAGAAATGTTTTGGAGAAAAAATTATGAAGTGGATTGGAATGGAAAATGACATAAGTGGTGTTATAAATAATATAGTGATGAATCTTTTTTAATGCAAAGTAGATAACAAGGCAATCATGTTCTACTTTAGTATAATATTTTTCATAGTGAATGAAACCTCAACTCATATAGAAAATAGTGTATTCTCTTCTTGTATCATATTGTTGGGAAAGCATTTAAATAACTGATATGGGATTAGAAGAGGTGTACAAAATTAAATAATGATCATTGGAATGTGGGGAAAGGGTGGGAGGATGGATCAAATATTATTTCATGTTGTTTAATGATTTCTGATAGGGATCAATTCATTCTAGAGCATTACCTTTTTTGATAAGGGAATTGATAGAGTATATGTAGTAAACCATTTTTAGGACAAATATTAAGATTTCCCAAAGCTTTACAAGGTAAGTGTGAATGTTATAAATAGAGTGAGGAATGGGAATGTTGACTATAGCATTTATTTTAGTGGGATAAACATCAATACTATGAAAAGAGACTAAGAACCCTAATAGTTTAACAAATGTAATTCCAAAGACACATTTGTATGGGTTGAGTCTAATTTTATACTTTATTAATCGATCAAAAATGATAGTTAGATTAGTTAGATGTGTTGTGCAAATTTTTAATTTAGAAATGAGGTCATCCACATAGGTCTCCATAATTTTGTGTATAAGATCATGAAAAATGTGAGTCATGGCACATTTATAGGTAGATCTAACATTTTTAAGGTTGAAAGGAATTTTAACATAGTAATAGGTTCCCCATTCCATAGTGAATGTTATTTTGTCTTAGTCTTTAGGGGCTATGTGAATTTGATTGTATCCTAAAAAATTATCCATCAGTGACAACATTTCATATAAAATAGTGAAATCTACAATGGAATCTAATGAAGGTAATGTAAAATTATCTTTGGGACATGCGAGGTTAAGATTATATAAGTAGACGTATATATGAATGACCATGGTAACTTTTTTGAAAATAGTAACAATGATTAACACCCACTTAGAATAGTCAACAGGTTTAATAAACTTGGCATCAAAGAGTTTTATAATTTATTTATAGCATAGGGTGGAATTTTTTGTTATTTTTATTAGATGGGTTTGGAATCTAGGTATGTGATTATGTTATACACAAATACTAGGGTCAATACCTTAAGTGTATTCATATGCCCAATCAAAATTTTCATGGATTTATCAAAGAATAGATAAAGTTATCATGCTCAGTCAGTGTGAGTTATTTAGATACTATTATGGATCAAGGACATGAGAGTTTACCATATTTTATTATTATAGTTTCATTAATGAGCATAGTATTTTTATCTTGAAAATTATTTAAAGCATTGGGAAGAGAATAAATGGGATGTATTTTGGGATCTACGCTAGCAATGAAGATATTAAAATGAAGAGCTTTTCATTTGAAATTCCAAGTTTATGATGTTATCATGGAATTTGAGGTTCTATAGCATGAATTAATTAAAGTATAGCTTCATTGCTAGGGATTATGGGTAAGGGTCCATAGTATTCCACATCTAGTTCAATATCAATGATTTTATTACCATGGTGATCATATTCAAAATGTATCTAGCATACATCTATTGCCTTAGCATCAAGGGTAATTTTAGGTGTAGATGGAATTATTGAAAAAGGTTGATTGGATTCAATTGGATTGTTAATAAGTGTATCTATATAATATCTATATAATCATTTGTAGGGAGGAGATTTGGTAGAGTGATTGGTGATATAAAAGGTATAGAAGGTTCTAGATGTTTTGAATTTGAAAGAGTTAAGATTTGTTTAACAACCCAAGTGGTATCAAGAAGTGGGGAATCAATTAGAGGTACATGACCTTCAAGTTCTAACTCACTATCTATGAAAATAACATGAACATCATAGTTGAAAAAATTTATTTTGAATAAGATTTGTTGATCATGTTTATCATCCAAGTCTCATGATTGAGATTAGGCCATGATATAGCTATCATCAAAGATGTGAGAGATAGTATATGATTATGTCTCTAGAGGAGCATTATAAGGAGATACACCTAGATCACTAAATTTGTGAGGTAACTATTGTCACCAAATATTACACCCTATGAGAGGTTGTTCAAGCCTCTTCTATATTTGGTCAACATGGGAACATTTCTAGGTATGTGGTTGTACTTGTATTGGAAATGAGCCTCTATATTTAAGGGCTAGCTCCCTCAATATAGCATGCACTATATATCACTTAAACTACTACTTACTTATGGGGAGAAGAGTTAGAGAAATGCATAAATTAAACCTACTCTAAAGGAGGTTATGCATCAATAATGTCTTCCATATGAGCATCATATTTCCACCATGATGAAATAAAACATATAGACTAGTCTCTAAGCTTTAATGAGTTATAACATGATTATTTCAATATAGAGGTGAGATGTGAGTAGAAACACAAGGCAAATGAACCATAGGGCATATTTCACACTCTAAGGACAATTATGTACTTGAAAAAGCTTTCTAAACTAGACCACACTCTATATGACCTGTTAGACTAGGAACTCTTACTCAAACATGAAAGGATAAAGGAATGAAGGATAGAAAATTATCACTTCTCATCACCATACATCACTTCCATACTTGGATAATTGTTCAAAACTTAGAAAATAGACTTGTATTAATTTTCAAAGGCAAAATATAACATCAATCTATCAGGGCTTCACTATACATTGTGTGCTTGTTTTTTAAAATAGATTAAGATCTATATTTATATAAAAGGGGAGCAAGAGAGAAATGGGAAAAAGAAGCCCAAAAGGGAATCAAATCAGTTTAACCTCCTTTGAACTATGGTTGTAATTACTTCTATAAATATATTCCTTTAATATTCTTGATTGATTCAAGTTACTTCAAGTGCTTGCATAGTTATATTTTTATTTCATTGATGTTCCTTGATGGTTACAATGGTAAGATCAAGTTTTTCTATGCTGGGTCTTAGAATTAATGTAGTTGTAATCCTAGAATCAATCTATTAAGGATTTATCCTGATGCTAAACCACTCAAAACTAGTTTTTCATGATGTGTACAGTGGAGAGGAGAGGTCCCTTTCATGAATTTGGCCTTAGATATGAAACCATTGGAGCTTACGTGTATGTATTCATGGCATTCATCGAGATGCTAGTTCTTGTTCCAACTAGAACATGCTCAAACTAATCTCCATGCTCATGGGTCTAATATAGATGGAAAACCAATCTCAAACTATTGGTTATCCTATTATATCCAAATAGATTATAAATAGGTCCTTCTTCTAATAATGGTGAACATAGTTGTATAAATGACCCTACAAGTCATAAAAATATCAAACCAGAGGTCCACACTAAGCTCTAATGGTGGTCCTTTACATTTATTATACTTGACTTCATCACTTTGACTACTCCATGGTGTTTGAACCAACTTCAATGGTGTTATGATGACACTACAAAACCTTATTTACCTTGGTCAAAAATGGTTTTTCAACCTCTATAAAATATCTTAGGCTCACCTTTATTCTGATTGGCCATCAAAATTTGACTCAACTCACTAACATATTAACTCATCCTACTTTGTCAATTTTAATGTCATGATCAAGTGCTAGCCATCGATCCTTTGCTAATTTAATGTGATGTTGACACTTATTGTGAATTAATTTACCCTTAAGGTTCATTGACCATTTTAACCTCTAATCATTGTTAGATCTAAATGTTTGATTGAACACCAACCATTGATCTATTGGGACCCATTATTTGAAAGGTAATGACTATTTCACAATCTTAAAATTGATGGCCTTACTCCAATCAAATGATGTTCATGTGACCATCATTTTCATTTGTTTAACTATAAAATTCATGCTCAATAGGATTTGTCTTACTCTATCTTAAAGTTGGCATCTCACTAACTATCATTTGACATACCTATGGATGTATCTGATGTCGCATAGACCACCAAATTTAGGCTTTTATGGATTTGTATAGTATATTTAATTCAACATTAGTGTGAATGTCTTATGTTTTTTGACCAACTTTGAAGGCTTGGATCTTGAAGCACTAGAATCATGGAGGCATAAAAATTTCAAGAGATGTTCTTGAGACAAAAATAATAAACCCATTTAATCTACTAGTCTTGGGAGTTTTTCAAGTGTAGATATTAAATACTCAAGCTGGTTGGTCCATATGTTTTTATGTGACATCTTGGTGACGATCGAGCTCATTTAGCTAAGTATGGAAAAATTAGAGAAACCCAACTGAGGATCCAACTTTTCACATGCATAAATTATACCATGATTTGATGAAATTTATAAAACTTACAGTGTAAAAAATAGGGACCAATCTAAATAAACCCATGTGACCATTTTCCCCTACAACTATTGCATGTGCAAGATATATATTTGTGAAGATGCTTACTTGTTTCTATTGGGACCTCTTGAAAATTGCTATGGGAAAACATGAAAAAAGTGATTGAGGAGCCAACTTTGGACCTTTTTAACTTTTGATGTGCTTTAATTGAGTACCTTTAACTTGGCACATATGATCTAGGCACAAATGTGAACAAACCCATATGATCATTTTTTGAATTGTCCACATGTGGTAACTATGACATCAGCAAGGTATCCACTCTAAATTTTTATTATTAGGCCCAAGTACTCAATGAACATAATGAAGAACCAAATGAATCCCATGGATTTTCATACTCATTCCAAGCACTATTGACACCCTATGGAATCTTAACAACTATAGTCCTATCCTTAGCTTTTGCTTTGGAAGAAAACTCTAAAAGAATTCTACCTTCAATAAAATTGTCTTTGACAATTTTCCTAAAGGAATTGTGTCCTTAGGATTGCCTTTTGGCATTTTCAAAATATCCCTTTACCCTTTGAAAATGTCATTCAAAAAAATTTAAAGGTGCCCTTGGGATATTTTATTTGGTCTACCTTGTTGAAGACTTACCCTTTAGAAACTCTGCTTTGGGCCACTTTCTTTTAGAGATATCCTTCGAACTTTTATTTTTAGACCATTTTCCCAATAAATTACCCTTTGGTAAATTGTATAGGATACTTTGATATAAAAAATGACCTTTCACAAAAATTGCATAGGACACCCTCTCAAGAAAAATACCCTTCAAGATTTTTACAAAGGTCCACTTTTTCAAAGAATTACCCTTCGAGAGAATAAAATGTCTGAAATGATTCCTGGCACTTAGCCAAAAAGACCCAAAATAAATCTCCCAAAAGAAATAAAACTTAGCCAAAATAATGTGGAATAATTCCCCTAATGAAATTATGAATTATACTAAAACTTGGACAAATTTTGAAATATCTCCCAAGTGTAACCTTAGGCTTCTCTAGACCTACTCTTACAACTACTCAACACCATGAAAATATACTACTTACATATATGATCAAAAAATTACCCTTAAGACACCAAAAGACACAAGGACTAAGCTAGGCCATGACCAAAACTTAGAATGCCATATGAATTGACCTAAAATGAGATGCAAAATACCTTATAACATAATAAAAAAACCCTATACAAGATTTTGGCTATAGGAGGTTGATCCATTTTGGCCTATGGGGAAAAATGGTCAACATCCTTAGAGATTTCCCAAGGGTGGCATGCTTTTTATGCCATGACCAGTGCTTAATCCTATCCATTGGGTTATGGAGTCACAATTATATAGTCTAGACATATAAACTACCTTGAATAATACATGAAACACAAAAAACAATAGGAACAAAACATAAAGCAAGGAACTAAGCAAAACATATTATGCTTCAAAATCACTTATTGGGATATGACACAATAACAAAGGAAACACACACCTAACCTAATATTTACAATACTAACCTCTAGAGGTGAAACACCTGATCATACTTCAACCAGGGTCAAAAATGGTTATGTTAGCATCTTTATCACTCTATGAAGGCAACCTAGTATGAAGGGCATGCTCATCAACAATCACTTGCATATGTAGGTGATCAAGAATCCTATCACCTTTAAATATTCTTAGGACTACAAGTGAATTTTTTGTGACCTTCATGAATGATATTTATTTCTCTTTAAGATCCTTGGTTGGAGCTAAAATCCTTTTGATCATTTCCATATCTATTATACATTCCTCATATTATAGAATAGGAAAGATGACAGTTGCTTTAACATTTTTGTCTTCTTATACAAGATATACTTGATGTTTGGGAGTATCAATCTCTTCTTCCTTATGATCCAACCCCTCTAAATATGGCTTAATGCCAGATGGATCTCCTAACTATCCTTTAGACATAATAAATTCTACCTTGACCTTTCTAGGTTCCTCTAGAACTATAGGTTTTTTAATAGAAGATTGATGTCCATATTCCTTAACAACATGCCAATTACTTCCATTCTCTATAGAACACATGGGAGAATTCTCATTAGTTTATTTAATAAACATATTAGACATACATTTCTTGGGAGAGGAAGGAATATTACCAATCTTTTCAAACTCTTGACATATGGCCTCAAATCTTATCCATAAGTCATCTTCCTCCTCTTCATGAGTGTCACCATCTAGAGCATCTTCATCAATAACAAGAATGAAAACATCATTCTTCCCAATATGGTGATATATTAGGTTCATCAACCTATGATCATAATTCTCATGAATCGTGTAGTTGTACTTATTAGCACTATATTTTTTACGGTTACCTTAGCTTCTTAAAATGGTTGATCATGCATAAGGTAAGTCCCAAGGTCAGTGTACTCAAAGTATGCATACAGATCATGTCCATATGAATTTAAACAATACTAATTTAAGAACAAATCATAAATTCCTTCAATTTTATAATCTCCTCAATCACAGTAGGCTCTTCCTTCTCATGAAAAATGCAATTCAAGTTGAAAATTGCCTCAATATAAGGTTTAATATGAAATCTGGTAAGAGGCTAAGTTCTAATTATCACCTTGGTCCCATAGCTTGTCCTGAAATCCAAGAAGGACTAGTCAATTTAGAGATAGCCACCTATCTTGGCTATGAATTCCCTTGATAGGTAGATTGCAAACTGAGTTGGGAGGTCAAAAACAACTACATATTGAAGGAAAGAAAGCTTGGATAATCATGCAAGAAAACCTTTAAGATTTTTATTATCCCTATTATCTTGGTAGGTGTACCATCTAATTATAATACTCATTTTATATGAGGCTCATATTTTAGGCCTAATTTTTTAGCTACATCTTTAGGCATGATAGAAGTAGAGGATCCACTATCAACTATGCAATTATGAACCGATTTAACACCCACTATGAGAGTGAGGTAAAATGGTGGTGGATTATCAGTCCTAGTAGATGGTTCAATAATAGTGTTAGGAGAATTTTCAAGGATAACATTACTATTAATTTTATTTGGAGATGAAGGACTAGTATAAATAGTGGACAATTAATTTTATAGCAATTATTTTTGGCTAGGCATATAAAGGATATCCCACAAGAAGATAGATGCTTTGGCACTTTTTAAGGAATATACTATGTTTAGAGAATTATTACTTGCATTTTATTGTGTCCTTGGAGGTAAATAATTACTTATAACTTTAGGAATAAAGGTGCATTAAATAGACCTTACCATTTTTTGACTTACTAGAGGTATAAGAGCTTTTAGAGTTGTCACATTTACAACCATGCCTTGTTACCTTATAGGAGGATTGGATGAGCATGTGGGAATGTTGTTTCCACATCATAGATCCTTCCTTTTTTCCCTTGTATTATTTTTAATAGAATATAATTGATTTAGCACAAAATTTTCTTCAACCAAAAAATTGGTGAATATCTCTCCTTGAGGTTGCCAACCCTCGTTAACTCGCATCATCACCTCATCTTCATTTGATAGGAGGGGAGTAACTACCCCTTGAGACACCAGAGATTTTTCTCTATTATAATTGGCCTCCATTTATTTCTCTTACTTTTAATATTCTCCTTACACTAGATTACTATGAACTAGTACCATCTCTTTTACATTGGTCGTAGAGTTAAGATTATACACATTTATAGGCCTATTGGAGTTAGGCTAATATTAACCTCTCCCTCCTCCATATTTCTACTGATAGGGGTGAGTATTATTATATTAACCTTATTGTATATCTCCTCTTCTAATCCTAGCTTCTATAAATTTAATATATTCATCTTTATCCCTCACATTATTTGCTTTCTTAGGATCAGCCTTAGGCTTGGTATTGGCATTAGGAACTTGGGATGCATCTAGAGTACTAGTAGAAGAATGAGACAAAGGAGGCATAGACACTTTAGGTGGTAACCTTCTAGATCAGATGATATTATTTTTATCTTTAATATAAATATCATACACTTCATAGAGGGTGGATCCTCCCATAGATTGAAGCATAATACAAATTTTTGTCCCAATCATTCTTAAGTAAGTAGGGAACACAAAACTAGTAGGTGGTCTTATAGGATGAGGAAACCTATTCCAATTATACTAAAACCTTTCATTAAAGTCATTCATTATTTATTTTCATCCCCTCTTTATCATGTTAAGTTGATGTATGAAAGAATCATGGTCACTTTCATCTTCAAATCTAAAGGTTAGCAACACTCCAAACTCATGCAATGTTATGATGTACCCACCTTCTAGAGTCTTATACCAATAAATAACCTTCCCTTTAAGTTACATGGAAAGGATCCTAATATAAATTTTCTCTCAAATAATATTTTGGAAACTACAAAATTTAGAAACATCTCTAATGTGCTCACTAGGTCTGATATGACTCTCACCATTGAATGTGGGCACACCTTTTATGGCATTAGGAGGGATGGAATCATATGCATGAATTTGGATTAGATTATAAAAGTTGAAGGTAGTTAAATCATGAGGTTTATCCATTTATTTTTATTTAATATCTTTAAGATATTAAACTTCTTCAGCCTCTTCCCCCTAACAAAATCCACTCATTCTTTAAAGGGTAGATTAAGCTATGGATATTGAATTAAAAGAGGGATCTCAGATCTAATGGTTGGATTAATTAGATTGGATGGTATATAAAAGGATGACAAAGTGAGGACCATGAATTCTGAGGGAAATTTTATAACAAAATAATGGTCTAAAACTAGATTTACTTTGAGGAGTCACCAAATGCTGAATAGCACACCACTTTGTAGCCAGTGTTGTCAAGACTAGCATTTACCTTTACAAGTTATATTGAAGATAATGGGGTCCCAACAAGTGTGCCAAAAAAAATTTCACCAAATATTTCACCTTGGGATAGGTTTTTTAGGCCTCTTCTATATTTAGGCAACATGGGAACATTTCCAAGTATGTGGGTGTACCTGTATTGGAAATGAGCCTTTAGATTTAAGGGCTTGTTCCCTAAATATATCATGAACTATTTATCACTTAAACTACTACTTAATTATGTGGAAAAGAGTTAAATAAATTCATAAATTAAAACTACTCTAAAGGAGGTGATGCACCAAAAATTTCTTCCACATGAACATCATATTGCTACCATGATGAAACAAAACATACAAACTAGTCTCTAAGTTTTAATGAGTTCTAACATGAGTATTTCAATATAGAGGTGAGATGTGAGAAAAAACATAAATAAAATGAACCAAAGATATATTACACACTCTAATGACATTTACACACTTGAAAAAGCTTTCCACACTAGACCACACTCTATATGACCTGTTAAACTAAGAACTCTTGCTTAAACATGAAAGGATAAAAGAAGGATAGAAAATTATCACTTCTCATCACCATACATCACTTAAAAACTTATAAAATTGTTCAAAACTTAGAAAATAGACTTTTATTAATGTTCAAAGGTAAAATATAACATCAATCTAGTAGGGATTCACCATATATGGTGTGGTTATTTTTTACAATAGCTCAAGAGCTATATTTATAGAAAAGGGGAGTAAGAGAGAAGCAAGAAACAAGAAGCCCAAAAGGGAATCAAAATAGTTCAACCTCCTTTAAACTATGTTTGAAACTACATTTTCAAATATTCTCCTTTAAGCTTCCTGATTGATCTATGCTACTTCAAGTGGTTCTTCAGTTACATTTTTCTTTTATTGATGCTCCTTAACGATTACAATGGTAGGATCAAGTTGTTTCAGGCTAGGTCCTAGAATTAATGTAGTTAAAATCCTTATATCAATTTTTTAGGTCTTTATCTTGATGATAAACCACTCCAAAATTGTTTGTCATGACATGTATAGTGGAGAGGAGAGGTGCATTTCATGCAATTAACCTTGGATATGAAACCATTAGAGCCTACGTGTATTCTTTCATAGCATCCATTGAGATTCCAACTCTTGTTCCAACTAGAACATGCTCGAACAAGTCTCCATGATCATGGGTATACCATAGATGGAAAACTAATCTTAGATTATTCATTTTAGTACTATGTCCAAATAGATTGTGTGCATGTCCTTCTTCTAATAATGGAAAACATAGTTGTATAAATGACCCTACAAGTCATAAAAATATCAAACCATATGTACATACTAAACTCCAATGGTGGTCCTTTACATTCTTTATACCTGACTTCATCACTTTTACCTCTCTATGGCATTTAAATAAGATTCAATGGCATTGACATGACCCTAAAAAACCTTTTAGCCCTTAATTTAAAATGGATTCTCAACCTTTATTAAAGATAATGGGATCACCTTTGTTTTGATTAGCTATCAAAATCCAACTTATCTCATTAACATATTGACTCATCCTGATTCATCAATTTTGATCTACATGATCAAGTGATAACCATTAATCCTATATTAGTTGAATGTGTTGGTGATACTTGTCATGCATGCATTTTATCTTAAGGTTCATTTACCCTTTTGACTTCCACTCACCATTAGATCTGAATTTTTGATTAAATGCCAATCGTTGATTTATTTTGACTCACTATTTGAAATCTAATAACTAGTACATGATATTAAAATTGACATACTCACTCATGTCAAATGATGTTTTCATGACCATTATTATCATTCACATGATCATCAAATTTATGCTTAATAAGATTTATATTGCTCTATCTTAAAGTTGACATCCCATCAACTATCATTTGGCATCTATGTAGATTTATCTTACATCCCATAGACCATTAAATTTAGGATCATATGGATTTTTTTAATATATTTAATTTGATGTTAGTGTGAACATCTTATAATTTTTTTCAAATTTGAAGGCTTGGATCTTAAAGTTCCAAAATCATGGAGGCACTAAAGTTTTAAGAGATGTTCTTGAGGCCAAAAATAGCATAGCCATTTGATTCACTAGTCCCAAAAACTTTCTAGATGAAGATATTAAATGCTCAAGCTGGCTGGTCCATAGGCTTTTATGTGACATCTTGGTGATGATCAAGCTCATTTGGCTAAGAATGGAAAACTTAGTTAAATCTAACTAAGGAACCAACTTCGCACATGCATTACTTCTACCACACTTTGATGGATGATCTGAAACTTATCACAAGCAACTAAGGACCAAGATGAAAAAACCTATATGACCATTTCCACTACAACTATTGTATGAGTGAGATATAACTTTGTGAATATGTTCACTCATCTCTAGTGGGACCTCTTAAAAATGGCTAAGTATGGGAAAACATGCAAAAAATCACTGAGGAACCACATTTGGACCTTTGTAACTTTTGATGCACTTTAGTAGAGGAACTAAAACCTAGCACATATGATCTAATCATAAATGTGAATAAACCCATATAATCATTTTTTAACTTGTCCACATGTGGCAACTATGACATCAATAAAGTGTCCACTTTAAATTTTTGTTACTAGGCCCAAGTGTCTTAATGAACATAATGAAGAACCAAATGGATCCCATGCATTGTCATACTCATTCCAATAACTTTTGACACTCCATGTGGTCTCTACAACTTTAGTCATGTCCTTAGTCTTTTGCCTTGGAATGAAACTCTGAAAGAATTTTACTTTTAGGAAAATTGTCCTTGATAATTTTCCTAAAGGAATTGTGTCCTTAGAATTGTCTTTCAACCTTTTTGAAATATACCTTTGCCCTTTGAAAATGTCCTTTAGAAATTTTGAATTTCCATTTGAATATTCTATTTGGTCCACCTCGTTGAAGACTCACCCTTTAGAAACTCTATTTTGGGCCACTTTCCTATAGAGATATCCTTTAAGATTTTGTTTTTGGACCAATTTATTAAGAAATGATGCTTTGGGAAAATTGTATAGGACACTTTTCTACAAAAAATGACATTAAAAAAAAATTCATAGGACACCCTCCCAAGCAAAATACCATTCGGGATTTTTGTAAAGGTCCACTTTGTTAAATAATGAACCTTTGAGAGAATTGTTTCAAATAAAATGTTTGAAATAATTCCTGACACTTAGCCAAAAAGACCCAAAACAAATCTCCCAAAAGAAATAACACTTAGCCAAAATAAGTTAGAATGATTCCCCTGAGGGAATTATGAATTTTACTAACACTTGGACAAAAGTTAAAATATCTCCCAAGTGTAACCTTAGGCTTCTCTGGACCTACTCTTACAACTGCTCAACACCATGAAAATTTGATACTTACATATATGATCAAAAATTGATCTTTAAGACATAAGGACTAAGCTAGGACATGACCAAAACTTATAATTCCATACGAAATTACCTCAAATGAGCTACAACATACCATATGACATTATAAAAACCCCTATATAAGATGTTGACTATAGGTGGTTGATCCATTTTAGCCTATGGGGGAAAATGGTCAATAGTAACATGGTTAAAGGGCCTTGAAATAACTTATCCACTTCATAATTATTACATGTGAAGTCATCTTCCATGTAAGATTCTTCATGTGTATTACATGGAGGAGGGAGTTTAATTATATCATCAATGAGAGGGATGGCATGATCATAGGGTAACAAGTAAGGAGGAAGCCACTCTAAAATTTAAGGAGAGAACTTAGTATTTTTCAAGTGTTTTGTAAGTCATTTAGATCATCATCATTAGAATTGACAAGGGTGACTTGTAAATCTATATTCATGTTAACGAATTCAATTAGGGGTGCATTGTTTATTTGGGAGATGGTTTGAATCCAATACTAAGATTTGGGTTTGGGTAGTTGAATGTTCCATGGATTATGATTAGCCTCATGTTTATAATGTTTACCACTATTAATAAACTTGATACCCTGGCTACCAAAGGAGGTAATAGATCTCATGTGATGTGTCCATGGGCAACCTAAAGTATAGTGTAGGATAATGGTAAATCAAGAACCATGAACTTGGTATGTATGATTTTGGATCTAATAATGAGAGAGATCCAAATACAACTAAGTGGTTTTTGATTGGTCTTTTCAAATTTGTGAGATATGAGATGAGTTTTCTTGAGATGATCTTTGCTATACCCAAGTTGTTGAATTAGCCAAAGGGATGTAAAATTAATTCCTGACCCTTAATCTACTAAGACTTTTTGAATAAAGGTGGTATTATTATGATTTTAATGAAGAGAAGTGGATCATCAGCTCAAAATATTGTTTCATCATTGATCATATCATCTTTACGAAATGTTATGGAAGGTTTAGAATAAGTACAAATAGTTTCAATAGTACATACTTCTATCGATGAAGGCTCTTGAGGAGATTATTCCACTTTTAGGGAAGGTGGTTCTTCAATTTATTATAATTTTTACAATAAGAATTTATAATGATATGGAGAGGTACTAAATAAATCCATGAGGGGTATTTTACAAGGCATAGAGTTAAGTGTCTCTAATAAATTCCAATGATATTTTGAAGATGAAGAACTAGCATAAAACATAGAAGGTAAAATATTTTTGGTAGGAAGAGAGGTAGTTTGAGGTTATGATTATGGAAGTGTTTACTCATTGGTTTTAGAGGGTATGTTAATGTTACTAGTCCATTTGAGAAGTTTTTTTTCAAGTGATGGTTTCTTTAGCTTTGTGATGGGTTCTTTATGGGTGAGTTTATGTTGATAATTGAATCTAGATACATTCACGTATTGAGAATTGGTATAGTATTGGTCATAATCAATGCCAATTGCATATATATGTTGGTTTGAATGTTATGGGTTAGAGGTAGGAATTTGTTTTGGGTTTTTAGAGGAAGAAGGCTTGAAATCTTATTTATTTTCAGAAGTGTTAACATAATCATGATGATTTATTTTGATCATATCATCATGATTGAATGTATCTTCTAATAGAAAATTTGGTAATCCCATGACATGTTTCATAAGAATTATTGACATTGTCATCAAACCAAAAAAAAAATTCGGACCATACCATGTAGGTGGATTATTATCATAAGTCAATTGTTTATAAGGTGATAAAAATTGTTTCATTTTTTGAATAGTTAAGGGCATATGGAAAGCTTTGGGATTATCCATTTTGGGTACTCCTAGTTTTATCTGAGGAGGATTGCCAATGATTACATTGGTGGAGTTTTGTAAAGATCCCTTGATGGTTTTAATTTTGGGTCAAAACTATTTCATAATAAAGTCTTGTCTCTTAGCTTGACTGTTAACATCATTTAGAGTTTGGGTAGTAAAAGTTTGAACCTTGTATTTAAAAGAAGGTGTTAAGGAAGTTATGAAGAGCTTGAACAAGTTATCACCAGTCATGTTGTGATTAGATTTGTGAACTAAATATTTCTAATGTTTGTTGAAATCATGAGAGGATTCAAAAGGAATTATTTAGCATTAATTAAATAGCTAAGACAATTTTTAGGAAGATCATTGTGTTGAAATTATTTAACTAAAGGATTGATTAAATCCTCAAGTTACCATGTATAATGTTAGGGGAGTTGATTATACCATTCTAATACATCACTTATGAATGTTTTAACTAAAATTTTGGTAATGGTGAAGATATTAGTTTGAATCCAATCTTTATAAAGATTACCAAATTCTTTAAATAAAGATGTAGGTTCTTTAGTCCCATCATATTTAATAGTTGGAGATATATTATCAATATAAATATAAATAATTGAGGGGGATAATGATTAATTTTTAATGTTTTGAAGCATATTTTTATGCATACTAGGTTGGGGAATAATATTTCTTTCAGCATCTTTAAGAGATGGATGGATGAAATTTTGGTTATTTTGGGGAAGAAGAATAGGAGGTTGAATATCTATGATTAAAAAATGATGTTGTATTTGCATCATTTGAGAAGTATTATATGTTTGGATGATATTAAATTATTGCCCTATTTTTACAATAATTTGAGTGGTATCAATTGGTGGATTGGTTTTTGGATGTGTATTTTTAAAAAATAGGAGGAACATTCCTCGAATTGGTATTAGGGGGAGGGTTTCTAAGGGGTGGGTTATTTGTGTTTAGAATATTTCATATGGGGTTGTTGGTTAGGCTTGTGATAATTACCCCCATAGTATAATAAGGTGATTTAAAGAAATAATTATATTGAGAAGTGTAAAATGGATCTGATCCATCATTGTCATTAGTTGGAGTAATTTGGACCATATTACATCCTAAAGATGAGGGATGAGCAGAAGTGCTCTAAGAGTGAAAATCCTCTTTGGTAGCAAAGGTAGGAATAAAATAACATCCCATATATCATCTAAATGAATTGAGGTTGTCTAAAAATATTTTTATAGGGGATCTAATGATGATTTAAGTAATAATTTGATATCAAAAAGCAAAGGTGAAAAATAGGAACAGAGTTGGTAAAATATCGAATAGTATTAGCTAAGAGGTATAAATTTGATTAGGTTGATAGGGTATAGAGGTAAATCCAAAAGAAAAATATGTAAAATACACAATAAAAATTCTTAATTATGTTCTAAAAAGGTTAAAATTGAAGGAGTTTTAAAGATACACAGTCATATTGGTCGACTATGTATTGAAAATAAACAAAACAAGCAACCTGTAAGAGACTGAGTCGATAGGGTCAAGTGTGTTCTGAAGACAATGAAAATTTTTGCAATATAATAACTAAAAAAATTCAATTGAGCACACAAGAAATTATATCAAATTTTTTTTATCTAATTATATCACATAACATAAATTTTTACCAATGTTAGATATTACAATTTATGCAATACAACATAAATTTACAAAGAGCAAGTAACAAAATTGGAATGTAAATATTAATCTAATAAGCAGATATTCTTGAATGCTTTAATTTATAACTTTTAAAATTAATGTGATAGAGACTTGGCTATAATAAGGAAATATAAAATCAATATATGGATAGTTTCATGTATTTAAGGCTGAAAAGGATATGTATTAGTGATGGTACTAGCTTAGTATTGGGGCCTACCCCCTCACTTCACAATCCCATAGTGATAAGGATGTCAGGTGCTTTGCCAATATATATCATCAATGATATATTTATACTTGTCTATAAAACCAATTCATCTTCCCCCTTGGTGATGAAATCTAAGTATGGTAGACCCTATTATAAAATGTTTAATGTTTTTTTGATGTTATGTGATTTGGGAGTGTATGAAAACTAAAAATAGTGTGATAAAATTTGTAAACTAAAAACCTCCTATTTGGTATATATTTATTAATCTAAGAAATCAAGAAACAAAAATGAAAAGTGAATTCATTACTAGTAATATAGGTTAATTTATCTATTTTTGAAGAGTACAAAGTCAGTTTAGGTGACACTATATGTAAGTAGTACAAAATAGAGTTGACAAGGTTGATGTTGTTTATGGAAGTAAGATCTAGAAGAACACAATCAAATGGGTCAATTGAGTTTTATATAGAGGAAATAAATACAGTAAATTTGTCAATATAGGTGACCCAATTTGTTATAGGGTTACAATTTTATAGACTATAAATTGTGAAAAGTAGAACTGTAAATGAAGAATAGAAATGCCTAAGTAGGTAAGAATAAACTTGATAATTTTTTAAGATGATGAATTTTCTATTTTTATGTTGTGTTATTTAGGTGATGATTTTTTATTTGATAATAGATTCGACTAGGTCAATGAAGTCTAAAAACCTATATGCTAAAAATGACCTACTAATAGGGTCATCTGGGTTGACTAAGTTTGCAAACCTGTATGCTGAAAATTGACTTGCTAACAGAGTCAATTGTGTCAATTTAGTATTTCAACTTGTGGTTGAAAAAGAGAACTAAGTTGAGCTAATTTATCTAGTTACCTACTTCTGTAAAATACTGGTAAATAGAAATACATATTTGATCATAGAAACTATATGTTAAATGCATGTACAAATGTTAGACAATATCGATAGGTTTGATCCGTTACTTTAGAAATAAAAATATATAATATATGATAGTAAATGAAAGTGTGAAAAAAATCTACAAGAGTTAGATTCACATCTAATTTACCAGAATGTATATAAATTAAAATTAAGCTAATCTAAAAATCAATCCTAGCTCAGATAAGATAAATCACACCCACTCTTTTTTTTTCTATTACATTTAGATAATCAATGTCATGACCAAGATGGATATTATATACCTAACCAAGGGGTCCCTTACCATCATAATATCACTAGAGAGGGTTCCAAATCCTATTGCCAATTAACCCTATTCAATTACCTTAACTAGTAACCTATGTTTTCTTATTCACAAAGTAAGTGATACAGTAAAGTAAAATATAACCTGACACTCACCAAAGCATGTGGTATAAAATGGGGACAATAATCATAAAAGTAAACCTACATAGAATAATTATAATTAATTAGATATAGATATAACCCTAATGTATGGAGAGATAAATACATTTAAAATCCATTACTTATGATACTTATATCTAATAAAATAGAGGATTAAGATTTAGATATAGTTACCTTAAAGATGAACTCATCGATACTCAATCTCTCCCTTAGCCAATGCTACTTTGAAAGAGCTTATGGTTTTTAAGGATCACTAAGATAAGCCAAATCATCTAAGACTTTTCCATAAGACAAGATTATTTTCTAATTGTAAAACCTAAGAAATGAATCCTCAAGTATAATGGTGGAAGAGTAGATTATAAAGAAGTGAAAATGAATGATCAACTCTATCTCTTTGAAATGGGGGAAAAGATGTGTATATATAGTTGGATCTAACCCTAAACCCATCCAAAATTCTATCCAAATATTTGTGCCAATCGATCATGTATCATTAATTAATAAAATTATTTAGGTACCAAAATACGTCAGTCGAGGTTGACCTAGCCCCATAGTGTGCTCATATATTTTAAGTACAGGTTCAACCCAGGTCAACTTTATTTGATAAATGTCAAAAAAAATGTCTTAGGTAGGGGTTGTTTAAGGTGGTGAATCTCTTAAATGAGTGTGTAAGGTAGGTTTCAAAACTTAGGGAAGTGTATAGGATAGCTTTGTGTTGGTTACAAGTGGTGGTATAAGGGACAACAATCTCGAGAAGCACCAATAGTCTACCTACCCCTTTTTTGGTGCACCCTTTAAGACATGCACTCAGAGATATTAAGACTCAATGGGATTTTGAAAGAGATAAATCATTATTAATTGATAAAGTTTGAAAATATTATGCATATATAAGCACCATTTATGAATAGTGTTATAAAGACTTTATGAATAGAAATTATTTAGAAAGTTGTCCAAGTGTTCATTTTTCCAGGATAAAATTCATTATTTAGGGCAAGTAATCTCTATGGATGGTTTATCTATTGACCACCAATATCAAATCCTTCATGAATTTTTCTACATCAAAAAATGCATTAAATCAAAAGCTTCATGGGGTTGGTTGGGTACTACAGTAGGTTCATTGATAAATTTTCTAAGGATATAACCGAATAACTTCACTATAATGTAAAGGAAAGAAGTTTATATGGACAGATGAGTGTGAATCTAACTTCCAAATGATAAAATAAATTCTTAAAGAAACATATTTACTATTTATTCTAACTCCAAATGGTGAATTTCTAGTCTATATTGATGATTCTAAACAATGGATTGATTTTTTGCTATCACAAATTGGATGTGTAGTAGAATATGAATTGATAAAACTTAATATAAGTGAATTTAATTATCCTACACATGATTTATAACTTGATTTGGTAGTACATGTCTTAAATATGTAGATACATCATCTACTAGGAAAGCAGTTTGTGATCATATTAGGCCACTATATGGAAGTGAAACTAGATGGTTCTATAACTTATCCTACTCAATATTATTCAAGCTCAAAGAATGTAATAAACTAACATGTATTATTTATAATATGTTAAAATCCTAGTCATGACCAATAATGGATCTGCTAAACCTACACTAAGGGATCACTTATCACATTATGGCAAAGGAGAGGTTTCCAAGGCCTCTAGTCAAATATTATCTTGTGATAACCATAGCTAGGTCTTATGATTGTAAATAATATTAAACAAGTTAATTTACTAAACAAATGTACAAGTTAATTTAATAAATGCATATGAAATATAATCTAATGCTCATCAAAGCTTGTAGCACAAATGCGAAAGATAATAAACATGTAAAGACAAATCTATCTATAACATATAAATGATCTAAGTAAGGAGATATACAATTCAATATATATTTACTCTACAATATATGCTTATCAAAATATGAAGGGATAGGAATATACTTAAAGTGAACCCATCATGCCTCAATCTCTCCCTTGGCCAATGGTGTTTTTCAAAAGGTTGTTGTGGGCTTGTAAATATCATAAATACAAATCATCTCTAGGATATAATACTTATTCTATACATCCAAGTCCTCCACAAGAAAGTTTTACTTATCTAAGGTAAAAACCTAAGCAATAAAACCTCCTATTGATTATATAAGTAGATTTATGAATAGAATGATACACAATTGAATAATCCTCTATTAGAATGAAATGAAATGGCATATATATAGCCATGGATTGACCATAAACCCTCCCAATAATTTAGTTGATGCAGTCATCCCGATCAACCTCATTAGGTAGGAAATAGAGTTGTTAAGTCTTGAACTATGTTAACTTAGGCTGATAGAGTTATATAATGTGCACTAAACTTAGAATGTGGTTGACCTGATTGACATAGTTAAGTGATAAATAAATTAATTCTATCTCAAACTATGTTGGATTAGGCTGACAAATTTTTGTAATGTGCACTAAACCAAGAACAAGATTAACCTAGTTGATGTAGTAGGAAAAGTGGTATACGGGGGGTTGCTTAGCTAGGGGTTATTTTAGGTGGTGAGATGTTTATGGAAATGTATAAGTGATATTTCAAAGCTTAGGTAAATACATAAGAGTAAATTTTATTATTTTTATATGGTGGTATATGGTTAAACAATCATGTGAATCACTTAAGGTCTGTCTTCCCCTTTTGCAGTGCACCTATTAAGGCATGTACTCAGAAAGATTGAGATTTGATAGGTTCTTGTAAGAGAGAAAACATCAATAACTTATAAAGTATAAAAATATTATGTACATAAATATTCCCCACTCAAATCTCATCACATGTCATGCATTTGTAATGTGGGATGGTGCTTTGGGAAAAGAACATAGTAACCCACAATGTTGAGATAATAAATTATAGTATGAAGCATAAAAGTAATTGAAGGGAAAGAATTGAAAAATGCATACCTTAACTTACTATTATATAAGTCATGTCAGAGAAATGAATAGGCATCTAAAGTAAGGGACATTAGGTGGTCATACAAAATATGAAAAAAATAATTTTTTATATAAAAATGTGTTATATGTATAAAAATTTTCCACAATATCAGGATTCCAAAATATCTTTTGATTCATAAAAAGATCTAGTAAAAAAATATTTATGAACGAAAATAAAAATTTGTTGTAAGAAAATGATAGTTAAAGAATTTTAAAATTAAAATATAAATAGGATTTTTAAACTATTCATTTGTAATTTTTTTATTATGAGTAAAATATAGCTCTGATAGACCCATAGGAGTAAAGAGAGAGACTATGGCCGAGAGATGATGAGTGCAAGTTAGAGGATGCGTAGCGACTATATCTAGTGCAACTTAGGTAAGTGATGCTTCAAATTTTGAATTTTTGTAAGTTTTTACAAGAAAATATGGTAAATTTAAAAAAATAGATGATGGGGTAATATGTATAATGTAATTTACCCCAAGAATGTTTTTGGTAAAGTAGACAATATGATGCTTAATGGGTACATATCAAATTATTCATTAATGCATAAGGTATTAATTATAAATATGTAAAAATTCATCATGAAAATTGAATGAAGTTGGCCAAGCCAACTCAGTTTAAAATGTGAAGGTATAAAAGGGTGGTCAATTGTATTGTAAATGGTTGATGTAGTTTAAACTTAAGTGGTCGACTACATATAAGAAGGTTGATTTAGTTTTTAAATTTTAAGTGATTGACTGTGTACATACTGATTGATGTAGTAATGTATGAATGTTCTTGAAATAGTTTTTAAAGAATGAAAATTTTCATATGAATTAGCCAATATATTATAATGACATGGTTGATTGTGTAGTAGTGGACTGACTTGGTTTTGTTATATGGTTGGCTATATAGTAGTGGGTTGTCTTAGCTTTAATGTGACAAAGTGGTTGACCTAGTTTATTTCTTGGCTGACTTAGTATAATAGTTTGTATTTTTGAGCAACATGTTGAATTATGTGGTTGACATAATATAAAGTGGTAGAAAAATTATAAAAATAGTTTGATGAAGTAGTTAATTATTGAATTGAACATATTTATAATTAATTTTAGAATGTATTTTCCTAATTATCTTAGATCGAGGAGTAATACATCTATTGTTTTTTATAATTTTGTAGAGATGATGGAGACTCTGGCACTTGATAGATGTAACATGGTTATTTGATCTATTAAATAGATTGAAAATAGATGACCACACACACTTCACATCATTGGGTTTTGGTGGTATCATGCAGATGTGAAAGAACCCCTTTAGTGTTGACTTAGTCACCATGTTCTTAGGAACATGGGAGTGACTAAACAACACTTTTCAATGGGAGGTAGATGGGAATAAAATAGAGGTTTGTATCATGATTTAACCTTTTAGGAATTAATGAATGTAAATCCTATATTTATTAGAGATTATTAGACTAAATCATTGAAATAATATGCAATAAATATATCCACTAATTTGTTACAAAATTGACTAGCTTTTATTTTTCTAAAAATAATAATAAATAGTGAAAGTAATAACTTAGCTAAAAAATGGTTGATACAAATTATCTAGGTGATGAAAATAGAGGTGGAAGATGGTCTTAGTGTCATGAACTATATTCTAGTGTCAGAACCCCTTTTAGATAGTAGTTCCCCAATTGGTTAGTATCACCATTATTGAAAATGAGATGGTAATGTCTTCTATGTAGGATTATCCTAAGCTTCTAGGTGTACTTATGTCTAGATATCTGAGGTCTAATCCTATGTGAATGAGTCTCAAAACCTTTTTTTTATTGTAATGACTAATTTAGTGAGAAAACCCTAATCCTCCATGTATTTAGGGATTAAAGTGTGTTTTTTATTAGGGTAGGTTGGACATCCTCAACACCCCGATGTGATGAGATTTGCCTACGTACCAATATTTTGAGGAGAGGTCAATTCTGATGTATCTCTCCCTATAGACATCCAATTCTTATCATTGTTGTGATAATTTCAAATTTGAATGACATTCCACAACAATACACAATCTAGACCAAAATCACTAAAAAGCTCTAATTTATTCACACATATCACGTGCAAGTGTTAATTTATACTCATGTATCCCTAAATGGGGCAATGAATTTTATAAAATCATTACTCTAATTTATTCACACATATCACGTGCAAGTGTTAATTTATACTCATGTATCCCTAAATGGGGCAATGAATTTTATAAAATCATTATCTTCTTCCAATTCCCTTTGAGTCAAATTATAACCAAGTAAAATGACATTATAGACCATTGTAATCCTCTTATTTTTTATCATATCATGTGCATGTGTTGATTCACATCTAAATTATCCTAACTATGATAATACAATGTATGCAATGTTCACCTTCTTCTAGTTAAACTCTTGTCAAATTATAACAAAGTAGATCTAAATTTTCAACCATTTTGATCAAACATGTGACCAACTTCCAATAATTACAAAATACTAAGTAAATCCACTAAAAAAATCAAATCAAATTAAGAGCTTAAGTAGAAAATCCATGGAAACTTATTAAATATCTATTATTATAAATTCATAATTCAAAATATCTAGGCTATGACATCACCCATAACAACATCTAAAGGGTGTCAATAATTAGGCATTAATGGAGATAAATACCAGGTTTAAGACCACCCATGCCTCATTAATGTTTCCTTATTCCAAAATATTAATGGCTTTATTCTCTCAAATTTAATTAATCCTTGGCCACACATCTTGATCTCAAGATGGATGGTCATGATTGATTCTCAACATTTTTATAAAAGTTATAAACACATGAGCCATGGCCATAACTTTTAAGTTTTAGTTATGTAATGTTATTATGCAAATATAGCTTCAAGAAAACTAAGATTTTTAGTGCAAAAAACCTATGCAAAAATATTATTATAAGAGCTTCACCAATTCATCTAAATTGACCAATCAAGGAGCCAAAGCCATTAGTGCTAGAAGAGATAATGGAGGAAATTTTCCAGCTGCATTGATAAATACTTATCTAGGCATAAACACATATATTGACTATCTTTGAAATAGAGCCACTATGGGAGGGTATTGCTTATCTTGATTTCTTAATTAGTTTCTTGATTTCATTGACACTGCCCCTTGAGGGAGTGGGCTTATCATGTTAGGTTCTATATGATTATTATTGGTTTTCATTACTAATGCATGAACTTACCTTCTTTGTAATCTTGCTCTACATTTTTGCATGACTAGTTAGACCATGCATCTCACATACCATTTTATTCTCATAATTGTGTATTCAAACCATCTTTTGATGTTGTTTTTCTCTTTTTTTTCTAGTTTTCACATTTTCTATCTTTTTTACCAAATGGTGAAGTCACCCTATAAATTGTGAGGTCATCATAAACATTGGAAATATCATCCTATATAATGGTGAGGTTGCCTTGAGTAATAGTGATGTTGTATGTGCAAACAGTGAGATTGATAGTTATGATTTTCTATTCACTGTGTATTTTTATAGATTGGTGAGATCGACGTGCATATTAGTGATATCAACTTATAAAATGGTGGGTTCATATAATAATCATCAAAATCATATTGGACCACATTTAAAATTAATTGTTTTATTTTAATCTTAATTGAAATCAATAAACTCACCCTATTAATCGATGAGGTTGTCTTAATAATTGGTGAGGTTACCACATAGTGTGTTTATCTTTCTATGGTACAACTAGATTGACTTATGGAATAGTGATATCATCCTTTATAATAGTGAGATCACTCTAAGAAATAGTGAGGTCACCTTGTGTTAAAATCCAATGAGTTAAAATGGAAATATTTAGTTTCATTTTGATATCTTACACCCTTAGTTAACTATTAAAACTCTATTTTGTAGGATTAAGACACTTCGCTAGTTTACTTTTTTTTAAACAAAGGAAAAATCCATTTCACACTTAACTTATCTCTTTAAAATGAACATAAATCCTATACTAAGTGATTTTAAGATATATTTTTTTTAATTTTATTGTTTGTTGTTTGTCTTGGTTATTTTCTTGTAAACTGGACTTTGCATGCATCCTCTTCCCCATCTTCTTTAGGGAAATCAAGTGATCCAAAAGTTCTTCATGCATCACATTGTTTCTTAGTCCAAATCTTAGAAAGAACATATTATATGATCTCCCCAAGTTTGAATTAAAAGGGTGATCCAAATAACAACCTTTAAAATCCTCTTATTTTTGTTTCTTGCATCTTGGACTATGGGTGGGATTTCATCACTTCCCCATAAGTTTTTTAGGGAAGAATTGACCTAGGAATTCATCTCCTAGAATCATTTTAACCCCACTCTATGGTGGAGTATAAAAATTTAGGTTGAATCATTAGGATTTTAGTTTGAGTGGTTAAACTAACTCCATTATTGACTACATCCCTTGGAATAATGGCCTAATTTGGACATCACACTACACTCAATAATCTTACAAATGTAGTGGTTGTAAAAAAGACAAGACATTTTTAAAATAAGATGATTGTCTTAAAAACAAATGATGTGGTGTTCCATAATGTTAATCACACATATGGAACCATTTATATCGATTGAAACTTATAGTTTTTAGATAAACCCCATTTGTCATGGAGTACTATTAGTACAGGGTGAGTAGCCTAGAGTTCTATTTCATTGTACGATTTCTTAAGAGAAGAGAGCATCTAAAAAACTCTAATTTTCATGTTTATTTAAATTTATTATATTGACAACTTATTTACTTTCAAGAATGATTATATCTATAAAATCCAATGGTACAAAGTAACCTTATCATTTTCTAGGATATGATGTACACTTTGATGTTTTCTTATTATTGTTTACTTCTAGAAACATTTTGAGTCTAAATTTATTTATGTGTACACCAAAAAATGTATAAAATAAAACACATATTGTACACCACCTTTTGATCAAAAAAGCATTATGTTGGTCAAATTAATTAAAAACAAATTAACTTGTTTAAAAGTGAATCCAACCATTTGTGCTTGTGTCTCCAAGAAGGCATTTTTAAACTATCTAATTGGATCTATATTATTAATCACTTTGAGATATAAGGTATTTTACTCCAAATTTGAAAAAAAATACCTTTCTAAGTTCTAACCCAAAACACAATTGGTCTATGTCAGAGTCTTGCTTATAACTTTGGATTGAACAGTTCACCTTTTGTATTTGGCTTAAGTTGAATTTTTATATTTGGTTTGAATCCCCTTGTATAGATGCTACTCATTCTATTATTTTTTGAACTTGGGTTATATTTCATTCGCTCATTCTCTAATTCCTTTAATCATCTAACTTCCTTTTCCATTAGGTTACCATTATGCTGCCCATTTGTTTTTTATTTTAGACTTAGGATTTTGTCTTAGCATACATCCTAATATTCTTGGATCACTAAAAACCTTCTTATAATTTTTTTGATCACAACCTACCATGGTTTATCTCAATGGTATTATCATACTTCAAACTTATATTTTATTGTGTTATCCTACACCCTAAGTTCCAAAATTATTTTACCTTCCTTAATTACTGGTTTTAACCAACCAAGATCGAGTGTTCTTAAGACTTATTACTCCTAATTATGCAGTTTCATGCCATTTGTTTATGATTCTAGACTCAAATCCACCTTGTATCCATTTTATTTTAGAGTTTAAACACCTTTTGATGTTTACAAACCAAAGTTTTAAAAACTTCACAAACATATAAAATTGTTATCAAACATGCAAAGGTATACTCATAGTGGGGTCTCTTACGTCTAGTTATGAGAAAGATAATTTTTATGATGGGGAAGAAAACTCCATCATGTTTGATTATGTCTTAAATATGGTAGGATCCAAACACATTTACTTTGAACACTAACTTATAGAGGATAAGGATGAATCTCTCTTAAGGTTGATAGGATCAGGAGCTAGACTTCCCCCTGATTTCCCAATGGAATAATTACATACACTTGTTCAAGTAGAGGAGAAACTGCTAGAGAAACCTATTACTCATATCACAAAACCAAACACTACTTCCACTAGAAAATGAAAATAACCACTTATAGAATCTTCCCAAACTGATCAAGATCTTGTGACCAAAATACAAAAAATTAGACAATGGTATTTTGATCAATTTGTACTAGACTTAATAGCTTCTTTGGCTAAAAATTCAATTCATAATACCACTTTTTTGGAGCAAGAATAAACATTAAAAAAAATATAGTAATACCTAACTAATATTACATCTAATGTGGACCTTTTGAGTTCTCTTGAATAGAATAAATCCATAAATACTTATAGCAAGTTCCACTTGATATGGAACATACTTTATTTAACCATCAGGAGACTTTTGCCCAGTCACAACATCATGTTACTAAAGACTCATCCCAGATTATGAGTATTTTACACAATACTTTACCACTTTACCAAGTTCCTCTAAAATGTAACAAGCTCCCCTTGTGAACTAGAAATGGTAATTCCCTTTAATAAATTGACAAAAAAATGACAAAACTAGTAGATTTCCTATAGTTCACAATACTAGATTCTTAGGAATCATCATCAGGTATCTAGGAATCATCAACAAAATTATTTGAACCAATAATGTTAGACTTATTCATATCCAAGGATGAACCAAAATCAAAATTTTGGGTAAAGGTTTTATATCCCTAATATGACCTTACATGGGGGTACATTCCACCCACAAATTCACCAAATATTCAAGAGTGGAATTTAATGAAATAAATAGTCATGAGGCTTAAAACAAGAAATAATATAAAAATATACATCTGATGAGATATGTCCTTATCCATTCAAATTTAGCATTATTTAGGTACCTTTTCCACCTCATTTTGAGCCACTGAAGTTTGATAAATATAAAAGGAAGGGTGACCCTAGAGAACATATTTAATCCTTCTTCATGGTATGTCAATATGTATCCCACAATAGAATTTATTTTTTATGCTCATTTACATGAAGCTTGGATGGATAAGCATTATATTAGATCCTAAAATTACCTCAAAGATTAGTGACAAATTTCAATGATTTGTCATAAAAATTGTTAACCAATTCTCTTATAGCATTGAGATGAGTTGATAGTGGTTGACTTATGAAAATTGAGACAAAGATATAGAGAAAGATTCATGTCATATCTACAATGGTGGAGATTGATAGCTATATTTTCAACACAATTTACTATACAAGAAGCTATATAACATTATTTCACATAACCTACACCCTAAGGATGCCAATAATTTGAGAGTTGCATGTGCCAACACATTCAAATAAATTATTGAGAAGGGTGTGTAAATAAAGAAATAAATTATTAAAAAATGCCTTGTGAAAATATATTCATGGGATTAAAATCCAATTAGACATAAACACATGTTCAAACTAATACTATGGATAAACCTAAAGCTTTTAATAAAAATAATAACATGATGGGTAATGGAGTAGCAGGGTCATGTCATATACAAATAGTGTAGACTCTACTGACTCAAAATGTACAACCTAATACACCAACCACTTTACAAAGAGCTCATCCACAAAAAGGATTCAACAAATATAGACCATTTAGCAAGCTAGGATAACTTTTTGAGGTAGTATTCTAGAATTTGGTTGCAGCCAATTTAATCATATAGTCTACATCGAAACCCTTTCTTGAAGATCAACCCAAACTTGATTGGTATCATAAGGATGAGTTACAAAATTTATATTATGTTATTTGACATATCAAATAAGTCATCTCATTGAAGTACTAATTGAGATCAAAGATATTTATGTAAAACAAGAAACACATAACACCAATCAAGATATGGGTATTTATAAAGACCCATTTCCTGAGCACAACCAATAACAACAAATGAATAATTAGAACCAAGGACAAGGCCAATGTCAAAAAGGACAAGGTCATAAATAGAATCACCATAATCATAATAAAGATCATGATACCCAAGCTAATCACCTGGGCTAAAATACTATGTGATATAATTATAATAACATTGTGGGGCATATTTTCAGTAATCACATTGCCACCATTGTAGTCAAACCCCATGTACTATGTGAAGCTTCTTAAATAATCAGTCCATCTATTTTAGTGTCATTACCTTCTTCCTCAATTAATATTGTACCAAGTTTAAGTATCTCTATTACACTTTAATTTATATGGGTTATTATTTCTGGACCACCACTAAATTCTTCTAATTATGATGACTCCTTGCCAACTCAAAATTGTGTAGTTGTGACTAGATGCTCATGAGTTACCCTTCAAGGCCCTTTTCCTTCTTCCAACACTAAGATAAATTTTAACCTTGTGACTTCCAATCCTAAATTGAACATTGTATTAGCTAAGGCCAAACCTTCTCACCCTATTATTAAGAAACCATATAGTATTCATGACCATAAGCAAAACATTTATGCAAATTTTGATCTTAGATCTCTTGCATAAATTATAATTTCATAGGACCATAATAAATTAAATCCTATAATATTTATTTATTCTTAAGGACATTAACCCTAACTAATTTCAAACACTCATGGGTCATTTATCTCTAAGCTAGCAACTTACCTTTGATCAATGAGATATGTCTTCCCTTGGTCTTAACCATAATAATCCCTTGTATATCAAGGTCATTATAGCACATCATAAAATTAAGTGGGATATTTATATAATGGTTTAGGGATGAATATAGTGTTTTTAAAATTTATATGATAGTTGGGATAAATAGCCAAAGACATTCATCTAGAAACAATCACAATCAAAGCATATGACAATGTTAAAAGAGAGTATTCAGGGACCATTTATTTACCAATTATATTTTCACCTATAACCCATGATACTCTATTCCATTTCATGGACATAATTGTCTTATAATGTAATTTTTGGTCATCCTTGGATTCATGAAGTATGAATTATCCCTTATACTTTGCATCAATGACTTAAGTTTCCCCATTTGGAAATTGAGGTCACTATTTATGTTGATTTACAGCCATAAAAATATTGTAAACACTTAGAGGTTGAATATAAGTTCTAAATTTATATCTAAGAAGAACAAAGCCATAAATTTTGAACCACATAAATCTAATTATATTACCCCTAGTAATCTTGCTTCCACTTTGGTCGATCTATTTCCTGTAGCCTTTGTAAACCAACTTATTATTCAGAATGTTGCCATTTCCACATACCATCTAAAAGATCCTTTTCATATTGGAAAGTTTACAAAATATCCAAAATTATTATGGAAGACCTAAAACTTATAAAAGCCCTAATAGGCCCAACATGATTTGGTAGAAGAACACACCTCAATAAAAGTAGCCAATGGTATTTATACCAGCCACTTTATCAAATTAAGATTAGGAGGCCATTATTGAAGGATATTAGTTTTATGTTGATGACCTCACTAATTTATTTTAAAATATTAAATACCCTATCCCCAATCTATTTATAGATAGTTTAGAATACATAGGTAAGGGCCTGGAACTATATGAGCAAGGTATTCTTGAACCTCTATCTACTGACAAACCTACCATGAACCAAGGTCTCAAATTTATACCATATGGGGGTGACCTCATGTATTTTTAAGTGAATCTTCTTTTTTAACTAATGAATAAACTTCTAATATAAATACAACATCCCATTATAGCACCTATGATAAGCTATTTGATACTAACTTATTTTATTCCAATGCTATTAGGACCATCATAGCTCGACCCACTTACCCTTTATTATACTGACCTTATCGATTGGGACCAAAAAAAATCTATTATACCTGTAGATGAGTTTTAGAATGAGGAATATATTGTATAGTATATGGGCCTTAGAGATGGATTTATATTTATAGACCACAAAAAATGTTTTGACTTCTCATTGGACCCTTCCACCTACTTTGGAAAATAGGCAAACTTCCTTGGTCATATAATAGAAAAAACATTGACATATTTAGGTGAAAAACTCTTTGAGGCACTTGTTGGTCAAGGAAATAGTAAATATAAAGACAATACCTTGAGTGAAAACCTATTTTAGGTGTTTTTGGATGGGGAAATTTTCTCACATCTAAAGGAAGTGTAGTGTCCATGAATTCCAAGCTTTTTAACT
The DNA here is from genome assembly GCA_037957365.1 of Torreya grandis. Classification (NCBI taxonomy): domain Eukaryota; kingdom Viridiplantae; phylum Streptophyta; class Pinopsida; order Cupressales; family Taxaceae; genus Torreya; species Torreya grandis. Next base: position 2,370,309 of record JARHVA010002170.1, on the reverse strand, counting down.
AGTTCTAGTATTACTTCTGAACATCATAAAGTCTTTGAGCATCTTGATATTAACTTTCTTGGGAAATTTATCAAGTGGACATTAATAGAAATGACACACTTAGATTCCTCTCACTATGCCATGGATGATCCTTGGGAATTACAATCAACAGCTGAAAAGGAAAGTCAATATCAAACATTGCCTATTATTCTAGAGGATAGTTTCACACTCTTGTAGAGAATACAATTGAGGTAAAATTTGGAGCCTATGAATATCCTAAGATTGTTTATCTAGGGGAATCTCTTGGTGATGAACAATGTGATTATATTTTAACTATTATGAGGTATTTAATTGATATATTCACATGGGATTACTTAAACATTATAGGCCTAAACCTTAGCTTGGTGTGCATTGACTTTTAGTGCATCTAGATGCTAAGCTAGTCAAGAAAAAATTGTGGAAGAAGCACCCATGCATTGACATGTTAGTGAAAAAGGAGATATATAAATTATTTTTAGTTGTATTCATAAGACCACTAAACTATTTTGAATGGATATCAAATATAGATTTAGTTATCAAAAATCCATGAGGCATATGAGTGTGTATTGATTTTAGAGACATCAACAAAGTATGCCCTAAGGATGATTTCCCTCTACCAAACATCAACATGATTTTCAACTCAAATATAGGGTATTATATGTTGTCCCTCATAGATAACTTATTCAGGTATAACCAGATCAATATAGGCCCAAAGGACCAGCACAATACTGCATTCACCACACTATGAAGAACATTATATTACGAAGTCATGCCTTTTGAATTAAAAAACATCGATGCCACTTATCAACGTGCCATAACTTTCATCTTTATGACATGATGCATGATATAGTTCAAGATTATGATGATGACATCCTATCAAAATAAATAACCTATGCCAGACATCTTGATGTTTTGTGAATAAACTTTGAGAGACTTCATAAATACAAGGTTTATTTCAATCCTAAAAATGCATCTTTGGCGTTACTTTGGGAAAAAAATTAGGATTTATTGTATCATAAAGAGGGATTTATGTGGATCCTACTAAGGTCAAGGTAATCATGGAAATTACTCTACCTTCCAATCTAAAATATCTCTGTAGCCTGTAGGAAATAATCCAATTTATTTGTAGGTTTATATCATAGCTAGCAAACAAGTATCATTCTTTTATGCACATCTTAAAAAAGATGTCACATTTCAGTGAGATATTGAATATCAGCAAGCATTTATAAAATTAAAGACATAATTTTCCAACCCACCAATATTAAGACCACCAATACTTGTCCAACCATTATTTATTTATATATTAGTAACAAAACATGTAGTAGAGGCATTCCTATCCTAGCATGATGAACAAGGTAAAGAACATGTAGTCTATTATCTAATCTAGACACTCGTAACATATGAACATAGCTATTTACCTATGGAAAAATATTTTTTGGTAATGGTGTTCATTTTTTATAAGTTACAACACTACATGTTGAATAATAAAACTATTATTATTACTAAGGTGGACCCTCTCAAGTACTTATTATCTAAATAAAATCTTACATACCACATGGCTAAATAGGTTATGATATTGAGTAACTCATCATAGATCAACTTTTTAAAGCTCCTATAATATATAATCAACCACTCACATTTGATTGTCTAAATGACTCTATCATGACAATAGAGGAAGTGGCTTATGAATCTAAACACTAGACATTATATTTTTATGGCTCATTCACATCCCATCGTTCTAGAGCTAGCAATTTATTATTTATGCCATAATGGGACCTCATCCCCAAGGCATTTCATATTATCTTTAACTACACCAATCATATGGATAAATATGAATCCCTTATTTTAGGTCTTTATCTTGCAATACAATGGGATATCTAGCTGTTAACAGTTTATGGGTACTCTCAGTTAATCATTAATCAGACTACAAACTAATATTAGACTAGAAATGAAAATTTTGTACCCTACAAGTACATTATGGATAATCTTAAGTAATATATTGGGTCACTACAATTTGAACAAGTATCATGGGCTAATAATTGATCAGTTGATGTAATGAAAATAATTGGGTCTATGGTACAAGTTGCTAACAATGTAAAAAAGTATATATTTCTCATTGAGAACCTTCTACATCCTGCTCATGTCTTACTAGATTCAGATAGGGTTTGTACTATCTTTGGTCCCAATATCCCAACTGAACCTCCTTGGTGCCAAGAAATTTATAACTATTTTCATAACCAAGTTCTTCCTCCCAACCTTACCCAAAAATTGCTAGAAAATATTCCTTTATCACCTAGCCCATTATACTCTCATTGAAAAAACTCTTTATTTTAGGGGCTATGATGGAATTCTTATTTTTTTTAATCTTTAGGAGAATCAACATTAGTTATTAAAGAGGTCTATAAAGGAATGTATGGATCCCACACCAATGGTGTAGTCTTATCCAATAAACTCTTAAGAATAGGATACTACTAACCTGAGTTAAATGCTTGAAATTACATCAAGAAGTGTGCTTCCTACCAATAACATGGTAATTTGATACACGTACATAAATTTCCACTACAACTTATTACTACAACATATCCATTTTCTACATGGGGTCTTGATATCATCAATAAAATAAACACAACATCCTTTAATGGTCACAAGCACATTCTTACTACTAAAAAGTATTTTTACTAAGTGGATTGAGGTCATTCCTCTCACTTACATAATTGTGAAATAAATCACCAAGTTTATCCATTATCATATCATATATTTTTATGGTATCCCCACCTGAATCATATCCAATAATGGAATTTCATTTGTGAATAAATATTTTAAAGCCATATGTATCCTATTCAAAATCAAACACAAGAAATCCACACCATACAACCTCAAAGGCAATGGTCAAGCTTAGGCACCCAAAAAAACCATTCTTGTAATCCTTAAGAATAATTTTAATGATGTGGGTCATAATTATCACTTGAAAATATTTCCCACCCTATGGGCCTACTATAATAGTCATTGTACCACTATAGGAGCAACTCCATATTCCCTAGTGTTTGACATAGAGGTTAGTATCCTGGTTGATATCGAGCTACCCTCATTATGGGTGTCTTTGCATCACATTTTTGATGATGAAAATTATCAAATTTCTAGGTTGTAAGAGCTATAAATTCTTAATGGCAAGATTTTAGCTACCCTAGATTATTTAAGAGCATATCAGAATAGGTTGCATCACATCTATAAAAAATATGTTCTCCCTCAATAATTTGAAGTTGTCGACTTGGTCTTAAAAGAGAATTAAAGGAACACCAATGATGAATGCAAGAACAAGGGTAAGCTTTAGCCCAATTAGCTCGGCCTATATGTAGTTACAAAAAACTATGGTTTAGGGGCATATAGATTAGCTACTCCAAAAAGTGAATAGATCATGAAACCTATGAAAATTATACATCTCAAGTATTTCTATGATTGATAAAATTTTGAACCATTATCTATAAGATAACTTACTTGGGTGCATCCTATGCCAAAATTAATTATTTTTTCATTATACTTGTAACATGGACTATTGTAACCTAGACCATTAAAACTTGAACCATTGTAACCTAGACTGGTGTACCTTGAACCATTTCTATTCCATTATATCTAGATCGATCTCACTTTCACTTGAACTATTCTAGTTTTTCATCCCTCACTACTTATGATCCTGATTATGGTTCACCAGCATTTTGTACACATTAAGGGACTGTTCTTCGAGGCAGCTTTGCTTAATCAGTATCCATATATTTTTTATATATAAGTGTATTGAGGTATGTCAACATATGATTTTTGCCTATCTAATTATTATTTAGGACTTATTTGACACTACATACTATTCTATTCTTATTTTGTTATTTTATATTAACCACCACCTTAATATGGTCATTGATCCACACCATTTCAACTATTTTAGTTGTCATTTGAACTCTTACCTATAGAAATTCATCTCCTCAACTAAGTGGTTCCTTGTACCTTTGTTCATATTAAAAAAAATTTGCTTATCCCAAAAACACAAAAACATTATAAAATGATAAAACAAAAGACCAAAACATTACCAGCTCAAGAAGATAGGCTTACAATCTCCATGGGAGTTATAAATTCAGGTCATGTTCTAGGTTGGGTTTCATTTTTATTATGTTTCATCAATTTAGGTCATTTTGATCCTAAATTCTCTCACCATTTTAAGAGTCACCATTATGTGCATTGTTCATTTAAACAAGATACATTATTATACCCTTATTTTAAACCATACTCTTGCCATTTTTTGATCAACCATTTCCCATGCTATCACCATTTTTTGAGTCACCATTATGTGCATTATTCATTTGAATAAGATACATTATTATACCCTTGGTTTAAATGACACTCTTAAAATTTTGAGAGAAACCATTTCTCATACTCTCATCATTTTTTGAGTAACAATTTCCCATGCTCTCACCATTTTATGAGCAACCATTTCCAATTCTCTTACCATTAATTGATTTATTTATACTCTCACCATTTTTCAAGATAATTCTTATTCCAAGCCTTAGATGTAGTATATACTATGAATTACCAATTTAGTTCATTTATGGCTACTCATCTCTTGCCTTCAGTGTGGTTTAGCCTAAACCATAATTTTGTGCTTGTGTGCTTTGTTTGTATTGATGCTTTCATGATTGTGAATGTCATCCCTCTCTCTTTTCTAATGCACTCACTATTTTATGAGACCATTCCCATATTCCTCTATATGTTAATCAAATTTTCTTATCATCCATTTTCTTCTATCACATATCCTAGGAGAACTACATTTGTCCTAAATTTCATGTTAGATCTTGCATCCATGGAACTATGTAGGCAACATCCACTTGCCTTGTGTATCTAGAGTTAGCTTGATTAACCCTTTTTTTATTCTATTCTCCCATTTTTTTGTTTGCTTCATTATCTCATATATCCTAGGGGTGATGTTTTTCATATTGTTTATGTCGTTATTTCCCTATGGTCTAGGGGAAACCTTGTACTCATTATTATTATGTTGTTGTACCAATGTTGTTGCTACCTAGCTTAGGGGTCACCCTATCGATAAGTGTAATGCCTTTATTAAAAATGCATGGATAATTTGTTTTATATTTGCACTAACATTGTGATTAACCATTATCTATGTTTGTTTTATTTTATTTTGATTATTGTGTTCATAATTTTTCTTAGTGGTGTTTTGTTGTGTCTTTATTTTATTTTTATTGGTGTTTTTTATGTGTTTATTTTATTTATTGGGTTCTTTGTTTTTTTCAGTGTTTTATTTGAATACATTTTTTAAACCTTTTAAGTGTGGCCTTAACTTGTGTTTTAATTGTTTACATTTATATTTTAATTATTTTAGCACTTGCTTATGTTTTGTACATTCTTGTGCCCATTTAAGTCTTGGTAATTCATATCTTGATTTTAAGTTGGTTACATTTTGTACTTACCATCTATTTTTATCTATTTATTTATTTTGTTTTTTATTCAAATGTAAATGCTTACAACTTTGTATTTGGTATTATTTATCATTATCTTTAGACGTAAACATTAACATTTGAACTAGTCCATTCACAAACAAAATACAATGTTATTATAGGTTATTCATACTTATGATGACTAATTTTTTTTCCAAAGTAAACACTAAGTGCTTCAAAGTCAAATAGTCAATTTGGCATCAAAGACCATATTTAAAAGCACTATCCCTCATATATAGGGCATATGCATAATATCATTAGCATAATGAAGGCCAAATATTGGAAACAAATAAGAGTTTATATGTAGGACATGTATCTCTTATCATACACCATTGACTCATGATGGTTATTTTTATGATTAGTCTAGGACATATATATCCTAAATTATCCTCTAGAATATAGTCATACATAAAATAGAGCAATAAATAAATCAACATCCACATGCTAATTAAGTATGTGCATCTCCTAACACTAGCATATATTGTGATAGTGATAATATCTTATCAAATGGGCCACTTTCCCTCTTATTTTCATAATCTTAGCATCCTTGGTTGTGATAAGTCCTATAACTAGGTACTCTCATCCTAGGTAGTGGATAACTCTACATGTAATCCATCTATATCACTCTATAGGCCTATAATCTTTAATAATCATGCAGTAATATCATACTATAATTTATCAATCAATGTATGGTCCTCTATAGACCTACCTATGTCAGAGGTACTTACCTCCCCTATCCTTTTACTAGAGGTCCCAGCCTCTCCTATCTCTATCTTATGTCCCCTATCACCACCTAGTACCTCACCCATATGTGGATCCTTCCCATCTACTACCTTAGCCATCTTTGTATCCCCTAGATAGTCATACTATACCTAAACATGAAAAAACTATAATTGGATATCCTATAGTATGGTTGGATAAATCAACACTTAAACCTATCCATGTACTTGGGCCTAACCCCTATCTCTCCTCTATCTAACCCATCTCTGATGCAAGACTATTTGTTAAGACCATGGTCTAGTCAATTGAATGGGTCAGGCACCAACCCACCATGATCCATAGGCATCCATCATGCCAACATATACTACCTTACCTATATAATCCCATATTATGTTCTAGATTCTACTAAAATCTATCACAACTTAGTCACGGGGCATTAGTATCTCCCACTCTCTGATCTCATAGGTCACATGAGTAAAGAAGTGTGTACCCTTAAGAATATCTTGTTATAAACTAAATTGTCTTTATACTCAGTCTAGGCTATATGTCTCTACCAAAAATTCATGGTTACCTGTGATATAGCAAATTGTAATGATGAACCCAATGATGAATAGGTCCTCAATCTAGTAAAATAGTGTTGCCAAATATGGATGCCAGATAAAGTCCCCATCGACCATCTCATCTATGGCCCATCTATAAAAGTATAAATCCACAAGGTGGCCTCATAGGCTTGGGCTTTTGAGGAACCAACCAAATGATATAGGATCCTTAGGTTCTCATTAATATTTTGGCCCCACTAGCCACTCAATCACTATGTTCTCAGAGGCCTAGACTTGGAGTAATGTATTGTGCCCAATGCTCCACCCTTTACAATATGCTATCATATGTAAGTTTTGATAAATTTGGGATAAAATGATAGGCCCCCATGTAAATCATGTAGATTGATTATATATAACTTTTACCACTCCAATCAATCTAATATAGAATAACTATATGCTCTTATCTAGTAGTATAAGGCCACTGATAAGAGCCATCAAAATAACCACCTTTAGGGGAATTATCCCTTGTACTAGTGTTAGTGCCACTACTAAATCCCCTATCACTACTAATCCTATACCTAGGTATAGAGGCCAAGCTAGGTCCTCCAATGCATCTATATTTATGGTCCCCTCCACTACCTCTAAGTTAGTCACACTAATAAAATCCTCTAGCATAGTTAGTCAACCTGTTGACATACAAGTGATCCTCTAACCCTACATAGGCACTTATAATATCTTGTGAACATATTATAAGGTCATGATGGTCTCCTAGGTCATAAAATTAAAAGTCTACATCTCATAATTCCACCTCTCTACAGGCACCAATAGATAAGTTTGATCTACATGAATCACTAGTAGCTAATTTAGGTGATATAACTCTACCACCTATAGTAGGCCCATGAGCTCATATGTCTAAATAATATATTGTCGTAACACTTAAAATAATTTTTCACACATTGTAATGACCCTGACTCACTCTTGAAATTTAACACATAATGAATCAAGTCAGTCATATCTTAATTTTTCCTCTAATTGCTTAGGTCTATCTCATTTATTCTAATTTTTAGCCTAGACTAATCTTCTATTGGCCCCATTTTATATTATTCCACCTCATTTGATCTTTTTGTAAACCTCACCATTTTATCAATGATCTCAGCATTTAGAATCATAATCTCACAATTCTATAGGGAGACCTTACCATTCTACAAATTGACCCCATCATTTTCTTTTATGGGTTTGTGAACTCGATGATTCATAGGGCACTATCATCATTTGGTAGGTCAACCTCATTGTTTCCCATGATTTCACCATTTGACATGGAAATCATGTCATTTAATCAGTGATTCCCATCTAAATTAGGGAGGTCACTAATTAAATGGATACCTAACTATTTTGGTCCATGGCCCCACTAAAGAGCCCTCAACCTCACCATTTTCAATGGCAACATCATCATTTTGGTGGTGACCTCTTTATTTTAAAAATTTTAAAAATGCCTAGATCACCTAATTTCCTACTTTTACCAAGTAATAAATTCACTGAATGTAGAAATTTAAAAGCTAAAAAGGTGCCTATCAATGTTCCACTTCATTAGATGCACTCCCTAAGGTTCAATGGTATGGGATATTATCCATTTTACTCAATTTCCCCATGCAAAAATATTATAACTCTAGATTATAATAGTAGAGGGTGTAAATAAATGATTTTTACCCCCCAAGGGTAAAATTATAGTAAATTTTTTTAAAAAAATCACCCAATAGGCCTATTTTTCCTCTGTTTATCTTCATAGGGTACTCATTTTTGCCCTGTTTATCCATTTTTCAAACCATTTTCTTTAAATTGCTATGTATTTTAACCTCATTTACTAAATTATTTCATTATTTTTATTCTAATAAATTCTAACCCATCAAATAATCATTTTTCTATCCTCCTTATTTAAGCTATAATTTTCACTTTTATGACTTAGAAGAAATAAAGAGATAAATGCTAAGGAAAAGGGGTAAAATAGAAATGGTAGAAAAACTTCATAGAAATTCATGCATGAACCAAAAAAATTGGAGAACTCTTCGTTGGCTAGGGGAAGATGGCTTGCATAATAAAGTACTCAAAGCAAGCTTGTTTGTTAGATAAAGAGGAAGGGTGGATTTCTTAGATAGGGCCAGATCCAAGAAAGCATGAGCTATTTATGGAGGTTGTCAATCCACACCTATAAAAAAAGTTAATGTTGAAATTATATGAATTAAATCAATCATACACAAAATTAAAAAAGATGAATATTTTGCCAATGTAATCTAAAGATCTAATAAACTAACAAGAGATGATAATTTACTAAATGAATGTTTTGGTCTATTTTAGTTTGGTCTGGTATAAAAAATGGGAAAATAGGGTCTAGTCAATGGTTAATTAAATGGTATAAAATGAGGGTTTTGGGTCATAAAGGGGCTAACCATCACTGATTATGGGTAATCATAACTAGTTAAGGGTAACCATCAATAGTTACTTAATCGGATTAGGAATGTTCAAAAATTACATGCAAAGAGATTTGTAGATCTGATATAGATGAAGGCAAAGGTTTGTTTGAGATATGGTAATGATAAGGTGGAGAGATAGGTTTTATTAGATAAGATTAGAAGTTTTATAGGAAGGATTTTAAAGAGGTAAGGTTCATATATAAATATCCAAGTAAAATAAAAGAAGATAGAATTGAAAGCAATCAAATGCTTACCTAATCCGAGAGAGACTTTGGTAGCATAAAGGTACTTGAGGGATTTCTATATGGATTTTGACAAAGTTTTAGGTTGGTAGCTACTAGAGAAACTTGTGTGAATAATTTTTGAATACCTGGAAGACTTGAGTACCTATATGTAGAATTTAGATATTGATTTATGGATCTATTTCTCCTATTGCTCATCTTATTTTGTAAGAAAAAGGTGATGGAGAAATAAGGATAAGGATGATGATTAATGAGGTTTTTTTGATGTGTTAGAAGATAGATCAGGTGGAAACTATTAAATTTGTGCCTGGCTACCTTAGGAATATCTAGTGATATGTTACTAATTTAGGGACCTAATTGTCAATAGTTAGGGTAACCATTGATGGTTACCCTAATTATTTATGGTTGAGGTACCAAGTATAAGTGGGTTAAAAATTAGGTGAAAGGGGTGAAAATGGTGTTAATGTCAGTTAGGGTGAAAACATCTTAGTTGGTTAGTAAAGTAACCAATGTAATCTAGGGTGAGGGTTAAGAGGGTTAATAAGGTAAGTTAATTTATCTAAGTGGCTCACTAGACCTAAGGTGAGGCTACATTAAATGGGTTAGGTGAAGGTATTAGTTTAAGATAGGTTATTTTGACTTTATCAATGTAGTTAAAATAAGTGAAAGAGAATTCTGAGGCATTTTGACAACTAGAACTGTGTGTGCAGTTTTCTAGTGTCTACATTTTGCCCAATTTTATTATGTGGCTTGTATCTGCAACCTATAAAACAAAAATAAAGATGGTGTTGGTTAAATTTTGGTTGAAGTCAGTTTTCCCCAAGTATGGGAGGATTCCCCCCTCAAACTATGAGATGATGAGGAAAAGTTGAATCATGTTGGGGTTTGATGAATGGTGTATGCTTAGTCATAAAGGTGGGTGACTAAAGGGTGGTTCAAATCTAGAATTTGTAATGCAAACATGCATACAAGATGTAATAAATATGTGATAGCTAAGATCATGTGAGGACTAAGGATTCTAATGTTGGTAAAAATATGCTCAGTGCTAAGAAGATAAGTGACCAAAGGACCACATGACCATATTGTGATGGCTAGGTACACTTGTTATCCTTCTAAGTAAAATAGATTGGTGTCTATGAGAGTATTTGAATTCAGAATTGATCTCATGTGTGGGTATCTAAAATAAAAATTGATCCCATTGAGGAATTTGATGTCTTGATAGTGCACTAAGTGCAAAATGTTTGAATGGTCAACATGGCAAAGTCAGTCAGTGCAATCAAAAATACCATGACAAGGTCATCATAAAAGATGTAAATGGTTTGGGTTAAAATGTTCAATATCAAGATGGACGTGGTGTAATGTTTCAAGGATAATTTTTTAAAATGGGAGGCTAAGATGACTCCATATACATAAGGCAAATGAATGCTACCTACATAGTTTCATGGATATAGAATCTAACAAAAACTTTAAGCAATATGTAGTTTTGGTACTTGGATAGTGATGTGGAGAAAATTGATATCTAAATGGTCAAAACATGTGGAGAAAAGATAATCTCCAAATGGAAAATATCTAAAATATGTGTAGAAAGATAATGATCAATGGTTGGGTGAAAGGTAAGTTGGAAAAGGGGGTGGTCGAGCTGACTCCATATTCACTAAGAAAATGAACATTGCCTACATAGTTCCATAGATATAGTATCCAATAGAAATTATAGGTTGAATTTAGTCTTGGTGGTGTGATTATTAAAATAGTAAGTAAGGAGGATAATGGTAATCATCAACATTCTTTGGGAAGGAAATTCCAAAAAATATGTCGAGATGGTTTTCAAATGAGCTTCCACAATTTGGCATACCACATAGTTTGGGTTTTGTTGAAGGTAGTGTTGGTTTCGATCACAGAAAGTGGGTTGATAGAGAGTGGAGAATAATATTCTCCAAGAAGTAAGTGATGGAGAAGGAATATCCAAGAAATAAGCCTTTTTGGGTTTTGATTTGAGGTTATGAGAAGGTGAAATGTGAGAGCATTAGGGGATGCATGTATCCAATAGTCAAAAGGAGAAGTATGATGCCTTTTAATTGGTAAAGATCAAGAACATCATCAAACTTAGGTAGGTCTTAGTGAATTTTAGACTTTTGAACACTTCACATAAACATAATTTGGTTGATAAAATTTCATTTTGATCATGTTATGTTCAGTAAGCTCAAAATCCCTTGATTCATAAAGAATGGAAGAAGGGTAATAAGTGGTAAGTGAATAGAAAATGGGAAAATAGGGAATATAACCTTATATGGGAAAGTTTTCCCCTTATATAGGTGACCTAAGAACCAAATTTAGACAAGTCCATGTCCTTATTCAAGGTGTAGACTGATCAATGTGGGATGTCTACTGAAGGGAAAGCTGATTGCAGCTTTTTTGGGATGTTTATTTTGTTTTTGAGAAAGGGTTTGTTTATGTTTTTGATTTTGAGAATTTTTTGAAGTTATTCGATGTGGTAATCTTTAATAAATTGATTTTAATATATATTTGACTTATCCATCCTTCAAGGGAGTGATCTAAGTTTCTAATTTTTGGTATCTATCCTTCAAGGGAATAGTCTATCTTTTAAGCAATGTTCAAAAAATGGGGTAGCTATCCTTCAAGGGTTGTGGTCTATAAAATGCTAGAAATTTTATGACCCAAATGATATATTTTTTTATCCCAAGTATTTTGAGTGATAATCTTAGACATGGACAAGTCTAATAGGGCTTAAAGTTATACCTTTATGAGGTCAAGCTTTTAACATAAGAAGTAGTGGAGGGTGGAAAGGAATGGGTTTTAAAAGACAAAAGACAATGGGATTTTATCTCATAAAAGACAAAAAGTATCCATGATAACCATGTTATAGGTAGAGTTGGGTACCCATATTCAATATTAAGTAATAGTTATGATAGATAATCACATGGTTCTATTTTAATCAAATTATCTTTAAAAGTAGAGGGAAAAAGGAGTGTGAGGGTAGAAAATCTCATGAATAAAGGGATGAGCTTCAATTAGACAATAAGATGATTTTTATCCTTGTTTTAATAGAAGAAAGGATGTGGATGTGAAGCATTAAGAGGCTTAGGTTCTGGTTTGCCTTTGAGGGAGGATAAATGATAAGCTCATGATCCATACTTATGGGTGATGATGTAGGGTCCAAGCTAATTAAAGGCAAACTTGCCTCTTTTGATTTTCTACATGTTAATGATATATTTATTTTCTTTGAGGATGAGATCTCTAATTTTGAATTTTCACTCTCTCATACTTTTGTTATAGGTGTGCATAATGCACTCTTGGTAAACATGAAGGTGTTTAGGGGTTGAGAGGTGATTTTTATCAATTAGTTCTAGTTGAGATAAATATTATTGATGATAGTCACTCTCAAAAATAATGTCTTGTAATGATATGCAAAGAGAGGGAATTTTTACTTCAAGAGTCAATACTACCTTTGCTCTAAAGATAAGGGAGAAAGGAGTAGCACCCACAAAGGTTTAAATGTTAGTGTGATAGGCCCATAAAGTGAAGGGGATATGTAAGTGCCAATCCTATCCTAAAGTGTTGATAACCTTGGTTAGCATTTTGTTCAAAATTTTATTGGAAGCCTCAACTTGTCCATTTGCTTATGTATGGTAAGGAAAATAAAAGCTAAGTTTTATTCCAAAGGCATCACAAAGACCTTAAACTTGTTTGTTATTAAAAGAGTTACCATTTTTAGTGATGATCTTATGGGAAACATCAAAATGATATATGATATGGTGGTTGATGAATTTAATGATCTTTTCAGCTTTAGTAGAAATGAGAGGAATAGCCTCTACCCACTTAGTGAAGTATTCGATAGTGGTAATGATAGAGTGGTGATGTTGTGAATAATGAGGGTTGATTTCTCTAATGATATCTAGTCCCCATTGTGAGAAAGGATAAGGGTCTTTGGATGTTTAAAGGCCATGTGTAGGTGTGTGATGAAAATTATCATGTTGTTGACATTTAACACACTTCTTTACATAGTCACAATAGCCTTGATTAAGCATGAGTTAATAATAGCCAAGGCTAAGGATATGTTTAGCGATAGCTAGGACACTAAAGTGTCCACCATAAATTTTTTCATGGGTTTCTTTGATAGCATGAGAGGCCTCATGACCATGAAGACAACGAAGAAGAAGGCCTTCAAAACCATGTTTGCATAGTATTCCTCCTAATATAGTATAATGGGAAGTGGTTTGGATGAAGGCTCATCAAGAATTCTTAGAGAGGTTAGGAGGAACTACACCGAGGCTAAGGTAGTTGAAGATTTGTTCATACCAAGTGTTTGAGGTAGATTCTTCCATATTGAAAATGGTAAGAATGTCAAATTGGATATATAAGGGTGTGATGAAATAGTGAATGGTGACAAAGAATTTGGAAGTGGTAGGTTGAGTTGGGATTTGGGAAGTAAGGGAAGCCATTGTATCTACAAAAAATTTAGTGGGTCATGGAACAGATTGGATAGAATAATGGTCAAATGATGCCAAGAGTTCACTAACTAATTATTTATACTTTTGTAAGACATCATTTTTTCATTGGTAGGAACCATTAACTTGGTTGATGACAAGTTGGAAATCACCAAAGATAGTAATGGTTTTGACTACCAAGGCTAAGGCAGTTTGGAGACCTATTACTAGGGATTCATACTCAACCATATTTTTGGTACACTCATAGTTGAGTTTGAAAGAAAGAGGAATGGGTTCCTTATTAAGGGGTATGAGAATAACTCTATCACCCCCACCATGTTAGCATTTGGATCCATCAAAGAATAAGGTCATTTAATAGGTGATGTCTTCTTGAAATAGAGTCATAATAGACTCATCTAGAAAGGTAAGAGGAAGGTGTTGATTATCTGTTAAAAGAGTTTTGGCCAATTAGTTGGAAATGACTTACCCTTTGATTGACTTCTACTAGAGGAACACAAGGTCAAATTCAATGAAGAGCATGAGCCACATAGCCATACGCTGGTTTTGGTATGGTTTAGAGTGCATATACTTAAGGGGGTTAGTATTGGTGATGACATAGGTTTTATGATTGAGGAGGTACTGATGAATTTTGGTAGCTACAAAGACAAGGAAAATACAAAGCTTCTTAGTATGGGTGTACTGAGTCTCATACTCTACAAGTGTTTGACTGATATAGTAGATAGATTGTTCCTTATTTTGTTCATCTTGATGTGTAAGCATTACCTCTAGGGAATGGTTAGTGGTAGATATATAGAGGTAGAAGGTTTGATCCTCCTTACGAGTGGTGAGAACTAATGGATAAAGAAGGTATTATTTAATCAAATCAATGGCCTACTGATAGTCTTTAGTCCACTTAAAAGAAGTGTCTTTTTTGAGTAGATGGTGGAAAGGTTGACATCTATCAAATAGTTGAGAGATGAAATGGTGAATGGATTGGAGTTTTCCTTGTAGTCTATATAGTTGTTTAAGGTGGGTTAGAGGTGGCATCTCAAGGATGGCTCAGACTTTGGTAGGGTCTACTTTGATTCCTTGGAGAGAGATAATGTAGCCAAGGAGTTTTCCAAATAAGACCCCAAAAATACATTTCTTGAGAGTTAGTCTAACATGAAAATGGATCAGACATTCAAAGATGATGGTAAGAATAGATAGGCAGTCCTTGTGATGTTTAGATTTTCTAAGGAGATTATCTACATAGTCCTAAATAATTTTATGAATGAAGTCATGGAAGATGTAAGCCATGGCATGTTATTAGGTGGCTCCTACATTCTTTAAATTGAATGGCATGAACCTATAGCAAAAGGTTCCCCATGGGGTGATGAAATAGGTTTTATGTTTATCCTTGGGGCAAATCAATATTTGATTATAACCTAAGAAACTATCCATAAGAGATAGCATTTCATGGCCAATAGTAAGGTCAACAAGTTATTCAATTCTAGGCAAAAGAAGGTCATCCTTTAGACAAGCAATATTAAGGTTATGAAAGTCAAGGGAGATTCAAAGTCCCTTTATGGGTTTGGTGATAGGGACAATGTTAGAAACCCATTGAGGATAGTCTATGGGTTGCATGCAGTCTATGGATAAAAGAAATTGTAGATCCTCTTTTAAAAGAAGTATAATGTGAAGATGCATCCTACAAAGCTTTGGGTATATGGGTTTGGTGTCAAGATAGGTGAAAATGTTATGGAGGGAAATAGAAGGGTCAATTCTTGGCATGTCCTTATAATACCAAGTAAATGTAATGCTATGATTATGAAGGAAGGAAATTTTTGTTGTTCTTTAGAATCTAAGAATTAACCAATTTTGACTATGTATGGATTATTCTGAGCACCCAAGTTGGCATCTATGGTAGATTCATTCAACATGGTCTACCTCTCAGGAGGAAGATATTTGTGGATAGAATAATTTTTTGCACCAAGGTAGGGGATAATGAAATCATCATCCTATTGTTGAATGGTAAGTATGGTAGGAGAATCATGTTTGATTATGTTAGGATGGATGAGAGGAAGGGTTCTAGTTTGGCCATCCTTTTGGTAAACCAAGGGGCCTAAACTAACAGTGTTGATCAAAAAAAAAGTTAGGAGGAATGACCTCAAAGTCCTTAGAATTTGAAGGGGAATGGGTTGGTGAGGAATAGGTTTCATCCTCAATGTTGATGATGGGTTTCAATAAATCAATGGGCTCTTTAGGTGGTTAAAACCCAAGGCCAAAGGACTCCTAAGTTTTTTTATTCTTGATCTTGGGTAGCTCATGGGGTCCCTATTCATAAAGGCCAAGACTAAATCCTTTCTAGGCACACTTATGAAGATATAGTTTGGAAATGCTAGTTTGTAAAGGTATGAGAAGACCATGGAAAATTGTTTGGTGGAAGAGATAATGGTGGGAGTAATAAGTGGAAAATCAATTCCCCTATAGATAAATTTGGTTTGATGGTTGGGGAGCCTAAAAAGAATGATGGTGCTAATGTTGGGGTCATAACTAGGATCATGGATGAGGCTCCCATACTCTTGAGAAGTGGGGAAAGCATCAAAAGTTAAAATATGGTATTCTCCCAATGACAAGAATTATAATGTGGGTTACAAGGGGCCCTATATGGTAATTTGAGATGAAGGAATGAATGAGCTTGTTGAAGCTCCATCATGAGTAGTGGTAGAAGTGTTGTTAGTGGATGGTGAAGTAGATGAGGTAGGAATGAGGACATAATTTAGGCAATAGGTCATATTGCATGAATTTAAGGGACCTAGATCAGATTTGATGGTAATGACTTGACCGATGTTCTCAAATTTGACACATCGGTATAAGGTGGAAGGGACACAAATCATGGCATGAATCCAAAGGAGTCTAAGTAAAACATTGTATTTGAACTTGTCCTCTACAACAAAGAAGAGTTAAGGAATAGTGTGAGGTCTTAAATGGATGTGAAGGATGACCATGCCCAAAGTAGTGGCCATGGTGTCTTTGAAAGAGTTAAGGACCACTGTAGTTTTAGACATGATGTTCTTGGGTAGTTACAGTTGGTCATAGGCATGGAAGGAGATAATGTTGATACTAGCTCCTCCATCAACCATCACCCTTTTTATGTAGTTTTGGTTAATGTATGTGGTGATAAACAAAGGGGTATTAGGATCCTTAGGATGAATAGAGGGAATCCCAAAATCATAAAATGTGATGAGGTTGAAATGGTGAAGAGTGCCAATAAAGGCAACTAAAGTTTGAGGATCATGTAGTTAAACCTCAATAGATTGGAGGGTCTTAATGAGTGTTTGGTGATGATGGGGTGAGGTGTTAATTAGTTATTAAAGACTCATTTTCACTAGATTTTGGTAAATTTGCTTAAGCACTATGCATTGTAAGGATTCAGATGGGTTGGAGGAAGGGACACCCAAAATAGATATCTTGGGTTTTGGTGATGGTGTGTGTGAAAGTGAGGGTGTGTGAGGTTGGTCAATAAATTGAGAGTTATAATGGGATGTCCAAGGGATGGATGATTTATATTTCTCCTTACCCTTTTTTTATGCCCTAGATCAGGTAACCATGTTGATAGTATGGGTAAGGGAAGGTGTTAGACTAGGTGGTTATTTTGGTTCCTCCTCACTTTTAGATGAGAGTGTGAGAGAGGGTATGGTTTGGAAAGGTTAAATGGATGATTGAGTTGATAATGGGATAAGATATGGTTCATTTGATAATATATCATCCTCATATATCAAGTTATGGATAAGATTTTGAAGAGATTTATAGCTTTCTGTATCGTGTCCAGGTGTTTTATGATAGGCACATATTAATTAGTCATTAAACCAAGATGGTGTAGGATGTGAGTTTTCAAATTTATTATAAGGGTTAAATGGTTTGAGGGGTGGTAAGTGGATAGAGGAATTTTATAACAACCTTTATAAGATGGTTGAATAGGATTCAGTCAAAGGTGTTGAGGGTGCCAAGGTTTTGGTTTTAGGAGGTAGAGTGAGAATCCCTTTTGGAGGAGGTCTCACCATGGATTTGAAAGATGATTAAATAATTTTGGTGAGTGGTTTAGGTTGGGTTTGTGTATTTGGGGTTAGATTTTTAGATGATTTAGAAGTTGAGGGTGTTTGTTTGGTTATAGGTAGGAAAGTAGTGAGGGAAAGTTTATCCAAAAATGAGGATGATGAGGTTAATGATTTGGTAGAAGATGTAGGTGAGGAAAAGGGTGAAGGATGGTGAGATAAGGAAATTAAATAGGGAGGATTTAGGGATGAGGTCCCAAGATAGAAGGTAAAATGGAAGGAGGTTTTATGGGTCTAGCTCGAGGTGGAGACTTGATTGGTTTGATCCTTTTGATGGGTGTGATGGGTGTTTGTTTTGATACTTTAAGAGGGGTCAAATCCAAATTCAAAGGTGGTTGAACAATATTGGGATTAGGAAGTATCCCTAGGTTTTTGATGGGCTTGGTTTGGGATATGACAGCTTTAGGAATTTTAAGTGGAGAAAGGTTGGGAGGTTCTCCTAAAGTCATGGAAGAAGGGTTGGTTGGAGGTATGATGGGTTCATAGGTTGAAGTAAGTATGCTTAAAGGTTTGGGTTTTCTTTGATAAGGTAGACCTATATGATGCCAAAAAGTGGCTCTATCTAGGTTGGGTTGAGAGGTGAATGCCAAATTTTGAACCAATCTAGAAAATAGTTTATAGATGGGTTTAGTTTCTAGATCCTTAGTTTTAAAGATTAATCCTTTGAGAGGAGATTAGGGAATGTTCTTTGGAAAGGGTTTTAAATTTTTTGAGGATGAATTTAACATGGAAGGTGTAAGGGAATAGGTTTCCTCTTTTGGAGTGGTTTTAAAAGAGAGGTTGGTTTGTTTATTGATAGATGTGATAGGTGTAAGTAAGGGGATGGATGTGGTTTCTTCCTTTGTTTGAAACTCTAAAGGAATGGTATGTGAGTTATCTTAAATGGGTGAAAAAATAGGTAGATAGGTGGTTGAATAAATTATTACCTCCTTTGGTTTTTCTAAGGAGGTATGGGTAAGTCAATGGTTTTCTTGAATGAGAAAGAGGGTGAGGTGGTTTCCTTGGTTTGGATGTCCAAAGGAAGGGTAGGCAAGTTGGCTACTTAAATGAGTGGGATGGATGAAATGGAGGTTGAGGTAATGATCTCCTCAAAAAGGGTTTATCAATTATTGTATCAATCATATTGACCTCATGCATGTGAGATGATTCAGGTTAGTTTTCATTATAGTTGGTAGAGGGTATATGGTTAGGAAATGGTTTATGAAAAATGTCAAGGGATTAGCTAAGGGGTGCATTGGGATTGTCAAATATTATTTCCCCTTTGTCATTCATGTTTTATAAAATCATTTTTAAGGTATTACACCTTTTAACATCATGTTTTATAACATGTTGGTATGCACATGAATCATTTTCATTGTACCAACTAGGTGTGGGGTGAGTAGTATCAAATTGCTAAGGGGGTTTTATGGGTGGAAGTTGTATGATGTTTGCTTTGATTAGTTTATCTAAAACTAAAGCATAATATTCTCCAATAAGAGTGTATTGTTTTGGAGGTCCATGGGTTTGATTTGGGTTAGGTTGATTGAAATATTAAGAGGAATTGGTTGAGGGGTTAGATTGGTTGATGGTTGGAGGTGAAGCAGTTTTGAGGACAACTGAGTCGGTGGATGTCTTAGATTTAGATGGATTGGATTGATTGGTGGGTTTTGATGATGAGGAAGGATCATTAGATTTAA
This sequence comes from Torreya grandis, assembly GCA_037957365.1. NCBI lineage: Eukaryota > Viridiplantae > Streptophyta > Pinopsida > Cupressales > Taxaceae > Torreya > Torreya grandis. The sequence goes on along the minus strand of JARHVA010002170.1, from coordinate 2,350,606 downwards.
AGGTGTAATTCTTATTTCAAAGTTTTAATTTTCTTTCCTTGATAGATCAAATTTCCATTTTTTGTGCCATGGTAAAGGCCTCATCAAAAGATTGGAAAATTTGAACTTTGAGAGTGGGGGAAATGTGTTTGGCACAACCTTATGAAAATATTTCAATCAATTCAATTTTTGGTAATGAGAAATAAATTTGGTTGATAAGACCTCTCCATCTAGTAATGAAATTAGTAACTGATTCATCATCAAATTTCTTAACATAATAAAGGTTGGTTATCGAAGCCTTTTTAGATATGTTCACCAAAAATTGATCTAAAATATTTGGGTGAGTTGGGTGAAAGTGAAGATGGAGTTATTGGTGAGAGCATTATACCAATCAAGATCAGGTCCTATTAAAGACATGGGGAAATTTTGAAGGAGGAAGGCATCATCATGTGTAATTAAGTAGCATGAGTGGTGAAATTCCTTCAAATGTTGTTATGGATCCTCATTGCCTTGAAATTTGGAAAATTTAGGAAATTCCCATTGAGGTGGATATGATCGGATTGGGATGGATGGGTGGATAGGTTCATTGCATATTTGGTTATAAGAGAGAAGGTTATGGGTTCTTGAGATGGATGATTTGAGATTGGTAATTTTATAAATTAACATATTGACCAAATTGGTTTGAGGTTGGGTAGAATTGATATGGTAGGGTAGGTTGAGTTGAGGTATGTTATATGTAACATATTGATAAAGAGGTTACAAAGATGGGATATGTTTGTGGGTGGTTGTAAAAGGTTGAGATGGTGCCCCATAAGGATTCATGGGTACATAAGATTGAGTTGAAGGGGATACATGACCTTGTGGATTAAGGATGTATTAATAAGGGGTTGTAGGAACTTGTTGAGAGGTTATTACAATTGGAGGTATGGACGTATGAGTGGGTTGGGGTTGAGTTTGATTAGTAACTCATGTGTTTATGGGTGGAAGAGTTTGAGGTATATAAAGTACCAAGTTTTTAAGATGGGTATAAGTTGGTTGGGTGGTGGTGGTAGAAGGAATGGTGGAAAGAGGGGTAGAAGTTACCCCTATGGTGGGTGTGGGATAAGTAACAAGAGGTTGGGTTACCTCCACATTAGATGTGTTGTTTGGTCTAGGGGGTGCTTGATTATGGATCAAAATATTGGATTAGATTTGGGTGGTGGTAGAAAATGGGTTATGGGTGGAAGAAGAAGCATGGCTGACTAAGGGTTGGGTAGAAGTAACACCCACCATAAGCTCATGAGGCATACCTAAAGGAAGATCTGTGGGAGGAATCAAAGCAATTGGGGTACGATGGGCTAATGTGTTAGGATAGTGTTGAAGGTAAATGGGGTTATTTTCAATGAAAGTGGTGAAATTGGTATCACCCTCAATAATAATTCAAGGCATGGTAGGTGGGGGAGAATGATGAGGACCCTCAACCTCTGAAGTATACCCCATAGATGATGAAAAGAAGAGGTAGGGGATGTTTGATGGGTTTTATTCCTTAGTTTTTACCTAGTAAAAACCATGTAAGGAATTGGAAAATAAAAATGAACCTCTCACCTCAAATAATGAGAAAGTAAAGAAAATTTCAAGGTGAACAAGACACAAACTAAAATCACAATTAATCCTAGGATTCATTTTAAATCACTTTTGGCTTATGCCTTAGAGAGTGTAATAAAAATTTTGGATTGTGAACTAGGCACTAAAATACTAAGCTAAGGATGGTTTTAGGTTTGTTATGGTTGTCAAAAATAATTTTCACTAGACCGGTACATGGCTTGGTATTGGGAGATTTCTCCTTGCACTTCATGAACCTGAAGCCAAGTCAAGTCACTTAACCAATAGATACCATTTGTCTAGAGTTTATACTCTGCCAGAGAATGGAGTGGGTCCTCCCCTTGGTGATGAAATCCAAGTAGGATCACCAAAAAGGGTAAGGTGATCCAATGGTTGATGAAATCCAAATGGGCCTTATCTCAAGTATGTTATGATGTTTGTTTTTATGTGAGTGGTTTGGTTTTGTAACATAACTATGTTATGATTAATTCATGATGCTTTAATTAAATAGGTGAGCTAAATCAAATAAGTAAACCATGAATGCAAAAGTTTATTTTATACCCAAAAGGAAATGTGCAGATTTTATTCAATGAACATATAGTAAAGGAAGAAAGGGAACTAGGGTCCCACTGGATGTGCCAAAATTTTCAAGCTAGAATTTTCACTTTTATAACTAAGAAGAAATAAAAAGATAAATTCTATAGAAAAGTGGTAAAATAGACATGGTATAAATGTGTGTATGAACCAGATGAATTGGATGACTCTTATTTGGCTAGGGGAAGATGACCTACATAAGAAATCACTCAAATCAAACTTGTTTGTTAGATAAGGAGGAAGGGTGGATTGCTTAGTTGGGGTTAGATCCAAGAAAACATGAGCTATTTATGGAGGCTATCAATCCACCCTTGTAAAACAAGTTAATGTTAAAAGTAGATGAATGAAAGAAAGCATACATAAAACTAAACAAGATGAATACTTTGCTAATGTAATCTAAAGATCTAATACACTAACAAAAGAGATGCTAATTTAATAAATTAATGGTCTTTCATGTTTTGGTCTAGTCTAGTATAGAAAATGGGAAAATAGGCTTTAATCAATGGTTGGTTAAGTGGTACAAAATGAGGTTTTTGGGTCACAAAGTGGATAGCCATCATCAGTTATGGGTAAACTAACTAGTTATGGGTAACCATCGATAGTTACTTAATGGGACTAGGAATGTTCAAAAAGTACATGCAGAGAAATTTGTAGATCTGGTATAGTTGAAGGTAAAGGTTTGTTTGAGATCTGGTAATGATAGGGTAGAGAGATAGGTGTTCTTAGATAATATTAGAAGTCTGATAGGAAGGATTTTAAAGAGGTAAAGTCTAGATAGAAATATCCAAGTAAAATAAAAGAAGATAGGAATGAAAGCAATCAAATTCTTACCTAATCCTGGAGAGACATTGGTAGCATAATGGTACTTGAGGGAGTTCTTGATGGATTTTGATAGAGTTTCAGCTTGGTGGCTACTAGAGAAATTTATGTGAAGAATATTTGAATGCCTGGAAGACTTGAGTAACTATATGTAGAATTTGGATATTGATTTTTGGATCCATTTTTCTTCTTGCTCGCCTCCTTTTATAAGAAAAAGGTGATGGAGTAAGAAGGATAAGGATGATGAGTAATGATGTGTTTGGGATGTGTTAGAAGACTGATCAGGAAAAAACTATTAAATTTGTCCCTAGATACCTCAGGAATAGTTGGTGATGTGTTACTAATTTGGGGACCTAACTATCAATAGTTAGGGTAACCATCAAATATTACCCTAACTATTGATGGTCGAGTTACCAAGTATAAGTGGGTAAAATGGGTGACAATGTTGTTAACATTAGTTAGGGTGAAAATAGCTTAGTTGGCTAGTAAACTAACCAATGTAATCTAGGGCGAGGGTTAAGAGGGTTAATAAGGTAAGTTAATTTAGCTAAGTGGCTAACTAGACCCAAGGTGAGGTTATGTTAAATGAGATAGGTGAAGGGATTAGTTCAAGATAGGTTATTTCAACTTTATCGATGTAGTCAAAATAAGTGAAAGAGAAGTTTGAGGCATGTTGACAACTAGAACCATGTGTGTAGTTTTCTAGTGTCTACACTCCCTTTCAAGGGCATCAAAGGCTGCCCAAACATTTTTTTGGGGAATTTTCATAACACCGTTTCTCTTTGACTCATGCAAAATTTAGTAGATAGAAGGAACAAATTTATTTATTCTAATTATGATAATTCTAAGTGACCTTTTTATTCTTTTAAAAGCTATTTATTTAACCAAATTTCTCACCACACCTTCTCAAATAGGAAAAAATGTAGACATCTAATTCTTATTACTATTGTGCTAAAATTACAAATATGAATGACATTCCACAAGAACACACAATCTAGACTAAAATCATTGAAATTCTCTAATTCATTTGCATGCATCACGTTTAGGTGTATATTTGTGCTCATGTATTTATAAATGGGTAAATGAATTTTATGCAAGCATTATCTTCTTCCAATTCACTTTGAGTCAAATTATGACCAAGTAAAATGTTCTGGACCACTGAAATGCTCTAATTTTTCATCACACATCATGTGCTTGTGTTGATTCACATCTACATAATCATCACCTTTATCTAATTCAACTCCAATCAACTCATGACCAAATAAATTGATATATTTGACCATTTTAATTAAACATGCAATTGATTTTTAAGAATTGCAAAATACTAAGCAAACCAAATCAGATTAAGAGTTTACATGGAAAATCCTTGAAAATTTATTAAATATATATTATTTTAAATTTATTATTCAAAATATCTATGTCATGACATCAACCATTACATCATTTAAAGGGTATCAAGCATTAGGCATTAATAGAGATAAATATCAAGCTTAAGACCACCCATGCCTCATTAATGCTCCCTTATTTTAAAATATTAATTGATTTATCCTCTAAAATTGAATTAATCCTTGTCCACACATATTGATCTCAAAATGGATGGTCATGGTTGATTCTCAACATTTTTGGAAAAGCTATAAATATATGAGCCATGGCCATAACTTTTAAACTTTAGTTGTGTAATGTTATTATGCATAAATAACTTCAAAAAAACCAAGATTTTTAGTGAAAAAAACCTATAAAAAAAATATTTATATAAAATATTCACCAATTGCTCCAAATTGACCAATTAAGGAGCCAAAGCCATTAGTGTTTAAGATATGATGGGGCCAATCATCCAACTGTATTGACAAAGACTTGGAGTACTAAATTTAGGCATAAGCACATTTATTGATTGTCTTTGAATGAGAACCACTATAGAAGGTTATTAATTGTCTTTATTTCCTTGTTAGTTTATTAATTTCATTGACACCTCCCTTCAAGGGAGTGGGCTTAGCATGTTAGGTTATCTTTGATTATTATTGGTTTTCCTTACTAAAGCATGAACTAACCTACTTTGTAATCCTACTCTATACTCCTCACCCAAGTATTGGTGAAAGTATAAGTGAATATAGTATGATCATAGCCTTGAGTATCTTGAATGTGCTTTAGAGTAGAAATATAGGTAATCTAAGCTTATGATTGATGTAGATTATAGTATGCATAAGTAGGGTACATCAATGATTGATAACCTTAATTATGCATAACTTGTTCTGAGTTTGAATGTGTATTTTACATCTAATTTCCATCTAGTGGTTAAAGGGATAAAATTCATGTATTTATATAATTTTGATACTTGTGTGAGTGATAAAAGATGTCTAGGCCAACCCTAGGAGGTTCTAGTTTTAAAAATATATTTTTTGGGGAAAAATAAAGGTAAAAGACATTAACACCATTTTTGGGACATTGGTGCCATGTGGCACTAACATCCTTATAATGTCTCTAGTGTCCAGATGGTAGAACACTAGGCATAAAGTCTAGGATTAGGAAATGAGGGTCTAGGACTACTTTAGGGCTGACTAGGGATGCTTATGGCCTGCATGAAGATGGATAAGTGTGATAATAGTCTCCAGGATAGTATAGGGCTAAGCTAGGGATAGGTCATCTCGAGTACCACTCTTAGCACTCAAATACCAATTTTACATGATTACATATCACTTTATAGGATGTCCATGCTTTTTTTTGACTTCTTATTATTGGGACACCTATTATCTATGACACTCTTGAGGTGGAGTCAAAGGGATGGGCCTTATCCCTATGGTTGACTAGTTTTAAGAGATATTTTGAGGGTTTACATGTGAGATTGTTTGATGTGTATATATCTACCATTTTAGATATTTAGAAGTCAATTATAGGCCTTGTGACATCATGTGTGCTTTTTTATAAGTTAGATGGCAAGGTGTCATTGTATGTGGTCACCTTATGTCAGTCAATTTTGGAGTAGTGTGATTAATATGACCTAGGGTCGATGATTTATGTGTATTAGTGATTTATGTGCCTCATTATTTTATTATGTAGTTGGATCTATGAGAAATTTCCCATGTATTAACCAACTAGGTTACCCCATGTTGTCGATGATAGTGTACCTTGTGTTCTCATATGAGACATGTTGTACCACATACTCTAGCATTATAGACTGTTACTCATGGTGACATTGTATGGAAGCCCTATGCAGATATTTTGGTTAGTTTTCTAACTTAGCCTAGAGTTTCTCTTAAATTATCATGTGTTCATATTATTGGACATTGTATATGATGAATGGATCCATATCATATTTCTCACCTACCTAGATAGTTTGGCTTGCCACATCCAATGGCTCATATAGTAGTGATTGAGTATTAGGTGCATCATGCTAAAGATCTATAAGTAATGGGGGAACATGAGTACCTATGGATGTACCTATGATTTCACCATGGTGATCGATAGGTTAGACTAGTCAGTGATGATAGTTGAGATCAATGAGAGTTACTATCAAGGAAGTATCAATTATAGATATGGATATGGTATAACCTAATATTGAGGATGTATATGTTTCTATTATTAAGCCATAATAGGTTTTAAATTTACCACTATGAGCACTACAATGATATAGACATCGATGGGTGGTAGTGGGTACACAAGAAGAGGTAGTTGAGAAGGGAAATACTATAATCTAGGTAAGATAGAGTTACATGATAGAGCATCAAATCTAGAAGGCTCCATGATGTGCTTGAATTCTTGTGTTTGGTTTTATATCACCTTGAATACATGCTCCTATGTAAGTAATTGGAGGTCATGCTAATATTGAAATTGTTGTTGGAGATAGCATTGTTGGTAAGTGTTTTTAATTGTTTTGAGTTATAAAATAGATGACTAGATATATAGTTGTATATATATTTGTTTAGATAGATGTTTGGATATTTTATATATGTGTGAATCTAATGTACATTTGGTTTTATTGGATACTAGTGATGAGAATTTTATATGGGGTGCTATAATATGATCTGCACATCATAATATTTTGGATGGTTTACTATCACAACATGATACTAAAATTATGGTTGATTCTATTATACCATCTTCCCTAGATTATGTTAATTGGTTTTAATTGGTTGGTTTGGTAGAATATGAGCTACAAACATAAGGATATTCCATGTAGTTACCACTTAGAGTAGGATATGGAGAGCTAAAGGCATGGAAGATAGTATTCAAGGAGTGAACTACTCATATAGTGACAACCAAGTAGATAGCAAAGGTATAAGCCCAAGTTTCTAATATAGAGGGACATATTGATGGCATTCAATCCCATATAGATTAATTATAGTAGAATATTCACATGGGATAAGTTTAGGCATCTATATGTAGGGTGGCTCATCTACCAAATAGACATGGTGGAGCACAACCTTAGAGCTATTGATATTATTGTACTTATATCATGTTTTATTGTATAGACATTTTATCTATGGATATATACGGCTCTACATTTGTTTTGTTATATTTATCATGTATATCTATGGATGCATATTTTCTTTCTAGCACATGTTTTAGTTTATGTTATATGTTATGATAAAATATATGATGTGTAAGATTATTTTCTATAAATTTGTGAAAAAATGCATGGTTAAAAATAATGATATGAGAAAATACAATCTAAAATGTGTAAAAAGGAAAATAAATTTAGTACACACTAAATCAAGATGGGAAATGTGTAAAACATAAATAAAGGAAATAATTATTAAAATACACTTAAATCAATATTTGAAAATTTTGTATTACAAATTTAATTGGTATTAACACATTAAATAAATCTAAGGGATGTAAAATATGTAAATGTTTGAAAATAAATAATATAAAACATACTAAATCAAGATAGAAAGTATGTAAAATATATCATAATATAAAACACACTCAAACAAATAATTGAAAAAAGTGTGAAATTTGAAGAGAGATTGAAGCTTAAGATAACATAAATACATAATAAATTATGATGGGAAGTATGCACGTGATCTATAAATCAAAATGTAATTCACAAAAAATCAAATATTTAAGCATGCAACACAAAATTCAAAGAGACTTAAGATGTAAATATCAATATTGATAGTTATGTTTATGACGTATCATGGTATGGAGGTGTTAGGAGTGTACTATGAGGAAGGCCTAGTCCTATCTAAGGTCTTACATTAAAACTCATAAAAGAGAAACCAATGAGGTAAATGATAATATTGGGAATATTTGTATGTAATTATTAAATATTTGTGAGAAATTATTGGCCCTATCTAAGGTCTTATATTGGAACTCACAAAAGGAAACCCTAGGTATATGATCATTTAACAAAACATATTCATCAAGGAGGAATATTGGGATTGTTTTAATGAATTAAGGAGTATAAAAATCATGACATATGTGTTTTTAATAAAATATTAGTAGACATGAGGCATACCAAATAAATAATAACACACTAAGAGTATAGTGGATGCCAAATGTAAAAAGTATTTGTTTACAATATGCACAAAATTTTATGGATAGATAATCATAGTAATAGAATCAACTCACAAAGTTTAATTATACTATAAAACTAAAATAGACCTACCTTCCTACATCATGTTCACCATTTCTCATGACCCATTATAGAGTCATTAGTCTATTGTGAAAATTGGGTACTTGTGTGAAAAAATAGGTAGCACTATATATGATTTTGAAATATCCTATCTCAATATATTATCTTACTACACCCCAATGAACCTCAGATATATTTTGATGCCAACTATGGTGTTTGAGATTTTATTATAAATAGGAGATGTTCTTAGATATGAATCAAGTCTTTAAGTGTGATTTTGAATTTTGAATGTTTATTTTTGCCTTTTGATCATTGCCTTTTATTTAAATGATTTGGATTTTAACTTTTTATGGATTTTTTTAATTCCTCCTCCATATGGATTTGGAATAACCAATCATGAGTGATAAAAGGTAAAAACACAAATTAGTTTTATGATTTGGTTGTAGGAGACAAAATGCCTAGATATATTAACATATATTGCTAAACAATTAGTCTTGTCTAAAAAATAACATGTGATCTCAAGTATTAACATTATGTGTGATTAGTATGAAAAAGGTAATAAAGGGAAATATATGGAGATCAAAAGATATCTATGTATGTAGTGATACAATGAGAGGTATGACTGTTAATTGATCATATGGTAAAGATAGGATAATCAAGGGATGTGGGTTTATGAATCATGCCACATTAATAACTATCTTGCTTTTAAATGACATAAAAATCATAAGACAAAGGATTTTAAGAAAAATTAAACCATGCATAATAATTTAAACCATAAAATTAATGCATGAGATGTTAATCAAAATATGTGAAAGAGAAAAGAAGATAACCCATGAGACATAATAAATAATAAATAAGAAAAAACTAATATCCATATATATTCATAAATCAAATCCAAATCATATAATAATGTGATAAATAATATGATAGAACATCATGATGTGTTCACAAATATTGATAAATCTCATAGTAAATATCATCCATAACATCTGACACATCCTTGTCTAGTTGAATTCTGACATTATTCAAAATCTTATCAATCTTTGTAGAAGGTCATGAAAATACTTCCTATCATATCATCTCTATAGATAAGGTAGTGTTGACATGTGTTTTAAAATATGCAAAAAAATTAGGCTCATCTTGTATCTTTCCTCTATTTAAATGATATTCTAAGGAATCTCCCTGAGGTGTTTGTCTACCGGGTCATTGCACATTTATCTTTGCTAAGTTGGGTGTTGTGAAACTTCCAATTCAAGAGGCCTATGTTGGTGTGAAAATTAGTTTTAGTATTTTATAAGTACTTGAACAATGTAAAAATTTTGTGTTTGTTGTTTTCATTTTAATATGAGTTTTGTACGTGGGTTTTTAGGTAACAAGGTGCATATTAATCTCACATTAAGTTGTAACAAACTAGAATAAACAAACACATTTTACAATTCACCCAATAATAAAATTAGTGATGTAGGGTTTCATTAAGTGTGCATGTGGATGATTTCAATTATGATTCATTCCATTGATTAAGTATTCAATAATGAAATAACATAATTGAGAAAGTGAAAGAAATATTTAAGTATCTATTTCAACATTAATTAATTTCAAACCCTAAATTTAACCACTTGATAAAGAAATAATAAAATATAGGGAAAAGAGATAAATAAAAACCCTAAAATTACAATGGAAAAACCAAGATCATGAATGTAATTACTCCATAAACCAACTATTAAGATAACCAACATGCTCATAATTCCATTTAAATCCAATGTAAGCTCTAAAGAGGATCAGATAGAGAGAATATAGCCACACCCACCAAATACCTACTCAAAATGAAGTAGATAAATCCCCAAATCCTTATATTAATAAAATATTCATCATTTTGATAGACATTTAAAGTCTATTATATTCATTCTTGTAAACTTTTTATAATTTTATGGCATGGGAGGCAAAGAGGGAGAGAAAATAAAAGACAAATTTAGAAAATAAAAGTGTTTGATTGACAAATTTCTCTTGTAGAGGAGAAATTGCCAACCCTCTAAGAGTAAAATAGAGCCATTATATAGATATTTGGTATTTCCCATGGATAATTTTCCCTCTAAAAATCTTAGGTACCTCCACTAATGTCCTTAGCTACCTCCCTCTCATTCCAAATCCCTCCAATTTCAATATTTACAATCAAAATAAGGCCAAAAAAATAACTAAAAAGGTCATTTAAAAGCTCTAAATAGTTTTATAGGTCATTCAAATAAAAAGTGCTCTTAAACTAAGAGAATTAATTGAAACTAAGACCATCATGATAACTAGGGTAGAGCCACCTTTCCAATAAATCAAACCATTTTGAAAATTGACTCTAGATACTCAAAATATTGTGAGAAAATGATCATCAAATTAAAAATGAGTCATGTAGACCTATTCAGTTTTTTAATGATCTCAGGTTCTTTTTGAACATTATTATTTATTAAAATCCTAGTTTAAAGTAGAGTTTGAAAGCCCGAATATCACTAGGGCACCCTTGAAATCTACCACAAGACCTATTTAGTCTTTAAAACTTTGAATAGAACTACAAATTCATTTTGGACATCAAAAACACATAATCAGTCTCCTTACCATTGATTATAACTACCCTCATTGGTGGCAAAAGGATTTTGAAGTGCCCAAAGGCCTAAAAACCTAGGCAAGATTTGGATTAAAATTTTATACTACGGGATTTTGTTATTGGCAAGCCCTTTGTCATGTTTTATGTTAGTTTTAGGTGGATAAAATCCTAAGATATGGCTTGTTATCAAATTCGGTGGGCAAAATATTGATTAACATTGCATAATGGATCAAGGTTTAGAGTGGGAAAAATCTTGAAAAAACATGTTAAGCATGGAAGTGGGGGGTGAAATCCCAAACTAACTACACTAAGACCTATACAGGGCCTTGAGCATTTCACTTAATAAATATACACATACCTAGGTATACTTGGCATTCCAATTAACATTGCACTCTAAAATTTTAAAAATTGACACATGCCCCCTCTCACATGGACTAGGAAATTTTATAACCCAACATTTTCATGACTTGGTTATTTAAATTTTTATTTGATTTTTAAATAATTCAAATGAATATTAATTAAAATTTATTAAGTTAAAATGTAATTAATTAAATTTTAAATAAATTTAAAATTAAATCAATTACACTTTAACCAGCTTAATTTTTAATTAATTCAATTAAATTTTTACATTTTAAGTCCAAACCAAATTAGGTTTTAATGAAATTGGAAGCCTTAAAACAAGCTTGAGCATGACCAAATAAATATGATTAGGATTACATATAATAGAATGGATAAAAACATGAGGCTAACATCAAAGGCAATGAGTTTTAACCCCAAAAACCTAATCAAAGAAAAAGACAAAAAAATTACTTGAGAAGTGAGATTTTTTGGAGGCAAAATGGAGGCCAAGATGACATTTCTGAGAGAAGTGCAAAATATTGAACTTGCTTGAAATAGCTTAATGAACATGATGGAACTAGTTTTGGAGGTTGAAATGGTATGAAACTTGAAATTTCCCACTAGAGAAAACTAGGGGACCGAGGCAAACTAGAGAAACCCTGATTAAGAGGCCTAGTAAGTTGGATAAGTAACCTCATAATGCATTTTCACTCAAAGAGAAAAACATGAAACTTATTCTCATGAGGAGATAAAGAGGATGAGATAGGCTATATAGGTTTAATAGGAATGGAACTAAAAATGGAACCCTAAATTAGTTTTAGGGAGCTAAGAGAGATAAGAGGAAAGAATTCCATGAGAGTGGAAGTACAACATAACTTCATTATGGGGTTAAGTGTTATAAATATAACTTTATCATCTATACTTGGTTATCATAATGGGATAGGTTTCAGGATCCTAGGGGACATGAAAATTGAGATGACCCCATAGATCAGGATAAGAGAGTTGAGAGAGATAAAAGAGCTAAGATTTAAATACAAATTAGGAGGTCATAACTCCACTTTTATGCTAATTGTAAACTATAAATTTGACTCATACAGACATGGTCTCTTTAATGGCAATGGTTTTAGGTCTTAGTTCAACATGAAAATTGAGATAGACCACTAAGTAAATTTTTATTACTAATATAAATGAACCATGTGTGTATACAGGTTTAGATAAAAAGGTGAAAAAAATATGTTCCCTAATTCTTAAAAGAATTAGGGCATGTTGTGAAAGCAAAAATAAATGCTGATTTTGCTAGAAAATACTCCTATGTATTTTGAAATTGTAGAAATGTGTCTAAGAACCCAAATTATCTAATTAAGACTACGCATGAAACATGAACATATTAAAGAGAGGAGAAGATGGGAATGGAGAAAATACTAACTTAGACACTCTCATTGATCAGGTGTGTTTTTGTGAGTTAATTTATCACTTCTTGGAACTTACAAAGACTAGTTAATATATATATGATCATCAGGTTAGTGAATATTAGCTTGAGAATGTTTCTTTGGACATTAATCCACTATCAAATAAGAATACATATCCTTAATGGAGTTGCCTCTGATCCCACTCTAAGCCTTTCTCCACTACCAACTAGGTTAGAAAGTTCATGGTAAAGTTGCCTGAATCACCCAAAATCAAGTTTTTCAATAAATTGCTCATTTCTTTTCTTTTCTTGTCTTGATTTATCAATTTGACTCTAATTTAGGGACCACTATATCAAGAAAAATGTAGGAATATATATTATTCAACCTATATCTTCTCTTTAGTAGGTTCATATAGGCAAACCCAAAAACCATTAAGATGTGAATTATGTGCTTGGATTTGAGAGAATGTCCTCATTAACCAGATTCAGAAACATACAATAGATAAACCTTAAAAAATAATTTAGAAACATAATATAAGTCCATGAACTACTCAAATTATTTATGCACCGTAAGCATCACTCGAGCTACATATGTACATGCCTTTAGTTCTTCATTATTTTGAGCAACAGGGGAACCTATAGGGCAAAACAACTAGATTAGACCAAAAAGAAGCAAATAACGACGTCAAACTAATAATAAAAAGCAAGAAAAAAAATAAATTAAAACTAAACTAACAAATAAAGAAGGAAATAAAATAAAATCATGAATGGAACAAGAGACTATTTACAAAAACTTTCCAAGCTAATATAAGCCTGGAAGTAGAGTTTGAGGATCTACCCATTGATAGGCAATGGGACATACTTGTTAGTTAGACACCTAGTACTAGATGTATTTATGCTAAATATTTAGAGAAGACTAGTAGAGAGTCTAACAAGGGGACATTCAAACCTATGAAGGTATTTTTCTTTTCACTCATACATATTATTTCAAGAGACCCTACTTGTTATATTTTCATGAAAATCACTCAAATCTCTAGCATTTAATTCATCAATATTATCTTAATTAACTTAAAAATAAAATTTAGGGTATATTCTAATAAATACCTCTACATATTCACTAGATAGTGGTAAGGGATAGAGATGGGTACCAACACATACCTAAGTAACTTGTTTGCCTAACCTAGTATTAAAGTGCCCTTGAAAGAAGCTAATTTTCACCTTAGCCATATAACTCTCAAACCCTTGAGTCTTGGTGATGTGAATAAGGTATTCAATGGTGCACTTTGGAATTTAATAGGTGGGTTTTGCCACAACATTGACCTATTCATTTTTTTCTTCAACACCCAATGGGCATCCACTTTGTTTTTTTATTATCAATAAGTTTCTAGTTTGGATTTCAAAGCAAACGTGTGTATTGAGTAACTTAGAATGGTGATACTTTCATCATAATAACTTGTAGCATTTTGAGTTTATCCTTTAAAATCCCAAGCATTACATATAATGAAACCATCTTGGGTATATCAAGAATGTATTCTTCTGCAATAAAACATTTGTTCAACTCTTCTCATGCTAAGGACCTTCTTGTTTTTTCATTTATAGTGTAAATAGGTGTTTGTTTATCCTAAATCATGGCATGATCACTATAAAAGAACATCATTTATTTATTTTCACTCAAGTAGTTGTATCTTACCTAACTAGTTTCAAACCCAACCACCTATGTTACTAACAAAATCTATTGGTATCTTCTTTTTATGTTTAAACTAGTTGTTCTTGTACCTTTATATACATGGGAAACACTTAATAATGGAGTGACTTAAAATGCATATAGGAAATATTCCTCATTTATCTGATCTAACTCATCTAATTTTATTTTTATTACATGATCATTACATTGATGAAGATACTCTCATAATTTTATACTTTTCTCTCAAGAACATAGACACTAAGCTCTAACTAACTCTTCATATAGAATATAATTTATTTGGTTGTATTGGGTGATCATATGATTCATATTAAGCTCTTTCTTAATCCTAATTTTATTTTGTATTCCCCTCTATGGGATCCACATGTGAGATAAGTCTATTGACATGTAGTCATTCAATGTTCTAGACTAGTCTCTACTTAGAAGCATACTAAAGGCATCAAGTATGTCCACTACCTAAATGTCAATGAATTTTCGCACCCTTGGATTAGATTATAGCTGCATTTTAATGTGTCTCAACTCACCTCTAACCTTAACTTATGATTTTTAAAGCTGAATGACCTTCATATTTGACTACATCAAACCCAACTATTGGCAAATGGCCTAAGACATCACATTTCTAGAAGTACCTAAATACACCAAACAATTATGTAATTTTTTGCCAAAAATATGTATTATTAGAAATAAATGGAGTTTTTTATTTTTATCTTTATATATTTTAACATGCGCATAATTTTTTCTATTAGTTTCTTTCCCTTTAGGACTAGACAATTCTTTGAATAACATGTAATTTTGGTTCAAGATTTGAATCAAGTCAAACATCATAATATTGGCTTTAGTTTTATTTAGGTCATCTATAATATTTTATCTATGTTTACTTGTCTCTAATGGATTGTAAATTTATGGAGGATAAAAAAAATCTTGTGTTGATATGATTTAGTGGCTGTTGTGAGTGGGGAGGGATTGTTTCTCTAGTTTTCATTAGTCAGAACTTGAGTGTTATTAGGAGGAGCAGACATAGATAATAGGGTTTGAAACTTAATCCTAAACTAGTAATTATTTCTCCTTTGAAATTAAATGCATAGACCTCATCCAAGTTATCCTCTAGTTCATTTTTACTTTCAAATGGAAACTCATAAGTCTCGAAGACTAGGTTTGTTTTAGGGTTACTATACATTGATTAGAGTTATTTTTAGGTGTTAAGACTAGTTTTAAGTTGTCCATCTCCTTTTGGAAGATATTTAAGGTATATATGAACTCTACATAATAAATTTCAACATGGTTAGTGGTATTATGTATCCTACACTATGTTGGTAGTGCTAAATCAACAAGGTTTACCACATTAAAAACATTATTGTTGGTATTCTAGTTGTTGTTATATAGTGGGCTACGTAAACCTCTATTGTTTGGTCTCATGTTCCATTATTTGTTGGTTATTTAAAAGTTAAAATTTATGTTTAGTGTTAGGTTATTTGGGTTTAGTTTGGTTTTTTGAGGCACTTTTATTCACAACTTAATCATATCATTGGTTAACCTATGAACCATCTGCTACAAATTAATTACTTCTAAGTTGACACCAACATTATATGGATTTCCTATTCGCAGTTGATAAATATGGTTTCAAGATGATTATAGGAAGTTACGAATCCATTTGATAAGCCCAAATACTATGAATGAGTGACCTCTCCTAAGGAGTAAGGGAAGATGTGTAAAATGACATATTTATGTTGCACTTGTGATCAAATCAAAACATTCTTAAATGCTTGAATGTGATCTTTGGTTAATTGAATCCCATTAGGTATATACTTTGGGTAGAATTTATCAGGACTCTTTGATAAATCATGGTAATTATTTAAAACATTCATAAAGCATCCACTTGCACCACGCCAAGTAGAATTAGATACCATTGGTGGGTTTTGAGGGGTAATAAAGAGTTTGATAAAATTAATTTTAGTAGTAGGCAAGTTACTAGCTGAGTGTACTTATTGAGTCTTGGATTTCTATTTGTTTACGTTTTTTTTTATGATTTCTATATTCAAGGAACTCAACATCAACTCATATAGATTTTAACCTAGTGGATATACTTGGATTTTCAGTTTATCTTTTGAAATAGATGGGTGTGGGTAATGCTTGTGAGTGTTTAAGTTTAAATTTTTCCAATATAATTTTATTTATATGTTTTTTCTTAGGTTCAATCCCTCCTTCTAGTGCCAATTTTGTTGACATGTGTCTTAGAATACACCAATGTTCTAGGCTCACCTCATGGATTGACTCTCTTGAAATAAGATTTTATAGAATCTCCCTAAGGTTTTTATCTATTGAGTCATGGCATGTTGATCTTCACTAAATCAAGCATTGTGATAGTTCTAATTCAAGGGACCTGTGTTGGTGTGAAACTTAGTTTTATTATTTTTTGGGTACGTGAATAATGTAAAGAGTTTATGTTTGTTATTTTCATTTAAATTTAGGTTTCATGTGTGTGTTTTTAGGTAACAAGGTGTATATTTATCTTGCATAAAATTGTAATAAATTATAAAAATTTAGCATGTTTTACAATTTTCCCAATAATTAAAGTAGCATTATAGGGTTTCATTTAAGTGTGTATATAGTTGATTTCAATTGTGATTCATTCCATGGATTAAGAATTCAATAATGAAATATCATAATGGATAAAGTGAAATTAATATGTAGTTATCCATTTCAACATTCATTACTTTCAAATCCTAAATTTAACCACTTGATAAATAAATAAATAAATATAGGAAAAAGAGAAATAAAAACCCTAAAATAATGATGGAAAACCTGATATCATGAATGGAATGACACCATACACTATTGATTGATACAACCAACATATTCATAATTAAATTCAAATCCAATTCAATCTTTAAGGAATATTAGATAGAGAGAATACAACCACACCCACCAAATACATGCATAGAGTGAAGCAAATAAATCCCAAAATCCTTATATTAATCAACAATTCATCATTTTGATAAACATTCAAAGTCCATTATATTAATTAACATAAAAACATGGGAAGTGAAGAGGGAGAGAAAATAAAATACAAATGTATAAAATAAAAGTGTTTGATCGACAAAATTATCTTGTGGAGGAGAAATTGCCAACCCACGAAGAGTAAAATGTAGCTATTTGATTTAACCTTTTAGGGTTTAACTATATAAAACCTATGTTTAGATTAAAGGAATAAGATGTCTAAATTAGTTCAATAAATTACATTAGATAGTCACTAATTTATTATATAATTTTACCTTCTTTGAATTTATAAAAATAACAATAAATAGGGATAAATATAAACTTGTGCATGTGTTTTTCAATCTTGTTCCTACATAAATGAAACATAAAGCTCTATATTTTGCCTAGAAAACTTATTTTAGTGTGTAAACCCTAATCCTTCTTAAAATTATGGAATGAAAAATAATTTTGTATCCATTATTATGAAAGGTTGGACATCCTCAACACCCCACTATGAAGAGAGTTGCCTACATACCAATACTCCAAAGAGGGATCAAGCCTGATGTAGTTATCCCACCTAGTGCTTGATGCAAGTGCAAATGAATACTAGAATGAGAGTGGACTTGGATGAATTTAATGTGCTTGAGATTTGAAATATTTAAAAACTATACTTAGGTATATTATACATGGTAGTATGTAGAATTAGGGTAGAACAAGGATCAAATACCTTAATTTTGCTCAACTTATCTTTGGCTTGATTGTGCTTTTACATCTATTTTCCATCGAGTGAATAGAGGTCAATTAGACTTGTATTTATAGTGTTCTCTTACTTATGGAGATAATAAAATATTCTTAATCTGACCTTAAGATGGGCACACATTTGAAAAAGTATCTATTGGGAAGATCTAGGGTTAAGAATAATAGTGCCCAATTGGGGACACTAGCACCATGTGGTTGTAGTATTCTAAATGTGGTGCTAATGTCCACTTGGTAGACTAATGAGAAAGTTGGGTTGGGATTTGAGATGATAGTTTTAGGACTATGTTATCTCATTTTAGTTGAATTTGGTCTATTTAATGAATAAAAAAGTGTGTCTAAGGCTCTAGGATAGGTCTAGGGCTGAGCTAGGAATAGGGTAACTCAAGCAACACTCTTAGCATCTAATTACCATTTTTAGGTAATTACATTGCCCCCTCTTGTGTTAGTAATGAAATCAAGTGAAATGACTAGTATAAAGTAAAAATAAGTGTATATGGACTTACCTTGAAAGTGAACCCTATATAGCTAAGTTTGAGTATGTGAATCTACATCTACATATGTGGAACATGATCCAAAGAAATGTCTTACAATGAAACACATAAAAATCAATCCTTAATTAAGAGATGTTCAAAATCAAAAGACTATGCTGAAATAAAGTAACTAAGTAAAAGCTGAGTAAAGAGAGAGGAAAAGAATGAATACACCTTATTGGGTATGCAAACCAATGCATGAACTTGGTGACAACATATGTGTGTGAGTGTGCATAGTGATCATATCATTGAATAGTTTGGATTGAGTTAATGGCTTGTTAAATCCTCATTTGGGTGGCTAAAGAACTCAATCTAGTTATGACTCCATAATTTCCCACCCCTATTCAATAGATCTTGATCTCTATAAATAGCTTGGATAAGAATGTGTGTCTAACCCTCTCATATAGGCGGCTAAAGAACTCAATTAGCCAATGAATCCATAATTTTCCACTTATGTTAAGTAGATTCATTTGTAATTAAACTACATAAAGTGGTGAAATTAATATAATTAAGTAAATATAATTATGTATGCCAGCTCCATGGTCACTTGGGTATATTAGGTAGCTTTGGGCCACTCAAGAATGCCAACCACTCTAGATGGAGTAAGGCATAAATATGGTGGCAACCTAGAATGTGATAGCAAGAGTATACAACATAGAGAATGACATGGAGTTTTCCATTCCATCTAATCAACCTATGTATAACTGAGTAATATATAAATTATATGACATGCACATTCCCCCAATATGGTATCTGAGTATATTTAATCTAAACTATGTAATAGCTAAATTTGTGTATCTAAACTGAATGTAGGAGTGATCATGTTATGCATGGTGCCCCTAAATCTAATTAACTATTATGAATATGAGTTTAAATGAGTGTATCTAAGGAATATCTAAACATAACTATCAAACATGTGACTATATCTATGCAAATTTGTATTATACCTAGTGTACTAGTCTAAGTAATCTAAAATGTCCTAAATCTAGGGCTACTAGATAGTATCACCATGTAGTGGATAGTAGTTCCCTATGGAAGTAGTGTCCCAATCTAGGCACTAATGTCTACCTAGTCTAAAATTTGAGTGATTTAAGCTAATTTTAAAGTTTCTATTTTTCCCTGTGTCTACCTTGTGCCTAACTTTTGAAACTGAATCTCTGTGCTAAAATTTATTCATGAACAAAAATTAAGAGCGTGATCTCTATGACAAAAACTATAAATGTCCCCTCTTTGGAGGGTAGTTTTTAAACCTATGTAATAACTATCCTCAAAAGAATTATCTCTACAAAATTTGTTATCTTGAGCATATATGCAAAAATGAAAATTTGTTAGGCCCCTATTTCACCTCACACATGCCAATTTGCAATTTTAAAACATAAAAAAGGTTATAAATTTTCATTTTTTCATGTAATGGAACTTTATTCTTATAAATAATTATTTTCAAGTGGTGGGAATCTTTTATTTCCTTTTAAAAGGGCAAAAAAAGACTCTTTTTCCTCTCATTTTGCAAGATAATACAAATTTAATATGAATTCCATACATAAGCATTAGGGGTATAATTTTTATGGCATTATAAAGATAAATCATGAATTTAATTTTGATTTTAGGAGCTAAAATCCCTAAACTAGTCCTCTTTGGTACTTCCCTTATTGGCACAAATAGACTTGCCTATAAGTTTTCTAGTGGTACAGACTATTGAGGAGAGGTACAAATATCAATTTTGGGGTGAAGAAAGTAGACGTAGAGGGATTAATAATGACATAAGTGGAACATAAATTATATTATCCAATATCATGAACCTTTCAATTTAATTTAGGTCAAATTTTGTTGCCTTACAACCAAGAAGGAAACCAATTTTTTTCAATTTCTTCTCACCTAGGTAGAGTTTTAGGGAAATTCAACATGTTCCAAAATATTAAGGATGTGATATACATTTACATGGTCTCCTTTAGGTTTTATTCATCTATTTTAGGGTCAAAAAAATGTCTTAAACTCGTCTAGTCAATCTACAGTAGGCATGCTTGCAAGGAAGAGTTGTATGGTCATGAAAGAAGAAGTTAGCTTCAAGTTTTCAAGAAAATGGTTTTTTCAAGGTTCCATCTAGTTTTTTTTTCATGATTTTAAATAATTATTCTCAGATATTCTTCAAGTTTCATGGCTAAGAAACCCATCTTTGTTCTCTAAAAATGTCTCCAAGGGTCTTATTTAGCATTCTTTAAGGAATTTTTACAAATTTTAAGGTTTTTTTAGAAAACCAGGTTTCAATTTACCTCTCTTCCCCTCCTATAATGACCTCCAAATTTAAGTGGAATAATGTTCATGTGTTCATCTTTGCATACTCTCCTCATCCTAGTCTTCACATGTTCCCATGCTCTCCTTTCCCACCTCCACTTCACTCACTCCCATCTCACTATCATATAAAGATTTACCACTATGTCCTCACTCCCTTTTCACCCTCCTTTCATGTTTTCCCTCATATTTCCACCATCCTTCATCAATACCACCCTTCATCCCATCTCCATCATTTATTCTATCACTAAGACCATGTTTAAAGAGAGGAAAGCATCATCAATCATGGTCAAGGGTCATTTTTAGGCAATCAAAGCATTAAAGCATAGTAAAATGATGACCTACAACAAGAAATAACTTAGTAAGTATAGCTATGAAGATTCAAGATCTATTTTAGTGAGACAGTGACCTTTATAAAAGGCTAGTAGGAGCAAACAATTCATGGTGTGAGGTGTAAGTCACCATTGAGCTAGCAAGGACAAATTAGACCTTAATTTTCAAGCACTAATTACAGTCAAAGGAATAATTTACACAAGATGGCATAGTCAAGTATATTCAAAGTTAGAATGAGGTTTCAAGGTTACATGGTACTTTCAAATGTTACAATGAAGCATCAACTAAAATTATTGTCATGAAAAGGCAAAAGGTGGAGATCACCATAATCCTCAAGAGCATGGGTAGGAGGAGTACATGTCACATACAATCATGGTTATGGGATGAATAGTAGGCTTAGGAATACACACTTACAACTAAGTATGTGAGTATGCTAGATGGAGACCCAGTCAAGAAGATAAACCATGATGAGTAATGAGAACCCTTCAAGGAGACTTTTAGGGTTAAAAGTGATCATTGTGCATGGGGGAGATAAAATTAACATAGGATCAAAAGTTTTCAAATTCCTAAGCATTAAAAAACTAACCTACAGTGCCAACTAAACCCTATAAGCCTATATTTTCACTGTGTGAGGGCCTACTTTGCAAAAGGAGGACTTTTCCATGTATTAAGACCAGTTGAAACATTAAAACACAAATGAACAGGGAGAATAAAATCCTCATACATGACTTAATCAAGATTTTTAGGGTTTATGAGGTTTTAAAGGTCATTATGTAGACCTAAAACCATCAAATATGAAGAAACACAATCAAATGCTAATGGAGGGTTTTGAAGGTTTTCAACTATCAAAACATGAAAATGGAAAGAGGTTGTGGACCTAGAAAGATGCTAGATAAGGAGAATCTCATGATGAATTCCATGAAGGACCTTAGGAGATGTTATATTACTATGAACATAAGAGAAAATGATACTCAAGTGCACCTACAATTCACTATTCATATACTCAAGGTAAGCTACAACTAGGTAAGGGTTTGATGACCTAAGAAACCTATCAAGGAGGTTGAGAGCATAGGGCACTACAAAATCACCTTGTAAATTAGGAAGGATTAATTTATTCAAAGGATATAATAGCACAAAGGCTATTTTTCACCTTATAACCAATGCATAAAATGATACCCTACATTCCTATGATGAGAACCTATAGGAGGTACTGTCTTAAAAGCTTACTTGTTTAAGGTACTCTTAGGAATTCAAATAGGTTTTTTGACCTAAGAGGCCTAAGTGGAATTGAGAGGACCATATTAATGAGGTGAATAAGAGGTAATTGGAAACATTCCAGATAGAAAGGGCTTAATGGGAAAACTAGTAACCTACATCCATGCTATACAGGCCTCTAGCCATCTAATGAAAGGGTTTTCCATACAAAGTTTTATTTAGGCCTTCTTGCTAGTGTAGTAGATCATGATGGTTATGTGAGTTAAAAATAATTAGAATTAATTATTTTTGAGAAAATGATGTTTCATATACCCAATGTTATATCACCATACATCAAAGGCTTATACCTACAACCATAAGATACAATAGTCACACCACAGACATGAAGCAATAACAAAGGTGAGCAGTAGCTATAAGGTTATTTCATATAAATTATGAAGATTTTTAGGAATAAAATGATGAAAATATAATCAATGTTTTGTGAGGGATCCATGAAAGGACAACCTACAGTCAAGAACATTAGACATCTACAAAACTATGCATAAGAGAGGCCTAAAACCTTGTATAAAGGAGTCACGTGGCTACATGGAGATGGGTAAAAACTTTAAAAAAATATAAATATATTATAAAAATATATTTAATATATAATGGTCACATAACATGTTCAATCCTAACCAATTCCCACTTACATCAGTGTATACTCAGTCATAGGAGAACCTGTTTGCCTTGTTTGATGGTCAAAGTATGCTTAAAAATAGGGGTAGAGGAGTTTTCCAAGTTATTGAAGTGAATTTTGAGATATATAAAGGTTATTTTTACCTTTAATAATCTAAAATCCACGAAAACACTTTAAAAACATGAAAAAATCAATCAAAAATGTAGACAATCAATGCACAAAGGGTCAATTTTGGAGAAAATTGAAGATTTTGGCATCTACAGGAGGAATTTTTGATTGAAATTTGTTAAACTTTTTCATCATGAGTTTTATAATAATATTTAAAAGTTTCATGTCCATTTTAAAAGTGGATATATTCATTTTTTTATCTCAAACCATAGCATATCCATTGGAGATCACCATTTGAATAGGCATCGTTCTGGAGTGTCATGGAGGTTTCTAAGTCCAAGTAAAAGTTTGAAAATAATGGGATATTTTTTTTAAATCATAATCATACCTTTAAAGAGTTTCATAACTCCAAATGTTTTTCAAATCGTGCTCATACAAGCTTATGCAGGTAAATAAGCACATAGGTCAAAAGGGCATTTTTTGAATATTCAAGAAAAATGTGGTTTCAAAGTGTTTTGATAGCATGTTACAGGTCCCATGATGATTTTTTTAGGATTTTGGAGGAGGGGAAGAGTTATTTTCATCTTGGTGAATTTGTTCACTTTTTACAGTTCTACACACCTTTCCAAGCCTCTTATTTAGATGATCGTATTATTCACCACGTGTGGAGTTTGTCCAAAAAATCTTAGTATTTTTTGAGTAACCATATGTAATTATAATTAATGAATAATTTATATAGTTTTAGGAGATGTGATTTATGGACAATCACTAAGAGCATAGGTAGTCTAGAATGCAGTCAAAACCCTAGAGGCAAATTTCATTCAAATGGTAACTTTTCATATATATTTCATGGGAATCCAATATTTTTATGGATGTAAAAGGGATCAATTTGATATGTAGAAATGGAAACAGTTCAATATTTGGAGTTTTTTACTTCACAAATCATCATTTTGAAGATTTAGCTTCAAAACCCTCCTAAACCCCTAAAAAAACTAGTTTTGTGAAATGTGGATTTTCTTACCATAAAATCATCATGGATCAACTTAAAATAATTTAAAATATAAATTAAACTTAGATAGTATTCCATAAATTCCATTTTTTCATATGGAGATGTATGGATCAGGGTTTAAATCATGTTTTTTGCAGAACAAAGCATTTAAAATGAGTTATAAGGTAGTTCAGTGGAATCCAATCATTAGAGATTGAATATTTGGTTTTTTTATTCACCTTAAAATATTCATATTTTTATAAATATTCTCTTAGGTTTCCTTACTATCTCAATCAAAATGGCCAGTCTGCTAGAAAATGGAGTAAAATAGGCATAGTCAACCCTATTAACTGAATGGAGGGGATTTTCTCATCAGAATCACATATCTGGTGGTGATGAAAGTTTTTCCAGGTTTAATTCAGTGTTTTTTTTAGGTTTCATGGCTTATTTTTATAGGTTTCATGGTGTCCAGATGCATATATTAGCCTTTAGGCCTTTTTGGCCTAATAGGCCTAGTTGATCAAATGGTTGAGCTTGAGATTAACATTAAAGTGGCTATCAAGGAGTTCAAATTGAGTTTCAACACTTCATATCTACTATTCCATGAAGATAGCATACACTTTTCATCCTTAAGAAGTCTCTTTTCATGCAAGTTAAGGCTATCTTGGAGTTGACTAATCTTACACTTCAGTTTATTAATTGACATGTTCATGCATATTCCTTTGTTATCATGTCATTCAAAGCTTTCAATCACTTCAAACTCACTTCAATATTTATTTAAGACATCACAAGCTGGCATATAATTTCATACAAAGGATTGACTTGTCAAATATGGGCCCACCACCTCCTTTCTATGCCAAGATTGAAGACCATGCATATGTTGGGGAGTTTGAAGATATTTTAAGGAGTTGATTAAATATTGTAAAAGGATCTAGTCTTTGGTCAACTAACCAAGACTATTTCTTATGAAAAATCAATTTCACATTGGCTATAGTTAGGTTTTGAGACATATATATTGGCTTCTTCAAGCCATTTTTCATTATTCCTAGAGCTAAAGAAGAAATGGTATTCTAGACCATACATCAATAAAGGAGAATTTTTTTTATTTTGCATATGAGTTTTAAAAGAGAATATAATATAATTTATTTCATATCAGCACATAAGTGGGATTATATCCCATTTTGGTAGGTCCCTTCCTCACCTATTGCTTTCTATCTCACCTCCTGCATGTCATTTGAAGAGGTAAAAAAGGAATTTTGTAATCCAAAATTATTTCAATCCTTCATCTAAAATACTTATGATTAGGGGAAATATAGGAATTTTTTTATTTATATGCATACATTAGTTTCAACTTATTCTAAAGGATATAATCAATTTATGTGCATCACACCATTAGATAGGATTTCCCTTCAACTTCCCCTTCCCCTTTTCATCCCAAAATAACAATAATTTAGTTTTAATAGATAAATCTTAAGGTAACCAGCCCCCTCTAGATGTTCTTCTCAGTACAGAGTCACCCACACTCTAAGAAGTTCTAATTTTATCATCTAGAGTAAAGGTGTGTTTTTCACATCTTCAATTAGGGTGCTCTCTATAGTGATAATAGTCACTCTTTATATTGGTCATCTATGATGAGTCCTTTTAAAGATACCCATAAAGATGAGATTGCTAAGTCTAATGGAATAACAAATTGTGTGCCATATACAAGTGAATGATGAGTAGATCATGTTGGTGTATGTATACTAGTGTGATAACCCAAAGTGAATAAATGAGTTGATTGTGCCAGTCATCACCAAATTTGGTAACTATTTTACTTAGAATATTGTTGATCATCTTATTCATTGCCTTTGCTTGACCATTACCCTATGGGTAGTATGGTGTATATAATGTGTGTCAAATTTTGTATTTGGCACATAATTTTTTCACTATTTTTTTGAGGTTCCATTATCTATAGTTATGTCTATTGGGAGACTGAATTAGGCAATGGTATTAGTCATGAGAAACCAATAAATATCCTCTCCCTTTTTTAATTGTAATGGGATGGCTTTTACCCACTTTGTAAAATATTATATGGCTGTGATAATGAATTTGTGGCCTCTTACAAATTCTATGTTTATTTTACCAATTAGATTAAACCCCCATAACATGAATGGCCATGGTGATATGATATGTTGAAGATGTTGCAAAGGTACAAGGTGCAAGTTACCATGGTGTTGACATTTGTTGCATAATTTTTCATATTATTGACATTTTTTTCCATCATTGGCCAATAGAAAACTTGTTTGATTAACTTATGTGGCATTGCCTTAGAGACAAAATGACCACCAAATTAACTATTATGTATCTTTCTAATAGATAATTTAGCTTAATTGGCTGTTAAACATAAGATTAAGTGTTTATCAAAATATATTTTAAATAAATCACTTCCAATGATGACATATCAAAGAGGGTTTTGTTACAATTTTTGTTTTTCATTCTTTGTAAAAGTATTTAGAGTGATATATTTACTCAAAAAGTTGTATACATTGGAAAACCATTCAGATGATGTTGAACTATGTGTGGTAAGTAGGACTATTAGAGTGATAAGGTCTACATGGGATATTGACTAAGATTGTAATCATTTAGTTGTGAATATAACTTATTCTACATCCATCTCTATAGGGATAAATGATGCAGCACATGTCATTGCATCAGCATGATGGTTATTTGCATGGGACGTTCTCATAGATAATAAAATTGAGCCCGTAAACACTAAACCATGTTCTTATAAGGAGTCAGATGTTCTTATTTTATTTGGTAAACATATGTGACATGATTAACAATTAATTAGGATTCCCTAAAAAGTTTTATTGATTTTATCTTGAGAACTTGAGCTTCTTTAAGTCCTAAAATGAGATCTTCATAATCTATGATATTGGTAATGCATGAAAAATTGAGTTAGTATGCAAGAGGTATTTTATATCCCAGAAGATCAATAAAAATAATTTTATCCCCAAATCTAGATGCACATATAGAACCATCAAATATAGTATCTATGTATCTACAGTGGTATTTAATGATGTGAAATCATCTCTAAAATCATCGTTAATAAGATTTGAAATCATCTCTAAAATCATCGTTAATAGGATTTGAAATCATCTCTAAAATCATCGTTAATATGATTTGTATCTAGTAATGGAGTTATTGCCAAAAAAAAATTTGATTATTTGTCCTTTTACTAATTTTTGTAATATGATAATGAGGTCAAATTTTGTAACATAACCCATTTAATAATACAACCCCAAAGATGTATTTTTTACATGAGGAACTTTAAAATATTGACCTTGGTAATTATCTGTGTTTCATTGTTAATCATGTAGTGATGAAGTTTATAAGTAGTCAATACTAATGCTAAGCAAAGATTTTAAATTTCTAGATAATTTTTAAAATAATAAAATAGTGTATGACTGATGTAGTAAATTGTTATTTCTTTATGTTGGTCATCGTGTTGTGCTAGAAGTGATCCTAGTCCATGATATGTCACTGAAAGGTAAAGTATGAGTGGTTTACCAGGTATAGGTGGAACCAATATAGGAGGGTTGAGTAAGTATTGCTTAAGTGTATCAATCTCTCTTGACATGTGAGGTACCACTCAATTTTCACATCTTTTTTAAGTAATCTAGTGAATGATTGGGTTTTATCTATAAGTTGTGCCATAAATTGATGAATTTCTTGAATTTTTAACTAGATGGACCGAAGTTATTTTATACTAGTAGGAGGAGGCATATCCATGATTACTTTGACCTTCTTAGGGTGAAATTCTATGTTGCATTGAGATATAATGAAACCCAAAAGTTTCCCTAAGGAAGATTTGAAGACACATTTCTTAGGGTTGAGTTGAACATTGTATTTTTTGAGTATTTAAAAAATTTGTTTCAAATTTATTATATGTTGTCACTCTTTTGATTTTGCCAACAAATCATCAACATAATCTTTGACATTTTTATGAATGAGGTCATGAAAGATATGCATCATAGTGCATTGGTAAGTTACATTGGTGTTCTTTAATCTAAATGGCATAACTATGTAGTAAAAGGTGTCCCATGGTGTGGTGAAATAAGTCTTTTCTTGATCTTATTTGGAGATCTTGATTTGATTATACCCAACAAAACCATCCATAAAGGAGAGCATATTATAGCCTAATGTAAAATATAATATCATATTAATGTTTATTAAATGTAAATCATATTTATGACCTGCTTTTTTGAGGTCCCTATGTTCACAATAATATCATATTTATCTATTAGATTTTTTATTTAACCTTTTAGGGTTTTACAATCAAAAACCTATGTTTGGTTAAGGGTCTGAAATGTCTAAATTAGTTAAATAAATATGGAATAATTAAGTACTATTTTTTTGTGATTTTTACCTTATTTGAATTTTTAATAATAGTAATAAATAGGGATAAATAGATACTTATCTAAAAATTGACTATCATGGATGATATGGGTTATAAAATTTGAGATCTGGGTAGTAGTCTATGTAGTCAATAGGATTTTGGCATTCATCTGCTCACTAGATAATAATGCCCAATTTGGATAATAGTTCCATATTTTCATAGTGTCCTTAATATGGCACTATTATTTTTTGGGGGATCACTTAAGCCTATGTCTTTATGTCCTATTCCTACGTGACCAAAACTTGTAGCTCTATGTTGTACCTAGAAAACTTGATTTGATGTGCAAACCCTACTCTCCTTACAAGTATGGAAAGAGAAATAATTTTGTGTGTGTTAGTAGGATGAACTAGACATCTTCAACACTCAATTGTGTAGAGAGTTTCTTACATACCAATACTCCAAAGAGGGATCAAGCTCGATGTAGTTATCAAATATAGTGTTGTATATATGTGTAAGTGAATGCTAGAATGGTAGTGGCCTTGGATGCCTTGAATGTGCTTGATATTTGGAATTCCTTAAAACTAGGCTTAGGGCTATTATAAATGGTAGTATGTAGAAATTAGGGTAGAATAGGTATAAAATACCTTGATTTTTCATAATGTTTTCTTTGGTTTGAATTTTTTTGCATCTATTTTCCATCTAGTGAATAGAGTATATTAGACTTGTATTTATAGGCTTATTGCTTGTGTGGATAATAAAATGAGCTTAGGACAACCTTAAGAGGGGCACACATTTGAAAAAATATCCTTTAGAAAGAGATATGGCTAAGGATATTATCATTCAATTGGGGACACTAGCATCATGTGGTTGTAGTGTCCCAAATGTGGCATTAATGTCCTCTTTGTAAACTGCTAGCAATTTGGATTGGGATCTAAGATGATAGTTATAGGACTATGTTATGACTAGTTTTCGGTGATTGTGGTCTATTATATAACTAGAAAAGTAAGTCTAATGCTTACAAATAGGTCTATGGCTAGTCTATGGATATTTTAACTCAAGTGACACTCTTAGCATCCAATTACCACTTTTAGTTGATTACATTCCCCCCTACTTATGCTAGTAATGTAGCAAAGTTAAATGACTAGTATAAATCAAAAATAAATGTACCTAGACTTACCTTGGAAGTGAAATATGTGTAACTAAGTTTGAATATGCAAATCTAGGTTTGTGTATGTGAAACATGATCCAAAGTAATGTCCTACAATAAAATATTCAAAAATTAGTACCTACTTAAGAGATGACCAAAAGCAAAAGGCTATGCTGAAATAAAATAAATAATTAAATTTGAGTAAAGAGAGAGGAAATGAATGAATACACCTCATTGGGTATGCAAAGAAATGTATGAATTCTGGTAATAACCTATGTGTGTGAACTACATTGATGGCTTGCTCAATCCTCATATGGGTGGCTCAAGAACTCAATCTGGTTTTGACTCCATTGCCCACCCCTGCTCAATGGATCCTAATCTTTGTGGATAACTTAGATAAGATTGTAAGTTTTTCTAACACTCTCATGTAGGTGGCTCAAGAACTCAAGTGGGCCATGACTCTATCATTTCCCTTGTGTGAAGTAAATTCATCTACAACTATACTATATAAAGTGTTAAAAGTATCTAACTAAGTTAATCTAACTATGTATTAAGCTCTATGTCCATTTGGTAGGAATATTTGAGCCACTCAATAATTCCAACCACTATAGATTGAGTAAGGCATGAATCTAGTGATAACTTAAAATATGATAGTAAGTTTATATAACATAGAGTATGACATAGAGTTTGACATTTTATTTGGTCAACTTGTCTAAAGTTGAGTATATGAAAACTAATGTGTCATGTACATGCCTTTAATCTAGTATCTAAGTATATTTAATATGAATCAAGTATGTAATATCTACACATGTGTAACTAATCTAAATGTGTGAGTGATCATGCCGTACATGATGCCACCAAATCTAAATAAATGATAGGAATATGAGCTAAAAGGAATGTATCTAGGCTAAATCTAAACATAATTTCCAAACATGTGACTATATCTATGTAAATTTGCATTATACTTGGTGTACTATTCTAAATGATTTATATTATCCTAAAGATATGGCTACTAGAAAATAGTACCATGTAGTGGATAGTAGCACCCTATGTCACTAGTGTCCCAATATAGGTGCTAATGACTACCTGGTCTTATTTATTATTGATATGGATTGAATTCTAAATCTATATTCTATTTTTTTTCTAACTTATGTTGATCATAGTCACTCATGTTATGTTTTTATTGATGTTAAATAGAGCATGGGATACTAGTGCATAAATGATAAAGAAGTTAAGTTTGATAGCTTAGAAATCATATGGTATATGTAATGACAAAGAAGAGGTTATGAGGCATCCATAGATGTCTTGGTGAAGTTTTGGTGTGTCAATTGATCATTTAGAATGAGAAACATGCATATTATAGCTTAAGATAAGCTAGACCATCACTACATATCATGAAAATATGAGTGATCCAACAAGTTTATGCATTTAATATAGGCACTCAAAAAATCAATAATGGTCAAAGGTTTTCATAGAGATGTTGTCTATAGTGATAAGAAGGTACCTTAAAGATTTGGAGTCTTAAAGTGTTTTCTATATTGAGATATAAATCTTAAAAGTTTCTCTTGCATACTGTATTGAACCAGAGACCATCAAGTTTAACTACGTTAAATTCTAGGGTCAAATTATCTAGATAGATCTAATGGTCAGCATTAATTGGATCAAGATCTAACGGTGAGTGTTTAATCTGACTAGATAATGATTCAATGGTGCACATGATCTTGTCAAAATTGATCTAATAGTGTGTATTTAGTCAATATGTCAAAGATTTCTCATAAGATGCATGAGGCTACCAAATGATGGAAGCTCATTAGATTTAATAGGTCAATATGCACAGAAGGCACGATGGGCTGCCAAGTGGCATAATTGTGAAAGAATATATCAATGATCAATAGTGAGCATTAAAAGATAAATATCATGCCAATCTAAAGAGATCAATGGAGTACATTTATTCAAAGTTTCTAGGGTGAATGATATGAGGTCAAAGTGTCTGATGTTTAACATCTTCTTAATGACTATTGAAATTTGAATATTCAAATTAATGAGAGAAAACCTATCTATAGTTTTTTTAGCTATATCTTTTGATCTAGGATAAATTTATTGATGCAATAAAAATCAAAGGTGTAGAGGACTTTAAGGTACATTTAGAGAATTTAGTTATAAGGTCTAAATTTTTTGAAATTCAATGATATAGATCTTCAAAGTTTACTATTTGTTCATTTATAGGGTTATAGTTTACAAAATGTTGTTTAAGCAAATTGTGCTTTAGCATAAGAGTGTTTCAGTAGGAGTAATCACTTGAAGATGTCATAAAGGTCATATGGAGTGGACCTAGGTATTTGAAAGTGATATTATGTTCTTAATTTACTTGATGAAGTGTTAAATGGGTGAATAGGTCTACATGAGACCTATAAGGGCTATTAATGCCTAATCAAAAGGCATAGCTGCTTAAATGTAACCCATTAATGTTATGGCCAACCTAAGAGGATGAATTTGAGTTATGTATTATAATTATATGTCTTAAAGGTTAAGGAACCTATAATGGCCAACCTATATGTTAATAGGCATGAAGACTCTATAAATTTTAGACACCAAAGCAATGGTTTATAGACTTTTGATTATGAATATGTTGAGAGAGAAGAAGATAAAGGTGAAGGAAAGAGATCAGATTGAGTGTGATTAGTGGATAGATTAAAGTATAGAATAAATTAAGGATGAACAAAGAAGACTAGAGAGATCCAAAAGGGGTGTTTAGATGCATAGATTGTATGAACAAGTTTGAGTGTGTGTCATGAGTTGAATTAGAGGTGTTATACATTTTTTCTCCAATCATAGTGAAATGTAATTAGATTTTAGGAGCTATTTATTTCATAGGTGTTGTGTGGGTGCTCAAAATTTAGAACAAGTGTGTGCTTATTCATAGCTTAGGGTGGGTGCTTCTTGTGAAGTAGGTGTTTCACTAAAAAAGTCTCATGTTTTTTATCATCTTATAGGACAAGTAGTCCATGTGTTTGCAAGCTTGAGAGTGGGTTTTATTCCCTGAGAGGGTTTCCTACATAGATCTTGTGTTATGTGTGTGATCTTACTTCATTTTTATTGTTCATTTTTATGAACATCTTATATACTTTATGAATTCTTGTGGTAATTTATTAGTAATTTAAAAGGATTGAAATTTAAGTTATAAATATCTTAAATCATTGATTCACCCCCATTCTCAGTGATTGTAGCTCTAATAATTACTATTAGAGTAAGACCTTAATTGTAAATTTTAACAACTTAAAGGTGATCCAAGGTAAAATATGGAAATTCAACAGTTGCAAGGTTTATCTGCAAATAAATCACTATTTTTTAATGGGTCAAATTATGCTTTCTAGAGTACAAGGATGAGGACATACATTATGTCTCTAGGGTTTGATATTTGGCAATCTATAATCACACTACACCAACTACTCCTCCAATTAGTGGTGCTAATAAGAAATTGAGTGAGAATAATTTTAAATCAATGAATGATATAATTTATGGTCTATATGAGGCTAAGTTTACCAAATTGATCCATTATAAGTTTGCCAAGGAAATTTGGGTCAAATTACAGACTATCTATGAAAGAGACTCTAAGGTAAAACTGACTATGTTTTAGACCTATCAAATTAAATTTGAAGGTCTCAAAATGAAGGAAGAATATATTGTGAAATCTTATCTTCTTAGGGTTGATGAGGTAGTAAACATGATTAGAGGTCTTGAAGAGGAGATTGACAAAACTACCATAATACAAAAGATATTGAGGATACTTACACTCAAGTTTGATTCAAAAGTTTTTGTTGTAGAAGAAAATCATGATCTCACTAGGTTAAATATGGATGAACTAAATGGCATCCTATGAGATGAGATTTGATGAGGAAAGACCTCCTAAGAAGGAATTAGCCTTCAAGGTGATCAAGGATACAAAAACCAAGAAGAATAACTTAAGCCTTGAATATTTTGATCTTAATGAAGATCAACTTAAATACATGATTGTAATAAAATTCAATGTAAGATCAAGTAAATATGAAGTAAAACTTCCTTTCAATTTTTTTTCATGTGGTAAAGTTAGTCATTTTATAGCTAGATGTCTAGGTACAGACAATTCTAAACACAAAGAAGCTAATAAAGAATCTTATGAGGATGAACACAAAAAAAATTGAGGGTTATAGCAAGTATATAAATTTCTTCACTAAGAAAAATGGAAAGGATGAACCATACAAAGTCAATAAGAGCCTTTACCATGAAGAATAAATCAACTCATCTATAAAAGAATAAGTAAACACATCTAATAGTGATGATTATTTTTGTAATAAGTACTTGGAGACATTGTTCATGGCTCTTAGTGATAATGAAGTAGAATTTTCTTTAAGAAAATATTTATTTGGTGGAGATAGCTCAGAGGAAGAAGATGAAAAAGTCACTCTTGAAGATAAATATCTAGATACTATGGAATAAATGAAGATACTACAAAGAAAGAATAGAAAACAAGATTCCTTAATCAAATCCTAAGAGAAGCAAATTAGACTTTTTGAAGGAAGGTTAAATAATGAAGTCAAGGAGCATGATGAGATCACACAATATCTTGAAACTCAAGTTTGTACTCTTAATTAAGAATTAAAGAGTAAGGATGAAGAATATATCATGTACCAATCAGAGATAGAGTCTTTATAGATGAAACTAAATCAATCTATGAACAAATATATAGTTGATGAATTAGATAATAAGGATGAATTTATAAATGCTCTTAAATATCTAAAGATGGAGAAGAAAAAGAACAAAGAGATGATTTCACAAATCAAGGACTATGAAGAATAATTTAGTGTGTTTGAATCAAGAATGAATGATGACACTAGGGAACATGAAGATACTATCAAACATCTCAATGGTTAATTGAAAACTATATCTACAAGCCTAAAATCCAAATAATATGAGTACTTAAGTTATGTGATTAAAATTTAGTCATTAAAAGTTGAGTTAGATAAAACATATTATAAGGTGAAGTCATTTAAGTTTGAAAAGAGCTCAAATGATCTTGACAATATTCTGAGAAGTCAAAAGCATGAAAGTGATAGAACTGGTCTTGGATAGAAAGAAGAACAAAAGCATGTAACTCAAGACAAGATAGAGGATTATGTGAACAAGTCCAATCATACTTTTAAGATTAATCATTAGTTAACGAATGAAGGTATTGGTAGAATGAAGACAAATCAGATCAAACAACCAAATGTTATGAGGTATCTAAATTTCAATGGTCATTATTACTCTTGTAGTCAGTTTGGTCATAGGTCAAAATATTGTAAAATATCCTAAAGGAATTAATTTTCATGTAATTATTAGAAATACAATGGTAATCATGAATAACAACATCACTCAATATATTCAATAGGATCACAAGAAAAGAATAAAATCTTTTACTACAAGTGTCAATGATTTGGTCATATTGCAAAGTTTTGTAATATCTTCATCAAAGGACCAAATGATCAGGTACATAATTATTAAACTTTAAAAACATAAGGTATGTACAAGTTGAGAAACCTAATTTGTTTCAAATGTCATTAGAAAGGTCACATAGCAAGGTTCTGTAAGAATAATCAGTATCCTATTTCAAATATTATCAATCCTATCATGAAGAGGAGTCATAGTGAATGGAGGCCTAAATAGCTAAATGAAAAATAGGCTCAAAGTGGAATATTTTCCATGTCATAATAGGAAACAAGTTTAAGTATCAAGTAACAATCCTTATTTGCCGAAATGGACAAGGAAATTAAGCAAGATCTTGAGACAAAAGAAAAGAATAAGGTTGAGAACTCATTCAAAGTCAATCTAAAGATGAGTAAGGACTAGAAGTCAAGTAAGATCATGGAAATATGGGAGTCTCATAATTTTTTGGATATTTAGTCCCTCTATGACAAGTGGGTGTCTCTACATCGACTTCTTAGGAGACATTGTTTATTATGGATAAGCAAGTATGTGTGCTTTAGGTGATGATGAAGGTGATAATCAATATAGAGCTTTAAGGTAAAGGTGTTTTAAGTGTTTTAGCAGACCTATTTCATTAGATCATGGAGTTAGGGGGAGCTAACTTAGATAGTTTGAAAGGATTGAATAAGTTTTACATAATGTAAGCGGGAGAGTATGTGAAAGATTCTTTAGTCATGATAAGAATGTGAATATGTTTGTTATATTTGTGAATTAAAGAAAACTAACATGATGAATTGATCAAACCAAGTCATGTATTTTGACAATGTATTAAATCATCATGTATAAACAAAGGGGGATCTTTGTAAATGGTTAGGTCATAGTATCAGAGAACTATGTAGTTGAATCTAAGAGAAAAGGTATTGAATCAATTATGTTGTTTCTTCATATAAGATATGTTTGGTTAAGAAAAACATTGTGTTTTGAGCATGTTTTAAAGAGATCAAAGGTAAGATGTGGTATGCATAGTGTTAGGGTGAGATTTCTAAGCTCTGTGAATAGTTTGATAGGTCCAAGGATCAAAGAAATCCAAGTATATATTGGTTCATGTCAAAGGGGGAGTAATTGATTCATATGATTGAACTTATATAAGTATCCTGAGCATCTTAAATAATATTTGAATTCATACATGATGTTGAGGAATGTTTTTTGGCATGTTGAGGAAGATACCCATTTTCATTAATGTCAAATGGGGAGAAATATCATAATGAAGGATTTCAAATGAAGTGATTTCTCAAATAAAGTCATTCTAAGGGTGTTTTCCATCAATGAAAAAGGGGGAGATTGTTGAGCATGGTCATTGATGTTAGTTTTTCATTGATGTCAAAGAGAGCATGAGATAATAGTGCATGAATGACAAAGAAGTTAAGTTTGATAGCTTGGAAAGAATATGGCATATATAAGGATAAAGAAGAGGTTGTGAGGAATATATATATATGTCTTGGTGAAGTTCTAGTGTGTTAATTGATCATTTGGAATGAGAAACATGCATATTCTATCTTAAGAAAATCCAAACCATCACTGCACATCATGCAAATATGAGTGATCCATAAAATTTGTGTATTTAATATAGGTACTCAAAAAGTCAACATTGGTCAAAGCTTTTCATGGAGATGTATTCTATAGTGCCAAAATGTTACCCTAAATATTTGGAGTCTTAAATTTTTTTCTAGCTCAAGATATAAATCTTCAAAGTTTTTCTTACAAACTGTGTTAAACCAGAGACCGTCAAGTTTAACTATGTTAAAGTCTAGGGTCAAATTATCTATATAAATCTAATGATGAGCATTAATCAAATCAAGATCTAATGATAAGCATTTAATCTGATCAGATAATGATCCAATAGTGCAAATGATCTTCTTTAAAGTGATCCAATAGTGTGTATTTATTCAATATGTCAAAGATTTATTAGAATATGTGTGAGGCTACCAAGTGGTGGAAGCTCATTGGATTCAACGGGTCAATGTGCACAGAAAGCATGTAGGTTTTCCAAGTGGCATGATCATATAAGCATATATTAATGATCAATGATGAGAATTGTAAGATAAAGATCAAGCTAATCCAAGGAGATCAATGGAATACATTTATTCAAAGTTACTAGGGTGTATGAGATGAGGTCAAAGTGTCTGATGTTTAACATCTACTCAGTGATCATAAGCCCACTAGTGTAAATCTCAATCCACATAAATAACCATCAATGTTTATAGGTGTTTGATCATCCTCTATAGTGGCCTATGAATCTATGTCAAAAATATGAATATAAGCCTCTTATAAATTGATAGGTAGTGGTAACTAGCCTATGATAATCCAATCATCTATCCTATATAAAGATGTATATACTATAAGAGGTTGTTCCTATATGATCAATGAAGGTAAATATACATGTAAAGGTTTGTCCTCTATCATTGGAGAAGGTAACTATGATCAAATAGGATGGTACACTATCATTAGTGAAGGTGTGTGTATTGTAAGATGCTCTAAAAGTGATGTATGAATAGTCTTAATAGAATCCCCCACCTCATAAGTATTCATTTTCTTAATGGGAATATAATAAGTTGGGGTTCAATGAGAACATGAGGTGTCTCATTAGATGATGTACTTAGTGTAGGAAGCTCCATGAACCTTCAATATCTGAATGGTTGATTATCTATTAGACATGTGTATAGGTACCCATCATGTAAAAATTTGACATATCTATGGAAATTGGAAGGTACATCCTCCATGACATGTATTCAGGGTCCCCTGAGTAGAAAATTATAATTTAAATGGTTCAACATCCCATAAAAGTTTGTAGATAATATTTTTGGTCCCACTAAAATATCCAATGTGATTGATCCCAATGTCTATTTAGGAATGTCATCAAACCTTTAGATGTTCTTGTATGTTTTATAAATATATGTTATGGAAACCCCATGGTTTTCAAAAATGTAATATTACATATATTAAGTCCTAAACCACTATTGATGAAAACTTGTTTAATTGTTTTGTTGTTGATTTGAGCTTGAATAAAAAGTGACAAGTTTTTATCAATGACTAATTGTTAAGGTAAATCCTCTTTGGAAAAAGAATCACATCCTCCACATATTTGATAGTATTCATGATAGATGAAAAATAGGATGGATTAGTATCACAAGGCATATATGTGTGATTAAGTGTTTGAAAAATAATATCTTTGAAGATTGTTACTTTTTAAAGTAATTCCAAGCTAGATATTTTAGCTAGCGTATTCCTCAATTGATCCACAATATCAAATTAACTTTCCTAATATATAAGTGTTGTTGTGTGATGTGGATGAGGATGGAGGTTATGGTTACACTACTCTTTTATAAGATGAGGAAGCACTATGTTCTACCTAGTGATAGCTTGAACTATGAGATCTACTATTTCCTAGGGGCAAGTAGTAGAGGTGAGATGAGAGTGTAGATAATCAATTGGTCTAGGTGGAGTTGTAATAAAGGATTCCTCTGATCCCTCTATCATCTATTAGTAACTAGGGGTAGCTCAAAGTGATCCATATATCAATTATTTTTAGGAAAATGGGGCTCACATGATGGAGGACCAATATGTGAGACAAGCTTAGCTTGAACTAAATCCATGATAGGAGTAACATACATGTGTACATTTATATAAATAGTTGGTAATAAACATGCCAATTAAAGTACCAATATTTATACCAAGAAATTAAATATGCTTATGTTATGATAATTGTGTTATCAATCTATAGATTTAGACTCGGTAAGTGCTAAAAATGTCAACCCTAAGATTGTCTAGGGTTAGGGTTTTGGAATCTAGTGATTTTTAACAATAATTTAAATTAGATGTAGAATAAATTGAAACCCTAATGTAAAATGGATTTTAATTAGCTAAGTTGTCTATATATATATATATATATATATATATATATATATATATATATATATATATATATAGAAGTATTCCTCCCAAATTTATTGCATAAAATTTGAATGAATGCAAACTAGGGTTTGATGCAAGATTTGAAGTAAGACAAGTTTAACAAATATTTTAACCTTTTAGGGTTTTATAATGAAAAAAATATGTTTGGTTAAGGGGGTGAGATGCCTAAATAATTTAAATAAATATGCAATAATTAAGTATTTATTTGTTGTGATTTTAACCTTGTTTAACTTTCTAATAATAACAATAAATAGGGATAAATAGAGACTTATCTAAAAAATAATTATCATGGATGATTTGAGTTCTAAAATTTGAGATGTGGGTATTAGTCTATGTCATCAACATGATTTTGGTATTCATCTTCTCACTGGATAGTAGTGCTAAGTTTGGACAATAGCAGCATCCATGTGTAGTGTCCTTAATATAGTGCTAATGTCCACTTTGCAAGATTAATCTTATTTTTTAGGAGCACTTATGCTTGTGTTTATAAGTCCTATTCTTGCATAAACAAAACCTATAGCTTTGTGTCATACCTAAAAAACTTGATTTGATGTGTAAACCCTATTTTATTTACAAGTATGGCATGAACAATAATTTTTGGTGTTAGTAGGATAGATTGGACATCCTCAACATCTCAATGTGTAGAGAGTTGTCTACATACCAATGCTTTGAATAGGGATCAAGCCTGATGTAGTTCTCCCACCTAGTGCTTGATGTATGTGCAAGTGAATCCTAGAATGAGAATGTCTTTGGATGCCTTAAATGTGCTTAATATTTGAAATGATTGAAAACTGGGCTTAGGGTTATTGTAGATGGTAGTATGTAGAAAGTAGGGTAGAATAGGGATAAAAATACCTTGATTTTGCACAACTTTATCTTTGGTTTGAATAGATTTTACATCTATTTTCTATATAATGAATAGAGGTAGATTAGACTTGTATTTATATGGTTATGTTTCTTGTGTGGAAAAGAAAACAAGCTTAAACCAACCTTAGGAGGGTCATACATTTGAAAAACTATCCTTTGGGAAGATCTAGGGTTAAGGATATTAGCACCCATTTGGGTACACTAGCACCATGTGCCTGTAGTGTCCCAAATGTGGTACTAATGCATTTTTGTAGATTGTTAAGCAATTTGGATTTGGGTTTGAGATGATAGTTCTATAACTATGTTATGACTAGTTATAGGTGATTGTGTTCTACTAAATGACTAGACTAGGTATTAATAACTACATGGTCTAATTTATATGTGATCTAAATTAATTACTAAACTTTTTTTCTTTTATGTGTTTGCCCTAAGTCTGATGTTTGAAATTGAGCCTGTGAGCTGAGATGTATATATGAAAAGTAATGTAGAATATTGATCTCTATGACAAACCACTTTGAATGCCTTTGGGAAGAGATTAGGATAAGGACAATATCACCCAATTGGTGACACTAGTGCCATGTGGCTATAGTATCCCAAATGTTGTATTAATGTCCTCTTTATAGACTACTAAGCAATTTGGATTGGGATCTAAAATGATAGTTCTAGGACTATGTTATGACTGGATGTAGGTGACTATGGTCTACTAAATGACTAGATAATTAAGTCTAATGCTCAAATATATGTCTATGGCTAGCCTAGGGATAGGTTAAATCAAGTGACACTCTTAGCATCTAATTACCATGTTTAGGTGATTATAGTTTCACAACAAGAATAATATTGGAAACCCACTGTGGGTGAGTGACTATTTGAATTAATCCAACATCTAATAACCATTAGATCTCATCCTTGATAAGGAGAGAAACTTTAAGATGCATTTTTTGAATCTTTTATTTTATTGGTTTGACATTGGGATATAATGTAATTTTATGTAATGAAATTGAGGGATCAATGCTAGGCATATCTAAATAAGTCCATGAAAATACTTCTATAAAATTGATTCAAATTTGATGAATATACATGTCTTTTGATTTATGTAAGGTGGTAGCCAATAGTATGATTTGAGGATCAATTTTGGTGACATAATTAAATTTGATTATTTCTTAATTAAGCAATGTATATTGATCTAAATTATATGGTGTTGTAGGATTGGATCATTTGTGTCAGGTAACATATGATCCAAATCATCTATATAGTCACCAAAGTATGCCTAGGCACTTATGGAATGAGGAAACCTATTCTTATGATAGAAGGAAAGGAGATCCTCATATACACCTAAGAATTCTAAGAGAGATTCATTATTAGAGAACTCATTAAGAATTGGTAGATATGGAGAAATTATATCATCGATGAGATCATGTTATATGATTGAAAGTGTATACACATGGTTCAATGTATCAATTACTCTTGAAATAAGTGGAAAAAATGTGATGTGTTGAGAAGCATTGTAAGAGGATTTGGCATTAGATGTATCATGTCTATATTCAATTCCTTGTTTGCCCTATTAATCATACACTTCAATGAGATTTAGTATTCCCTAGTCATGTTTTCCAAGGACCTAACTTATGTAACCCATCTTATAAAAATATTATAATGTCAAATAGGAAGTAAATTTATTACCCTATGTACTAAAAATAATTGATGGAGTTATATGCATTTTTTTAATTATAGCCTAGGGTGGTGTAGTAGAAAAATCCATGTGTAGAATATAGTTATGGGAAGGTTATGTATGTTGAAAGTACTTATATAGTTTTATATCCATATTAAATATATATATGACCTTTATAGCTTAAATTTAAACATGCATGTAACATTGATGGAATTGTGTGCATAGTGTGGATCTATGGTCCCCCAAGCAAGAGATTGTAATTTAGATAATTTTTCATAACTTGGCATGTTTTAGGTAGTGTTAGAGGTTTGAGGTAAGGTTTAACGTGATTTGACCCCAAAAAAAATTGTGTCATGTTATCAAACCCTCAGATGTTCATATTATAAGGATTCAAATATGTATCGTAGATGCTAAGATGTCAAAAA
The DNA here is from genome assembly GCA_037957365.1 of Torreya grandis. Classification (NCBI taxonomy): domain Eukaryota; kingdom Viridiplantae; phylum Streptophyta; class Pinopsida; order Cupressales; family Taxaceae; genus Torreya; species Torreya grandis. The sequence goes on along the minus strand of JARHVA010002170.1, from coordinate 2,308,251 downwards.
GTGATGTTTTAGATGTTCAAACCTAATCCATTATCAACTAGAACTTGTTTGACACCTAAATCATTAATTCATAAAGAAATATATACAGGTAGGTGTAAATATATGATGTGATGAGGTGTAAGGTCATGTCTCTTGAAATAAATATGTTCTTTTGTCCATTTCATAATATTGATAATATAAGCAACATAGGCAAGCTTAGATATTTGAGGCACCTGAGTATCACAGAGTGTTGAAAACAAAATATATTTGTATGTTTTATAGTGATGTAAAATCTCTAAAATGGAATTTGTAATTGAAAGAGTACTTCTCTAATCCATAAATATATAGTCATGGGTATTGTAAACCTGTTAAGCTTCAGGACCACATGAGGACATCATAACCTGGAGTGTAGGGTCTACCAAGAGCATAGAGCTAATAACATATGCAAGATTTTGGATTCATATTTTTGATTGATAATAATGAGGGATAAGTGACATCAATGATGTTCTGATATGTCTAGGAATGATGGGAAAGGAATCAAAATGGATGAAAGAGCAAAATGCATCTAAGGGATTTTTTTATTTTAAGTAGTATAAATATTATCTGATTTAATAAGTTATATGTGTTTAAATAATATCTTCTTTAATTTTTTGCACATAGAATATGTCATGATCTAGGAAGCACAATTGATTACCAAGTAACTAAACATGCAGAATTAACCAGAATCACAAGTAACTAGAATTTAGAAATAACACAGAATATGAGAGACAATACCCAATTGTATTAATACTCTTCTAGAAGGAAATACAACAAAGAAGATGCCACAGTATTCTTCCTTACACACCTCTAGGGCATAAACAGTAAATCTCTTCAAGAGCTCACTCTCTCAATTATGGTCCCAACACACAACTCAAACATAGAGTTGGTGTTCACCTCTAACCAGTCAGTATCACTACTGCTAGTACCACCAGTCAGTATCACTACTGCCAATACACAAGTACTCCACGACTGAGTACACACCACACTCCAAGTACACAATGTACTCCAAGTAGATCTCCCCTAATATTGCTACCTATTGTGTTGCTAACCTCCCTAATCTTGCACACCTACAAATCACCCTGGTTTTGCACACCTACAAACCTAGATCTCGCGCGCACACACGCACACACACACACACACACACACACACACACTTGCAGATCAACTGATCTTACTTACCATGTAGATCTCCCATGAACTTGTAACAACCTGCAATTCAAATCATCTTACAATTGGAAGGATCTACCTTGCCTTCCTCTATAGCACATTTGTGGAACTAGGAGGAGCTACCCTTTCTCTCTTCACACTGAAGGAGCTAACCAAGCTCAACTCAAACTATCACACCTTAAAATACAGCCCATGAGTCTATTATATAGATCTCATGCAAATAATAATTAGACATCCAATTACAATAATTAGATCCATAGCTCAAGACTAAAATTATCCTTTCAACATGTAAACTGGCTGTTCAATAACTAACTGTTCATGCAACAAATAATTTTGGAATGCACAGGTGGCCGACATCAGTCCCTATCTACTTGGAGATGACCGACGTTGACCGATCCCTGACCGATGTTGGTAGCTTCCTGTCCACACCTGACCAACGTCGATTGGCCTGACCGATGCCGGTGACTGTGACACTTAGCAAACTCCTTTAATGTCTGCATTAGTGAAGCTTTTAGCTCCACAACCTAACAATCTCCCACTTAGAGATAAATAGCTACATTGTACCTATACCTGTACATTGTCTAATTTTTTTCCTAGCTTGTATCCCTCTTCAAGCTCAATCTTGAAGACCAACCACCACACATCCTATGGTGTAATACCTGTCATCCAAGTAACCTGCCACATCTGAAGTCCCTGACCCTGCATAGCATGAATCCCTACTACTGGTCCCTCTCAGATACCTAAGAACCCACTGAACTACTTTCTATTGCTTCCTTCTTAGATTGACTACAAACCTTTTGATAGCACCCACTGCTTGGGCAAACTCAGAGAATACACATGTACTCAACCTCATCATGTGATTGGGGACCCTATTCTGTGAATTATCCATCCATAGGTGTGCTTCCCTATTTTGCATCCTACACTACCTTCACACAATCATTCTATGACAACATCAACATGTGATCTTCCCTATCTCTAGGATTACTCATGCCAAAGAATTTTGCTACTCCCAAATCCTTCATCGCAAACCACTGAACTAACCTTACCTTTAGCTTAGCAAAACCCTGTATGTCTGAACCTTTAGCTAGCATACCATCCACATACAGTAACAAGATAATGTTGTGACCATCATCAAACCTGGTAAGACAAACATAATGGTTACACTGACATTGACTAAAGCCTTGCTTTGTCATCCACCTGTCAAAACATGTACCACTATCCTACAGCTTCCTCAAGACCATATGACCTGGCCTTCCATCTCACGTATCCATTCTCTCTATTCTTTAACCAAAGAATCCATTCATCTTTTAGTACTTTCATACTGGCTGGCAACCCTACCAAAACTCCCATTTGGTTTTGCATCCTAGGAATCAAATTCCTCATTCATGACATGCTCCCACTATTTCCTAGATCCTTCCTACTCTATAGTGAGCAACAAGTATAAAGAAGAGGAATAATGAATTTGAGGCTTACTTACCCTTTCAGTCCTCCATATGGGCATTTGAGACTTCTTGATAGCTTGTTGTCTGCCCAAAATCTATTCCAGTGACCGACCTCAATCACCACACAGTCTACATTCGATCGACGTCGGTTCCATGTGACTATCCAGGTCATCAACACCGGTTGTCCTACCAACATTGGTCTCCACCTACCTAACACCATTCACTCCTCTAGTCTACACATGACCAACATTAGTACCTATCTATTTGACGTCGGTACCTCCTGACTGATGTCGGTACCTGTGTTCGCCTGTGAGTGATGACTTTTTACCCACGAGCTTTCTTTGAATCATACCCATGTTCAAATTGCCCTGCTCAGAAGTATCCAGCCCCATCTGCTAATCTCTATCTGTCATCTCCTCTAAGAACACCAAGGCTTTCCAATTCTTAAGTTTATCAAATACATCAGACTTCCTTTTCCTGCAATAAGCACAATCCTTTCTTGTAGCATCCCACTACTCACAAAAATCTCAGTCTATGCTCTTCAAAGCTGAAATCTTACCATTTGAATTAATAACATCCATTCCCTTCTAACTTATGTGACCAAGCCTACAAAGCCACACCTATGCAAAAGAAGAGGAATCAGTAATACAAGCAATTAGATAAAGAGTACCTGCTTTCTTACCACATGCTAATTCAAGTGCATCCTTGGTAACATTCCAAGAATCTGCTGTGAGAGTTACTGTGCATCTCTCATCATCCAACTTTCCTATAGAAATTAGCCACATCTTCAAGACTGGGACCTGCATGACCTCCTTCAACACCCATGTGTTGGCCGCCTACAATTTCAGCCGCACTTCCCCTTTGCCAATACTTTGACAAGGCTCACCAACCCCTAAATAAATCTTTCCAAAGTCTCCATGGACCTTAACATGGAAAAATACTCTATTTGGGGATGCATTGAAAGAGAAAATAGAATCTATAAAACAAGATTCTACTTTATCCAAGGAAAATCCTAGAACATCTTGTGTAATAACACCTGCAACATCTGCTTCTTTAGTTCCTTCATGTTGATCTTCTACCAACCAACAATATTTCTTTACTTGCTCTTTCTTTCCATAACACCATAATTGACCATTCATTCTTTTCAATTCCTCCATTCTTAGTGTACTTTCTTCTTCCATTGCTCTACTCCCACTCAATCAGAAACCCCTGAGAGTGACCTGTAATCAAACACAAAATCTGCTCCCTTCAACCTTAGCTCTGATACCACTTTGTCAGGATCTAGGAAGCACAATTGATTACCAAGCAACTAAACATGTGGAATTAACTAGAATCACAAGTAATTCGAATTTAGAAATAACACAGAATATGAGAGACAATACCCAATTGTATTAATACTCTTCCAGAAGGAAATACAACAAAGAAGATGCCACAGTCTTCTTCCTTACACACCTATAGGGCTCCCACACCTCTAGGGCATAAATAGTAAATCTCTTCAAGAGCTCACTCTCTCAATTACGGTCCCAACACACAACTCAAACATAGAGTGTTCACCTCCAACCAGTCAGTATCACTACTGCCAGTACCACCAATCAGTATCACTACTGCTAGTACACAAGTACTCCACATACTCCATGACCGAGTACACACCGCACTCTAAGTACACAACATACTCCAAGTAGATCTCCCCTGATCTTGCTACCTATTGTGTTGTTAACCTCCTTGATCTTGCACACCTGCAAATCACCCTGGTTCTGCACACCTACAAACCTAGATCTCTCTCTCACACACACACACACACCTGCAGATTAACCGATCTTACTTACCATGTATATCTCCCATGAACTTGAAACAACCTATAATTAAAATGATCTTACAATTGGAAGGATCTACCTTTCCTTCCTCTATAGCACATCTGTGGAACTAGGAGGAGCTACCCTTGCTCTCTTCACACTAAAGGAGCTAACCAAGCTCAACTCAAAGTAGCACACCTTAAAATACAGCCCATGAGTCTATTATATATATCTCATGCAAACAATAATTAGACATCTAATTACAATAATTAGATCCATAGTGCAAGACTAAAATTAGCCTTTCAACATGCAAACTGGTTGTTTAACAACTAACTATTCGTGCAATAAACAGTTCTGGAATGCACAGGCGACCAACATTGGTCCCTGTCTGCCTAGAGATGACCAACGTCAGCCGATCCCTGACTGATGTCAGCAGCTTCTTATCCACACCTTACTGACGTTGGTTGCCCTGACTGATGCCGATGACTATGACACTGAGCAACCTCCTCCAATGTCTGCATCTGTGAAGCTTTTAGCTCCACAACCTAACAGAATAAATATAACATGTGAAAGAAAGAATGAAACATGAAATACATTTGAGTCGATATGAATCATCATGTATACATATATCTATGTAATTAAATAATAATATCTTAATTATATTGCATATACAATAAAGATAACATGCTATGAGATATAATATATATTTAATTTGATATAAATCATCATCTATGCATGTGTTCTAAGTTAATTCTAAATTAAAGGGAATAAGCATGCAAATGAAAGTATTAAAATTTTCAAAAAAACATGATTAATTTATTTTGTCATCATGATCATGATTATAGAAGATGTGTGAATCTAAAATTTAAATTCTATAAATGTGGACCCTAGGGTTTGTTATTTCTAGAGTTTTGAATTATGGTAAGTTAACCAAAGATTTATATAAAATTTAAATAGATGACACCCTATGGTAATGATTAAATGGGCTATGTTATGCACAAAAAATTTAAAAAAAAAAGAATTTGTAACCCTAATTTAGTGTACAAAAATGCAAAAAAATAAACCCTAGGTAAAACTAGGGTTTTAAAAAAAGTTTGAGGTAAATTAGGTTCACCAAATTATTTAACCTTTTAGGTCTTACAATGTGTCAATCCTAAGCTAGATTAAAGGGTTGAGATATCTAAATTAGTTAAATAATATGAAATAATTAAGCACTAATTTATTATGGCTTTTGACTTCTTTTGAATTTCTAAAATACTAATAAATATGCTTAAATATAGACTTATCTAGAAATTTATTATCACTAATGATCTATGTTTTGAAAACTAAGTTCTAGATAGTTATGAGTGTCATCAACAGTGTCTTAGGATCTGTTTACTCACTAGAAATTAATGTCCCACCTGGATAGTAGCATCATACTATTATAGTGTCCTCAAAATGACACTAGTGTCCTCTTTATGTAACTATTTATATTTTATGGGAGCACCTTCACCAATGTTTATAGGTCCTATTCCTACATGCAAGAAATTTGGAACTTTGTGTTGTGCCTAGAAAACTTGATTTAGTGTGCAAACCCTAATCCTACTTACAAGTATGGCATGATCTCAAAATGTGTGTTCATTAGTATCATAGATTGGACATCCTCTACACCCTATTGTGAATATATTTCCCTACATACCAATACTCTGAGGAGGGATCAAGCCTGATGCAGTTATCCCACCTAGTGTTTGGTACAAGTGCAAGTGAATGCTACAATGAGAGTGGATTGGAATGCCTTGAGTGTGATTGAGATTTTAAATATAGGTGTAAGGTTATTGTAGATGGTATTATGTATAATTATGGCATAATATGGATCAAATACCTTAATTTTTCTCAATTTGTCATTTTTTAATAGGCTTTTACATATATTTTCCATCTAGTAAATAGAGGTCAAATAGGCTTGTATTTATAGAGATATATAGCTTATGTGGATAATAAAATTTAATTATTCCAACCTTAAGAGTGGCACACATTTGGAAAAGTATCCATTCAAGAGAGTTAGGGAAAAGGACAATAGCATCTAGCTGGGGACACTAGTGCCATATGGTTTTAATGTCCCAAATGTGGCACTAATGTCCACTTGGCAGACTATTGAGGAAGTTGGGTTAGATTTGAGATGACAATTCTAATACTATGTTTTGGTTGATTGTAGGTGACTATGGTCTTATCAATAACTAAAAAAGTGTGTCTAAGGCTCTACAATAGGTCTAGGGATAAGCTAGGAATAAGGTAACTTAAGCAACACTCTTAGCATCTAATTACCACTTTTAAGTGATTATATCCCCCCCCCCTTTATGTTAGTAATGTAGCAAAGTGAAATGACTAGTATAAAATAAAAATAATTTTACCTAGACTTACCTTAGAAGTGAACCCCATGTAGCTAAGTTTGATATGAAAATATAGGTCTACATATGTGGAACATGATCCAAAGTAATGTCCTATAATGAAACATACAAAAATTAGTCCTTACTTAAGATATGATCAAAAGCAAAAGACTATGTTGAAATAAAGTAACTGAGTAAGTATGAGTAAAAGAGAGTAAATGAATGAATACACCTCATTGGTTAACCAACAATGCATGAATCTGGTGACAACCTATGTGTGTGAGTGTGCATAATGATCATATCATTAAATATCTTGTACTAAGGTAATAGATTTCTCAATCCTCATATTGGTGGCTCAAGAACTCAATCTAGTTTTGACTCCATCATTGCCCACCTTTGTTCAGTGGGTTCTAATTTCTAAGAATATCTTGGATAAGACTATAAGTGTGTTTAACCCACTCATGTAGGTGTATCAATAACTCAATAAAGACATGACTCCATCATTTCCCACATGTGTGAAGAAGATGCATCTATAATTTAATTGTAAAAAGTGTTAAAAGTAATCTAACTGAGTAAATATAACTATGTATGTTGGCTCCATGGCTACTCAAGTATATTAGGTAGCTCTGGGCCACTTGGGAATGATAAATACTATAGATGGAATAATGCATGAATCTGGTGAAAACCTAAAATATGATATCAAGTATTTATAGCATAGAGAATGACATGGAGTTTTCTATTCCATTTGATCAACCTATGTATAGCTAAATAATATATAAACTATGTGACATTCACATGTCCCAAATCTAGTATCTAAGTATACTGAATATAAACTAGGTAATAACTAAATATGTGTATTTGAATTGAATTTAGGAGTGATCGTGTCTCTCATGATGACCCCAAATCTAAGAAACTGGTATGAATCTAAGCTAAAATGAATGTATCTAAGAAAAATTTAAACATAACTATCAAATCTATGACTGTATATATGAAAATTTGTATTGTACCTACTGTATTGGTCTCATTAATTTAAACTATTTTAAAACTAGGGTTACTAGATATCAGCACCCTATAGTAGATAATAGTGCCCTATGGTGCTAGTATCCTAATATGGGTGCTAATGTCTGCCTTCTCTAATTTTTAATTGATTTGAACTAACTTCTGAGTCTCTATTCTATTATGTGTCTACCCTAAGTCTAATTTATAAAATTGATCCTATGTGCTAAAATTAATCTATGAATAACAAATTATGAGCCTAATATTTGTGACAAACCCCTATGAATTCCTTCTCTTTTGATTTTAGTTATGAAACCTATGTAAGAACTACCTTTTAAAGAAGTAGTTGTGTAAAATGTGTTAGTTGGACCATGTGCATGATATCCTAATATAATGTATAAATATAACATCAAAATGTAAATGAATCTGACTATGAGTAAGTAATGTAAGATGTGTGTTGTAATCTAGCATTTCACAAGGGTGTCAACATATATGTAATCAATAAACATAGAAGCAAAATCCCAGTAACTACCTATGGGTATGGCATATAATGTCCATCATAACACCCAAGTAGGAAGGGTAGATGCATGATATCCCTCATGATATTGAAAATTAGTGTGTGTGTGTATTTAGCAAGAAAATACAAGTGTCATGGTGTAGAAGAATACAAGGAAGCAAACATACAAACACATAAGGCACTCAAAAGGTAGGCCATGGGGCCACAATACAAATGACATGGGCACATCACTAAATATATAAAGGAAGACATACAAGGACATGTTCAAATGTCCACATATGTAAATAAAAAGTAATTTGGCATAGAGCCACATAGAAGGACATGTTTAAATGTTTGCATATAAAAGGAAGAAAGAACACACAAGGGACATGGGCACATGTCCAAGGCTTACAAATTGATAGGTGGCATATATTAAAATAACAACATCATATTCGAATGCCCTCAGAGATGGAAGAAACATAACAATCACAATCAAGTCTAATCTAAGAACTAGAAATGAAATCATGTATAATTATGTAGTGCAAATATATGTAAATTTTATAATGCATATAAACTGAGTCTAACTAGTGATAGTCATCAAAATATGAGTGATGAATATTAATGATTAAAATCAAGATAAATCAATGTGTAAGATGGAATGTATAATATTATTACACCCAACATCCCCCTTCTTTCCACAGGAAATGGGGACCCACTTTTTTAAGACTATGGTCTTGACTTTGAGTCCCTCTTCTATATGTTTATTCAAAATATGCAAGAAGATTGATTATTGGCCTTTTTCATACTTTGGAAAAGTAGAATTGGTATTGTGTTTTCATAGACTAACCTTTTTTGGGAGTCTTTGTCAGGATTTATGTTTTAAAACTTATGTTTTTGGGCTTTTCTCTTCAGAACATTTATTTTGCATGAATTGGTCTTCTATTTTATTGTCTTGGACATTTTGTTTGTGACAATTTCCCTGCAATAAATCCCCTATGCCAATTTCCTTGAAGTAATTGACTTTGCTGAATTTGTCTTTGCCATAATTTTCCTATCAAAAATTTTGTCTGATGGAATTGGCTATTCGTAGCATTTTCCCTACAATAATTTTGCCAAAATAATTTCCCAAAATCAGACTTATTCTTGTGGATAATTTTTATAATACATTTTCCTCACAATGATTTTGCTAACACACCTTCATCAATAGCATTGCCCTTCAGCCCATTTTAACCTACCCTTCAAGCTTTATGTAACTTGCCCTTAAGACTTTTAGAATTACCCTTCAGCATTTTTTTACAGCTATTTTACTTGATAGAATGACCTTTGGGCCATTTTGCATCAACCCTTTGCCCTCTAAGACTTACCCTTTAGGACTTTTGTCTTGGACCCTTTCCCATCAAAATATACCCTATGAAGTAAATCCTTCAGGTATTTTTCACCATAAAATAGACCTTTTAGACTCTTTGTACTTACCCTTTGATCTTTATAAAGTAGATATTTTGGGACTTTTATCATGGAAAAAATGCCCTATAAAGTATACCCTTTAGATTTATGCCCTTAAAAAATGACCCTTCACCCTTCACCCACCTACCCTTTGGCCTTTTTTAAAGTGCTCTTCAACCTTTTGAAAATACCCTTCAAGACTTTTGTTCCAGAACTTTGCCTTTCAGCCAATTCTTTTGGACATTTTGTCTGACACATCATACCCTTCAACCTTTTTGAGACCATCCCTTTAAAAATTCCTTGGGACATTTTGTCTAATGAAAGTGACTATTCAGAATAATTACTTTGGACATTTTAGTCATGAGAATTGGGTCTTATGGAGATTTATTATGGATATTTTATCCAAAATAATTCCCTTAATGGAATTCTTGTAGACTTTATGTCTTGGATATTTTATCTAATGAAATTAGGTTCTTTCACATAGAAATCCCACAACATTTACCCCATAACAAATGATCAAAACAATAGACCACAATCCCCATGGAATTTCTAAGTGTCACCCTTATAGTCAAGCACTTTATTATTATTATTATTATTATTATTATTATTATTATTATTATTATTATTATTATATGATAAGTCATTTTTACACTTATGTTTTGTAGGATAGAATATATAAAAGACAAGTGTCAAACTCATGAGGAGTCAAAAAAGTTAATCACCAAGATCTATGGTACACATTAACTCGCATACCAAATATCAATGGTATGTAATCAAGCACAACAACAAAGGACTGTCTAGAGTGATCATGATGGTGATAAATTTCATCTTCATGGGAATGTTTAACAAAGTCTTTTCAAAAAAAATTATGAAAGTACCAAGTGGTAACATTAAGGGGGCCTAGTACACAAAGATATAATAGTGTGTGGGAGCCCAATACATGAAAATCGATGGTACAAGATCAATAAAGACTTTTCAAAGGTCTTAGGATAAGAAATAAGTTACCACATGGTGTAAAGGTGCTAAGTGATGGAATGTGTATTGTGAAAGATCCTAGGAAGCCTAAAAAGCTACCAAATGGCATGCTCACATTCTATCATGCATAGAGATCTAACGGTGTGAGTCCCAAGTAGACTTTTCAGAGATCTAGACTTAGTGAGAAGCACATGCAACATGTAACATATAGTTATTTTTGGTTGGTCATAATTTCACTAGTTCTAAGGGATTGATATGAAAATACTTATCCATGACTCATGCCTGAGTTCCATTTAAAGCTGGCTAGTCTAAAAGATCAACAAGCTATTCTCCCAACCTATAAAAGGAGGCGTGTACAGTTTTTGTAAATGGTGCATATTTTAAATTTTTACATGTAGTTTGAGCTATAATTTTAAAAATCAATTTGTCTTTATATACATGCACATGTTCCATATCTTTCTTAGAGACTATTTTAAACTGATAACTATAAATAGACTCTTATACAGTTTTAGACCATAGTTAAAACTCACGTTATAACTATCATATGTAACAACCTTGCATGAGCTTAGAGGATGAGGTGACCCCTTCCCCAATTCTATAAAAATAATTATAATCCAACTTGGATTTTTGTCAATATTTTTTGAATATAGGAGCATCATCCATTTTGATCATCAATGGATGTGGTTGTGTATTTTATTTCCAATTTATATGTAATTAGTTGTTACTTTCTTTGGTAGTATGTTCAATAGTCTTTAGTGTGGAAAATCCATGAATGGATTCTTTATTATTTTTTATTGATGTACTAATCTATAGATGTGAAAAAACTATTGATGAATTGGTAAATATATTGGTTAAAATAGTAAAGTTTAATTTAATTCATAATTTTGATTGTACATTAGTGCTTTCTTGGATGTAATGTTTATGTGCATGCAATAGCTACCTCAGATACTTCACTAGCCTGAGCCATAATCTTATGATTAAAGGTGTGAAAAATCTACTCTAAAATGAGCAACCTTTTTCTGAGGCCTATGAATTTCCTACATCTTTATCTCCTTAGAATTCTTAGCCATGTATGACTGTGTGTGTGTGTAATTATTGTTAGCAATAGGCATAGGTTTTGAGATCACTTATCCTTTTAGAAACCAACTAGGGAATTGATTCTTGAAAACCATAGAATCTTTCTTTTTTACCTTACCCTTCCCTCCTTTTTTGAGTTTGTTTTGAAACCTACCCACTTTATATTTGCAACCAAATTCCCATTAAACTCACATAGAGATTCATTACATTTATTAGGAACCACACCTCCATCCAAAACCTTGTCAATAGCATGTATTCCCTACCATCTATTTCATCAATAGGTTGTAATAGATTGCATACCTACAACTCATGCCTTAGAGTGGATTTTACCTCTATTAAGATCTTAAAATTTTAGAGGCTACCTCATTAATTATATGGCATGCATAAAACTTGCATTAATAGTCTAATTAGTAATAAAAGGAGGGCCAACACCCCTGATAATAGTAGTTATCCTTTGTGTAGAGTTTCACTAAATTCACCCAAGAGAGTGACCAGATCTAATTCCTATGCTAGTTTTCTAGTCTAACCCCAGATAAATCATATAAAACCTAGAATTGTGCCAATAGTTCTAGTTCAGAACAATCCACCTCCTCCATTAAAGAACCCCTTGTAAGGAACCCTTTACCTGTTAATCAACTAATGGCTCAAAAACCACCTTGGTAAGTTGAATCTATTATTTCCATCTTATGAGACATGCATGATTTGCCTCAAAATCTTGAAAAGTACTTGCCATCCTTTTCTCCTTTAGGAGAAAGGATAATAGAGAAACATAGTATATCCTTTAAAGATGATTTAAAATTAATGAATGTTATCCATGAGGATGTTGCATGTAGATTATTCCCTTTTACTTTAATGGATGTTGATTATGATTAGTATTGAAATCTAATGGAAAATTCCATCATTTTTTGGGATGAATGTCAAGTAGCTTTTCTTGTGTAGTTTGGATAGGTCACCAATCCTAGTTTGGTATACCAACACTTCACCAGTATGAGGATATAACCTAAAAATCCCATCTATGCTTTCAATGAAAGGTTTTAGAAGATGTACAATTATTTGATCCTAAGGTATAAACTAGATGAGCCATTAACATTAGATATGTACAAGAATGTGTTGGATCTGATTACTACCATATTTCTAAGAAGAGAAACTACTACCAATAGTTTTACATTATCATATAAAGAGGCTATCAATAAAGACAAGAAACTTGACCCTTAGATGCCTAGTGCACCTAATATCAATAACATCTTTCCAACACTCAATTTGATACCATATATGAAGCATAATGTTCCCACATTCAATCAAAATAAATTATACACACTACCTCCATTGACATACATGACACAATTGAATTCCAGCTTCTTGAGCAATCATATGACAAGCAATAGTTACCAACAGAATCAATAATCGACTATGTCTCTTATTGATGTTCTATAAAGTACTAATTCTATAAATTCAAAACTATAATTTATCTAAAATATGGTTCAAAAGTTGAGTAGTGAATTTTTAAATATGCAAAATAATATGGGAAATGCTAATGGCCCAACATGCAATCAAAATGATGGATTTAAAAGATACAATAGACCATTTAATAGAATTGAGTAGCCTAACAAGTTTTCAGAGATCAACATGATATAAACAACTCTTTCTAATTGGTGTAGAATTCACAATAATTTTGAGCATGGTGAGCTTAAATACAATGAATTTTGTGTAGCATTTGAAATATTTTAGAGAGAGGTGGTTAGACAAGTCATATGCATAATCCACCTAAGAATAATCTAGATCATATCTCTTCCATCACTTCCATGTTCTTTTAAAATCATGAGTTTCCCTTCCCAGGTGAAGATGGCAATGAACCAAAACATAATATGGATGAAGTTCATGCTTTCCAATTATTCCAAAGAGGTGCATGAATTCTAAAGAATAATAATCCTCTTACAACATCAACTCCTCTAAATACCATGGTGATTCTTCATAATCCTAAAGTAGACAATAATCCACCCCCTCCAAAGGGGAATGATTAGTAGTAGAGTAAAGAAGAACCAAGTAAAGGAGGATAAAACATTGTCAAAGACATGAAAAAGATCAATGCAAATATAAATCTTCATGAGTTAGCTTAGATCCCTGAATAGAAGGAACTTTTGTAGAACTCCATTACTAGAAAATCTCTTATATAAAAATCAAAGTATCTACAAACAAAGTGAAATTTATTGATGCCAATGTCATCTACAAGAGTAATCCAGAAGTTCCACCCTTCCTACTGACTATCTGGGCATTTGATAAGAATATTCATAATTTTTTACTTAATTTTTGAGATTTTTAAATTGTCATGCCTACATTTATATTTTAAAACATTGGTCTCACTCCAATCCCCTCAAACAAAATGGTTTCATAATTAGAAAAAATAATAGTACCAATAGTTGGACAATTAACTAATGTGCACATTCAAGTAGCATCTAAACCATGAGTCGAGATGACCTATGATATTCTCTTGGTAGACATACTAGAAGGCTACGGACTATTGTTGAGTAGTGATTGGTCTAAAACACTTAACAAATATCTCTCTAAAGACTTTTCTCATATATTACTAATATGGAGAGGAATTGTGAATCAAATTAGAATTGATAGAGAGCTAAGAATGAAGTATCCCATTATAGAGTATAACATCATGAATGAACAGGTAAAGTATGAGTCTTCCAACCTTGGTATTTATACTTTTATTACTCATAATCAAGTATAGAATCCAGAACCTAAAGGTTCTAACTAGATATGGACTCTACACTTTGATCTCACTAGATCCAAGTAAGGATCAGGTGTGGGAATCAAGCTGATTGGTCCACAAGGTAAAAAATTCTTGCTAGCATATAGGTTACAATTTCCATGCACTAACAATAGATTTGAGTATGAGGCTCTAATTTTTGGATTACAATTTGCACTCAAGAATAATGTGAAGCAAATATTAGTATTTGGTGACTCAAATTCAGTGGTCAATCAAGTCAGAAAGAAATACCAATGCAATTTACCTTGTTTGAGAAGATATAAGCATAGAGCATGGAATCTAATCAAAATCTTTAAGGCTTTCAACATAGTAGCACTTCCCAGAGAGTAAATCAAACTATTGATTCTTTAGCTACTACTACTAGTTTGGAGCCACTATAAAAATCTAAGGTTAAATAGTTCTCAATTGAATTGGTAATATGTCCTTCCTTTCCAAATAACATAGAAAATTTCTAGGTCTTTGATGATGACCAACAAATTATTTAGTTTTAAACTAATTCATGGGAATTCAAATTCTAAATCATTGACAACAATGACATTAATCACCTCTATCAAGAGGAATTATAAAAATAAGGCATTCTTTAGCTCAAATAAAATTGAATTCCACTCAAGATAGTCTCCTTGAAAAGACCATTCGACATAGATCCTCAAGCTCAAAAACTTAGGTAGCCTAAGGTCAATAAATCAAAATTCAAAATAGAAAATCTAGGAGATGAGCACAACTCATGCTATGTTAATATTATTCTTAGATGCACCCCATAAGAGAGATAGTAAGTAAAGATCTAATCACTCAATATAGGGATGTCATTACTTGGATATATGAGTATTTAAAAGTATATGACCTGTGGGTTATCACTCATATGATCCCCTTGAATCCAGATCATAGACCATTCAAGTAGAGGCAAAGACTAGCCAATCATATTCTAGAGCCTTTCATTTAGAAAGAAGTGGAGAAGATTTTAAGCACAAAAATCATCTTTCTAGTAAGACATTCTACCTAGGTGGCCAATTTAGTCCTAGTAAGAAAGAAGAAAAGTGAGATCAGATTATGTGTTGATTTTAGGAATCTTAATAAGGCTTCTAAAAATGATAATTATCTTCTACCTTCTTTAGATGAGGTGATATAGATAGTAATTGGTTCTAAATAATGTCCTTCCTAAATAGATTCTTAGGCTATAATTAACTACTAATGCAGTATGAGGATAGAATGGAGACAACATTCACTATGAAGTGGATAACTTATTATTATAGAAAAGTAGTCATTTTTGTCATGGGCCTAGTCATGCACTTAGATAGTTTTCCATGTTGAAACTTAAACTCATTCTAATGGGTTTCAGGCCTTGACTAACCCTATGGTGCTCAACATTTAGCACTTGACTATGCTAGCATCACTTTACATAAGGAACAAGCCTTATGTTCTCCCTAAAAGTGTAGCTAAGAAGGGACTAGGGTCTGTGTTGGGATATTTGTGCCATAGCACAACTCTATTCTTTAAGGGCTTGGTTATTTTAATGATGGTTGAATATTCATGGGTATGAGCCTTAGGTTTCATAAGCTCAATGGTAGCTAGATGATTGAGGGGAAACTAGGTACATAATTAAGGTACTTAGGCATAAACTTGTGCTTAGGCATGGGTATCATTTTGGGGCATAAGGTCTTACTTATACTTAACACTTTTATTATATCAAGTGTGGGGTTCATCATTAGCTATAAGTATGCCATGAATAAGTCAATTTAGAATCTAGTGAGATCTCAACATATAATTGATATACTTAAAGCATTTAATCCATTAACATTCACATAAATCATTCTTCAATAATAGATCTTAAGAAAAATACATATATAATTCCATATAAATGAGCATAAGCTTAACTTAAATTACTAAAGGCCTAGAGGCTCACAGGTGAGCATGGGAATTACAAAGGGGAAGATTAAAAGCATTTTTAACTACCTCTAACTCTGATGATAACCATCTAAGATCAATTTTCCATATCTTCACTACTATAATTCATCTCCTTTTTTCCAACTAGACTCATCTTCCTTTTATAGAGATTTGAGTCGTTTTAGGTTCATGGGGAATGAAGCACGTTAAGCTAAAACTGAAGGTACACATCCTACCATTTCCACTATGCTTGTTTTTAATAAATAGTCATTATCCTATGCACCCACTTCCTAATGCTAATTATTTCAAAAGGAGTTGCTTATATTTAATGAGTAGTCATTGTCCCGTGTACCCACTTCCTGATTCTGATTAATTCAAAATGGAGTTGTTAGCCACCTACCAAATGGAACCATTAGATGATAAAATAGAAATCATCCACCATGATTACATCATGCCTCGGTGTTCACTGAGTTGGCATAGTTCTACTACTTAGCTTGAAAAGGGGCCCAATATTACCCCATATAAAAAGGCTAGTATACCCTTAAACTATCCTTCTAGTGTCTTAGGTGCACAAAACTCAGGCATACTTTGCTACAATTTTGCCTTAAAGTCCTTGAATCCCTAAATTATGAGATTGATTTCTTCAATAGCATCATCAATTTTTGTGGAGGTAGCCTTGATTATGAGCACATTAATTTTGTCCAATTATTTTTTGAAGGCCTCTAGCCTTTCCTTTGATTTTTTAACCCTACCATATAGGATATCTCCATACTCACTTTCCTTTGTTTTAAAGGCATGAAAGAGTTCTTCCAATTCTTTCTCTTGGGTTTTCAATTGGGCACTCAAAGTGTTGACCTACACCATAATCTGCATGCACTCAGCCCTGCTAACAGTGAATGTTTGCTTCATCAAGGCATCCTTTTCCCCCTTCTCCTTTTAGAGGTGCATGTTGATAACTAACACCTGGGTGGAGAAGTTACAAAATATAACATCAAAATATTTTATTCCCTCTTCTAGATTTTTAAAGAGGTTTTCTACCTCATCAAGCTTCTTATTGAGTTCTTTATTGATGGATTCTTTAGGGTCTTCCTCTTATTCTTGCATTGGCTTCATTTATGGGATCATTTTCTCCACCAACATGCAAACCTTATCAACCTTTAAAATTTTATAAGTGTCAATACCATCTAAAATGGATAGCTCTACTTCTTCCACATGCTCAACTAATGACTAGAGCCTAAGATTCATGGAATTAAGATCTTCCTCTACCTTTAGCACTATATTCTTCCATTTTGTGGCATGAACATCATTAACAATGTTATTACGTGCTACCTTAGAGGCCATTCAAATTATGGCATTATCTGACCTTACTAAGTTCATTTATTAAGGCTTGATAAGCTACTAGTTTTTCCCCTCTAGTTTTTTAATGCTTTGGATTGCTTTCTTTGACACCTTATAGTGAGGCTCATCTATGTAGAAATCAAGTGTAAAATGCACTTGGTAGTGTGTCAACATCAGGGCAACTTAGGGGGATATGTATTCTAACATGTAAAAATCCTCATCCTAAGTGTACCCCTTCTATGCATTCTCTCTATAGCTCAATTCAAATTCTTATTTTTTGATGGCTAATTTCATCTTCTCCTATTACTCTCTACTAGTTTGGTTCTTTTTTTAGTGCCTTCTTCTTCTCCCTTCTGTAGGGGTTATTCTTCTTTGTAATTTTCCCCTTCATTTTCTTCTTCTTCATGTGACCCCTTGGTGTGAACCTCCTTAGGTTCCTTCTTAGCACTAGCTTATTATCTCCTTACACTCTCTATTTGTTCCTTTAAGGTGTTAGCATTGTCTTCTTTGTCTCTAAGCACCCCTTTAGTAATAGGGTGTGCATATTTTGTAGCTTCCTTTATTTGGCTAGTATGGGCACTAGGTGCCTCTATTGCTTTGTCCTTTATGGGTTCCACACTTTCGGTAACCCTCTTCTCTTATATTTCTTTCCTAGCCTTCTCCTCTTTCTTCTCCCTTGTGTATGGGTTCTTCTTGTTTAGAATTTTAGCCTTTATTTGTTTCTTCTTCTTATGACCCCTTGTTGTGAACCTCCATAGGTTCCTTTTTAGCACCAACTTGTTATTTCCTTACACTCTTTATTTGTTTCTTTAAGTTTCTAGCATTGCCTTATTTATCTCCAAGCACCCCTTCAATACTAAGGTGTGCCTATTCTATAGCTTCTTTTGATGGGATGGTATAGGTGTTAGGTGCCTCTACTAATTTGTCCTTTATGGGTTATACACTTATGGTAACCCTCTTCTCTTCTCTCTCTTTCTTGGCCTTCTCCTCCTAGGCCTTCTTTATTTCCACCTTCCTCTTCTTCATAATTATGGTAGTTCTTTTTTCCTTGACCCTTATCTTCTCGGCCTCAACTTTGTCAATATGTGCTTAGGTCATTCCCTTGGCCTTCATGGCCTCCTTTTTTTGATGCAACTATAATTCCTCTTCTAAATGATCCTAACTGAGGACCATTTTCACTTTAACTCTTCTTCATCTTGTTGCATTATGGATTATCTGGTTGGTGTGCTTGATAATCCTACTTATCCAAGCATATTAGTAGTGCTACCTCAGAGATCCTCATGAATTTTAGTACCACTAGGATCTTCCTCCATTTCTTTTTTTTCCTTGCATTTTTCTTCTTTTGCCTTGCACTTTTCTTCTTCAACCTTGCACTCCTCAACCTCAACTCTCTCAATCCCATCTTTTATCATGCTAACCTTCATCATTTATTCTTTTCTCTTCTACAACTCTTGTGCCTTTTGAATATCTACATCATCGAGGCCAAACTTTCTCCATACTTATTCCTTTCTTGCCTCTTCACTTTGAGATAATGAGGGATTTCCCTCACTAGATAAGGAGTCATCTTGTTTGGGCATAATGTACATGCCTTTCACAAATCCTACCTCCTTCTCCATCTCTTCTTGATCCTTTTGTACCTCTTACACCTTTATGTCTAATAGGGTGATGGTGAAAATCATAGCAAGAAACTTTGGCTTCTTTTTCTTCTCTTTTGAGATAAGGGAAGTCTTTAGTGCAAACTTTACATGTTTACTTGTAGGGGCCAATGGAGAGGATTCATCACTAGAGTGGATATTCAACTTGATGAACTCCTCTATCTCCTAAAGTGTCTTCCTTTACTTCTTCTTGGGAGACTTCTTCTTCTTAATAGGTGATTGTGTTCCTTCATCATTGGTCTTGATGAGGGGCTCATCAGTCTTCTCAGTGTTGGGGCCCTTCTTCCTTGGCTTCATCTCATAGTCTAACCTATGGATGTGCCTGAGTATGGTTACTTATTGAAGGGGGTGGATTTTGGTTTGATCTACATCATCCACTTCATCCTTAGTCACATTTATCTTTGGTCACACAAAATAGCAATGTAACTTATTCCTCTCCATGTATAATTCCCTTACTGGGATATCTAACTACTATGCATTTGGGATCCTTCTAAGTGCATCACTAAATTATTTGGCCAAGAAATAATATGAGATTTTTAAATAGCCTAACTTGTTTTCATAAATTAGTGTGAATCAGACCATGTAGAAGTGTTGCATAATGGCAAAGGTCATCATTCCATACATGCTCTTGAAGAGCTCTTAGGGGATGCACCACTCTATCCTGAATGCCTCTATATACTTCTCACACCACCCCATCACTTGAGTTTTTTAATATATATTAAATGAACTTGGGAAAGTGAAACCCTTATACTTTTGCATTAGGGAGTAATTATGTTCTAGGAAAATATAGAGATTATCCTCATCCCCATCTTGTACTATGATCTCCTCCATGACTATTAAAATTAGAATGGACCCCCACCTAAAGGTCCCCTTTGTCATGTGTCAATCTAGTGAATTATTTAAAAACTTCTTCACTATAAGTTTTTCAATATTAAACTATATGACTTGTGTCATATGATAGGTGATGTAGAAGTAAGTTTTGGAGACATCAGTCCATTGACCACTAGGGCAAAATTTTAAGCTTATAAGGTGAACAGCCACCCTCATATTGAGATCTTTATAATATTTAATAGGGAATTCCAATCCCCATTTTTAATAATTTAGGATCTTCATAATGCACTCCACCTCTTCATCATCTAGTAAATATCCTTTTTAGCATCTGGTAGCCTAGTTATCCTTCTTATCAGACACATTGAAATCCTCATGCACCTTCCTAAAAAATATATGTGGTTTCCATGGACTTGAAAAAGAAGTAACTACATGAGTTCTTATAGCTTTACAAAGAATATAAACTTATAAATTTGAATTGTGTTAGAGGCTATACATCTATCTTGGATGTATACATCAAACAAAGTTACACCTTGATCCATTTTGTTTCTTGTATCAACCATCTAGTCTATCACTAATTATTGTGCATGGATTGAGGTATGATGGTTATACTCTAACTATCAAGTGTGCACAAAATAATTCCAATGTTACCCTATTAAGACTTATACGGTAAATTGCATCATCGGGTATGACATCTTTGTCAATGCCTCATTATCAACTTATTTAATGTTGACTCTTTCCACTACTGGCACTGTTGTTTTTGCAATGGAAACTTATAATATTATATGAACCTAATTTGGATCTTGTTTATCTTAATTCACATCTAATCCATTATTTTTTTTTCCCATTTTGAATCTATTAGTGTTGAAGTATAGTAGGTTTGGTTTATTTAAGCCTTAAATGGTTATTGGTGCTTTATAGTCATGATGTTTGTGACTGTACCCTTAGACTTTAAGATTTGTGGGTCACTTATGGTATCATAGGAATAAACTCTCTTTTTTATTATTTATTATAGTAATCTCTCCCCATACCTCTCTACACTAGTCTTAAAATGAATACAATTTCCCCTGATTCATAATCATTCACTTTTGGTACTTATAAGTACTCAATTTCTCACTCTGGTAGGGTTTTTGTGCTTCAGGTCTCTAGTTCAATTTTTTCACTCTAATTTGATTTGAGTCTCAAGTTTTCACAATGTTTGTAACTAAAACCAATCTTCTACTTGATTTTTTATACCCTACTTCCATTTTCCATCTTTAATGCAAGTGATTTAATGTCATGGTGGTATCTAGATTTCTTGAACCACATAAAATTCTATGAAATCCAAGAAAATCCTCTTCTACCAACACATTTAATGAAAATATTTATGCCTCCACCATCACCTCATTTAATAATCCTAATAGTATTTTGGTGAAGTGATGTGTAGTTCAAACAGTCACTTCTTGCTCAAATCTAGGTGGATGCTAGCTATCTATGATGATTCTCTTTCTACACTTTATTCACATGGTGTGACCTTCACCTTTCTTATGGTAACCTAGGTATATTGCCTCAAATGCATGTGATTCAACCTCTTCAGTTATATATTCTCTTCTTGTTGTGCTTCTATTTCAAGCATGTTTTTCTATCTTGGTCAGTTTCTTACACTTCATCTTACCTTGGCCTATCCTACCCCATAAAAATTCCTTGCATTGGCCCTCCAACACTTTATTCTCCTCTTTAAGTTTTCTTGAACATGACCATGTGAATTCTCACTTTCTCTCTTATACATGATCATGTTTTGCATCTTCACTCTATCTTGTATGACTCTCTTGGTTCACTTTTTCTCTAAGTCTAGTGAGTTCCATGTGCCTAAAAACTTAGGTATCTAGCATAGGTGTTTGTAATACATCCTCACTCAACTCACTCGACTGGATTTATGCTTGGAAGCACTAAACTAGCCCTTTTATGGGTCTACTAATGCCTCATTTCTAGAATCTTGTGCACAAAGATCTAGTTGTGTGTGTTAAAATTTGGTAAACTTTATGTGCCCATAACTTAGTTGTCTAGCCTTTGGTTCTTAGATAACATAAGTTCTTGACTCACTTGACTAGAATTGTGCATGAAAAGTTGGTATATTTTATTAAAAGGCTTCAAAACATCACTTCTTCACTCTTTACACTAATACCCCAAGAACAAAAGAAAAGGAATTGTGTAGCTTGTGCCAAATATTATTTTGGTCATCTCAACTCAAACCAAATAGTGCCTAATAAGTTATTATTCTCATGGTGTAAGTGCCATCATATTATTGATATGACTTCAAACTATTGCCATTTAAATGCCTAGGGATCATTTTTCCAATTAATGTGTGCAATTTACATGCACTTATCTCCAATATGTGGTGGATGATATAGGGGCCCATCCACCTTATATATAGTTTGCCTAGGTGCCTGATATACTTAGATTCATAGATAAAAATTAATGCTCATTCTATTAAAACCTTGGTTTTTATATGCTTTTCATGCCAAATTTTCTAGTGCACCTTTTCTATCTACTAACTCCACTTTGCTTTGGCACACATCTCATATAAATGCTCTAAGTCCTTCAACATTACATTTAATGAATCTTGGTCATCTAATCAACCAATGTATGTGATGCAATTCTGGTACCAAGAATTCCATCTACATGATCACCTCAGTGTCAAACACCAATTGAAATGGTGTATCCTTTTTTAAGTGATTTTCAATTGTGTAATATGCCCACAACACTACCAACACTCAATCATCCCAATCCTTATGACCCTAATTGCATATAATTGTGAGTCATGTTCTTAGTATTTTTTAAAATGTCTCAGCTATGTCATTTATTTTTATATGATAAGGGGTTATTTTGTGGTGCACCACCATATACTCAGTCAATAAGATATACACCATTTCATTGATAAAGTGAGTGCCCCTATCACTAGTCAGACTGAGTGGGCACCTGTATCAGCTTATTATGTTTTCCCAAATGAAATACATGTCTATATAGGTTATGTAATCTTTTATTAGTGTGGCCTTAGCCCACTTGGTGAAATAATCTATAACTATCAAAATATATCTTGCACATGTGCATCATACTGTAGGAGTTATTGGCCCAAAAATATAAATGACCCATTTATCAAATGATTCTTGGGAAAGAATGGGGTTGAGGGGAATATCATCCTTATGGTTTGGATTCTTTGTGTATTGGAATATGTCACATGCCTTAGCATAGTCCTTTACATCTTAGAATAGGCTTGGCCACTATAAGCTTAACTATAGCACTTTTCATATCATTATATCTCCAACACAATGTCCTCTTACTATGCCTTCATGCACCTATCATAAGATGGATTCTCTTTCATTCTCTAAGACACATTAGTGTAGTACTTCATCTCTATTTAGTTTATGTATTTCTTTGCTAATGAGCTGAAAGGGGGTGGCATGAATTACTAGTTGTTTCTTCCCCTTATTTGTCATTATATGGGGTACAACTCTAGATGTTAGAAAGGTGATTATCTCCAAAAAATCCTTAGGTATGTGCTAAACTCTATATAGTTATGCATCTGGCATGTCATCCTTAATAGGTGATACTGCATCACCAGAATTGATATAGGACAAATGGTTTGGCCCCAAGTTCTACTTTCTAGGCTTAATAAAAATGGAAAATTGAAACTCATAGAATAAAAATATCCACCTACATATGTGCCTATGTAAAATAGGCTTGTTCATGAGGTACTTGAGTGCCTCATGATTAATGAAAAAGATAAATGGGGTTGCCAACAAATATTGTCTAAATTTTTTCAAGGTATAGACCATGGTGAGTGCCTCATCCTTGGTCATTATGTAATTCTACTCTATTGGGGTCAATTTTTTGTTGGTGAAGGATATGGGATGATCCATTTTACCTTTTCCAAGCTATGCTAAGATTTTTCCAATCACAGAGTCAAAATCATCGACATGGATGTGGAAAGGGATCATCTAGTTTGGAAATTATAAGATAAGTGCACTAGCTAATCTAATCTTCAGGGTCTCATATTTGCATAAAATATCTTCTAGCAATACCACAATATTTTCATAACTATTTATAAAAAAAATTATAATATCCATAGTGGCTAAAAAATGCATGAACTTCTTTCTATGTGGAAGGAGTCTAGTGCTAAATGATGATGGTGATATTTACTAGATCGACGATAAAACCATCCTTATAATTATGTGCTTGAGTAGGTTTATAAATGGTATTGCAAAGATGAACTTTTTTAAGTTTAAGGATATTTAAATCTACCTACACCTATCAAACATTAGATGTAGGTTGTCACAATGGTCTTTGTTGAAGCCATACACCATCTAGTCCTCTAGATAAACTTGGAAGAACTTGTGGATGAAGTCTTTAAACACAGTGAATACCACTTTAAAGAATATAGATGGCATATTTTTAAATCCAAAAATCATCACATTATAAGCAAAATAGCCCCATTTAATTATAAAGTCTGTTTTGGGCTTATCTTCTTCCTTAATCTACATTTGGTGGTATCCATAGAACCCATCAGTGAAGGTGTATATTTTGCAACCTATGATGCCTTCCATGACTTCATCAGTGAATGGAGTCAAGAATGTGTCATTGATGTAGGTAGCATTCAACATCCTATAATCAACACAAATTTTAATGTACCCATCCTTCTTGATGTTTATTACTATTAGGCTCACCCACTTATACTCTTGCATAGGGTAAATAACCCCTACATATAGTATTGCATCGATCTCTATTTTGACCTTAGTACGAAGGTTGGGATTCACCCTATAGGGGTAATTTTTGACTAGTCTTGCATCATTTATTATCTTTATGATCATCTTCTTAAGGTATGGGTGTGTGCCATTCATATCATAATAAGTCTTGAGAAATGATTATTGGAACTCCTTTAGGAGGTCTATGATGTGTGTTAGCGCTATGTCAAACCAATAGGCACTTAGAGTATCCATCTTTGGCTCTCCTTCTACATTGATGTCCACTTTGATGGTATTTATTAGTGCACAATATAGATCATTCTTCTCCTAGTATGATTCCTTAACTTGTTAAGATCCCTCTATTGTTTATATATAAAGATGAGTGGGGTCTTCTTCACTAGGAGCACTATCATCTACTTGGTGAATGAACTTTCTTCTAGTGGTCAGTTTTTCCCAATACTACTCTTTATAAGTTTCATCATCTTCTTTGCTTGAGTCATTGTTGAGAATTTATTCCTCAAATAAAGTTGATAGCACCAACCCTTTTTCCCTAAACATGTCTTTCAGGCACTCCTTGAAGATGGTAGTGTCCTCAAACATTTCCCTCTAAATTACTTATAATGGCTCAACCAACTCCAAGTTATATGAGGAAAAGGAGAACACGTGTACAAAATTATCTTTAAGGGCCTCCTAATTGGTTATCTCTCAACACATCTCCTTGACCATGTATCATGCTCATGCCCATGTATTTAGAGTCCTATAAAAGGTGTGCACACATTAATTATTTGGGGTAGTCACATCTTAGTCAATCCATGTCTCTTCACATAGGCACACATGCACCATGAGGTCAAAGTCACTAGAGTATTCCAAGATATCCAAGTTCTCATTACTCATCTTTAATCTATTACAAATGGCCACTTTTACCTCTGGCTAGTTTGGCAAGTTAGACCTTTGCACTACCCACCAATATGTGGTAGTGATTCTCAAGGTATACACTAGTGCACCCATTATTTCTATCTCTTTTGGGATGCATGCTTAAAGGTTATTGACATACCTTTCCACTAGGTTTCTCCCTTAAAATTTTAGGAGCACTACAAGCTTGCCTTTTCTTAGGTAGAGTACCCTCTTTCCTTTCTCCTTCTTACATGGGACCCATCATTTTGGAGCACAATCAATCTGGACCCAATCAATCTTCATGGGCTTTGGCACTTTTTCATACACCAAGTAGCATTTATGACTAGTGGCCTCATAAGCCTCTTCAACCCATTGATTACAAGTGACATTAGTGGTGTTTGAGGCTAATTTCCCATCCTCCTAAGAGAGAACTTCTTGATCAAAAGAGTGGAGATTCTTGATGCTTTGTGTCATGATGTTATATATATAGTTGATCTCATCTTCTAGAACAATGTTATCTATATAAGGGGTCCTTGATCACTTGAAAGGGGGATCACTACCCTTTCCTTGCCATTTTTGAAGGTCATATATTGCTTATTGAAGTGTATATCTACATTATTGGTATGGAACCAAGGCCTTCCTAAAAGCATTGGGTAGTTATCCTATTCAGCTAATTTGATAACCTCAAAGTCAGCATGGAATTTGGCACCCATAATATCTAAAATGGTACCAATCAAAATTTTAATCAATTATGTTTAGGTCTTGTTGGCCATGAAGAGTACATGGGGAGAAGGCCTCAAGGCTAGCCTACCCATATTTCCCATGCATTCTTTGTTAGGATATTTACCTTGGTATCAGTGTTGATCAACACTTCATAAATGGACCATCCATCAATGGTGTAATTCACAAATATATCTTGATCATACTTTATGTTTTGTGGATGCCTTAATTCACATGCCTACTCCATATGTGGTATAACATCTTTAGTTATGTAGGGCTCAGTAACTTCACTTGTATTTATCTTGACATTATCTAAGATCAATTTTTTAGTATGGGAAACATCCCTTCCATTTGTAGGAGGTGAAATATCTCTATCAACTCTTGTACTTTAGCCTCTTGGCTATCTTTATTTTTATGTGAGGCAGTAGCTTACACTTATAAATCTTCAGCTAGCTAGAGTTCTCCCTATAAATTTTGTATTGTGTTTATGGCTTGTTTTAAGACATATTTTTAGTTTGTTGGGTCTAAATAAGGCACAACTTTGGGTTATAGCTACATAATGATCTTAGTGTGGCCCAGTATCCCATATTCTAGATGCATCTCTTATGTTGGCATAGTTGGTGGTTGAGTGTCAAATCCACTCTGAGTAGTTACTTACACTTTGATTGAATCTGTATATGTTGACTACACCTTTAGATCCTATTTTTAATCTTTAGGCTCATGCCTAATCATCCTTACACCCCTATAAATTCTTAGTTTGCCTTGGGTTATATTTTTATACAAGTCAGGGAATTCCTTGATCTCATGTGGTCCTTGATAATACCTATACATTAGATGCATCAGGTAGTCACATTGATAGTATTTAGTTAACTTACATTTGTAACATGATCATGGTGGGAATATTCCTCCTCTACATCTTCCACCTCACCCTTTGGTACCTCTTTGGTTCCTATAGCTGATATTTTGTTTGCCATAACCCTCATTTCCTTAGTTTGCCTACCCTCTAGCTATTGTAGTTACCTATCATGCACCTCTCTCCATGTTTTTATGCATCTCATCAATTATTTGGTAGTCAGCTATGGTGTGCATGTAGGTACCATACAATTCACAATAGATGGTTGTGTTGACTTGACTAACACATTACAATAATGCGTAGTTTTGAACATCATGTACCTTGTGATAAACTTCTTAGCTGAGAAGTAGTGTTTACACATTCCTCCAAGGGAAATTATTTCTATTATGACCCTCTATCTTGAAATCAATACACCATAACCCACTTCAAGCATCTTGTGATGAACTATCAATCAAATTTTACAATTGGGAGGCCATAGACATAATTTTTACCTCCATGAATGGGCTAATGCCTATATCTGCACTCCTAACCACCTTGGCCCTGAGTGTGGCTTTAAGTGCTACCCAAGGTTTTGTGAATGTTTTCATGGATAACACCATTATAAAAGGTACTAAAAATAATCTAATGAACCATTACACATGATGGGAGGGGTGAATATCATAAGGGAGATTGGAAAGGAGGGTCTTTAATCTAACATCATCAAGTACACACTCTCTAATAATCCCTAGTTGATCTCCTTGAGTGTGACAATGCTTTATTGCTCAAACTAAGGTATATTGGAATCCTTTGAGAAGGCTCCCTTTAGGATTTATTATCAACCATAGCTTAGTTAGGATCAAACTTCCTATACCAATTATGGGCATGATCAAGCAATGTTATCATAAACTGGGTTGTTTTGTGCTCAGACTAGGTTATTCCCTAAGCACACCATTGTAATTCACACTTGAGCACATGCTCCATAGTGTTATTTATGCCTTGATACTTGGGTAGGAGCATGGAAATATCATAATAAATCTAGGATTGGGGAGCATCTAGTGTTTGATATGCTTAACATTTTTCTTCCAAGGCCTCCAGCCACTAGGTCAGGTGCTAGTCCCATGTTACTGCTAGCACTATAGAAGATGATGGAACTGTACTACCAACTAATGGTGTAGGGCCACTTATTATGGGTTGTTGCCTAGGCTACATAACTAACATTGGTTGAATTAGGGTGTGTTTACTCAAGTTCGGCTAGTGCCTTGAGGTCTAGATCTATCTTCACTTACCTCCTCATAAGGGGTAACTTGTTTAATCACAAATTTATAGCCAAATTTATAAAATGATCAAATTCTATGTTAACAGGTTCAATTGTTAATATTCTATTTTCCTTTAGGGAAACTAGTGCATGAGCTCACACCATAAGCTCAAAGGGGGTAGGTGAATTTGGCACATCCCCAATGGTTAATTCTTTTAGTGACCCCAATCATTCACCGGTCAACTATGAAGCTTGTTTCATGGCTTCTAAGATTCCTTCCTCTAGACATTGCTACCATTCAAGAGATCTTTCCACATACCCTTCCTGATTAGTATGGTTCATTTCAACACTTTAAAGTTCTAGATCTTGTATCAATCCATGCCTCTTCTTATTATAAGCCTATCTTTTGAGCTCTCACTTATTAATCCATGCATCCCCTTCCATTGTGACTCACCTACATGTCCCCTTCTTTCCTATTTTATTGCTTATATGTGAGAGGAATTTATCCTTCCATCCTCATTATTTTGAATCCATAATTCACCATTAGCTTCTTAATTTTGGTACTTAGTTATTTCACAAATGTGCCTCTAAGATTGCATAAGAACTAATATTCTACTTCTTTAGGGTAGGATTACATCAATACTACCAACTTAAGAATGTATTTGTTTAGTGTTCCTTACCTTCATTTATTTTCAGCTCTAGTCTAGGTGGTGTCTAAGTTCTAAATGCTCTTTCATCCATTTGATGTGTTTTCCATAGATTTAACTTATATGGGTCACATAAGTAGCCAATTAGTGGTACACTTGCTCTAGAGTTTCACAAAAGAAAACCTCATATAAGGCATCATACAAGTGGTTATAGACCCACTTCTTTGGGTTTTATCTTATGCAAGTTGGATGCCTTAGTACAAAGCTATGTTCCACTCATTCCATCTAGTTCTCAATGTTATCAAGGGAGAGTTAGATAATTATCCTAGTTCACTATTATAGCAAAAAAAATTAACAAGTCCTAGAAATGGAACCAAAATGTTGTAGAAAAGTATTATTTTAGTTATGGGCCTAGTCATGCACTTGAATAACTATCTAGGTTAGATCTTAGGCTCATTATAATGGGGTGAAGGCCTTGATTAACCCTATGGTGCTCAATATTTATCACTCAACTACATTGGAATCACTTTATATAAGGTGAAAGCCTTATGTTCTCACCTGAAGTACAATAGAGAAGGGATCAAGGTCTATATTGAGCTTGTTGTACCATGATGTAACTCTATTCTTCAAGGGCTTGGTTAGTGAAATGAATTTGGGCATTCATGGGCATAAGGCTTGCATTTCATAGGCTCAATGTAATTTAGGCTCTTGAGGGGAAATTGGGTATCTGATTGAGGGACTTAGGCATAAACTTGTGCTTAATCATGGGTATCATTTTTGGGTGCAAGGTTTTACTCATACTTAACACTTTTCCTATATCAGGTATGAGGTTCATCATTAGCTACATGCATGCCATGAATGACTCAAGTTAGAATCTCATGAGAGTTCAACATACATATAATAGACTTAAAGCATTTAATCTCGTAACATTTGCACAAAGTATTATTTGTTAATAGAGCTTAACAACAATACATATATAAGTCCATAAAACTAAGCATAAGCTCAACTTAAATTTATAAAGGACCAAAGGATCATAGGAAAGATTGGGAATTACAAATTGGAGTATCAAAATCATCTAAAACTACCTCTAACACTAAATTTAACCATATAAGATCAATTCGATAAAGCTTCACTACTCTAGTTCATTTCCTTTTTTCTAACTAGACTCAGCTTCCTTTTATAGAGATTCAGAGCATCTTAGGTTCATGGGGAGGGAAACATGTTAATCACTAAGTTGGCACTAGAGGTACACATCTCACTGTTTCCACTACATTTATCTTTAATGATCACTCATTGTCTCATGCACCTGCTTCCCAATGTTGATTATTTTAAAATGGGTCATTTATATTTAATGAGAAGTCACTATCCTATGCACCCACTTCTTGATGCCAATTGAATCAAAATGGAGTTATTAACCACCTACCAACTGTACCTCTAGATGATAAAATATCAATCATCCACCATGATTGCCTCATGCCTAAGTGTTTGTTGAGTTGGCATGAGTCCACTACTTAGATCAAAAAGGGTCCCAACACTTATGCATATAAGAGGATGTTGTTTGGCCTAATAAATGTAGGAATGACCTTTCAACACACCATGGATCATGCATTCAAAGGACTAATATTAAAATACATAATCATCTACATGGATGATCTTATAGTATTTTTAAAGAATAAGAAAGACCACATATGTCACCTATAGTCTATATTTGAAATATGTAGAAGGTTTGGTGTTTCATTAAACCTAAATAAGAGCATATTAAAAGTGATTGAAGGTAAGCTTTGAGGGCACATCATCACCAAATATGGTATCATCATCGATCCAGATAGAATTTAGGTAATTTCATAAATTCAGCTACCAAACAACAAAGAGCTTAAATCATTCATTTAAAATATTAACTTCATAAGGAAATTCATCTCAATATTTTCAAAAAAAATTAAATCTATGAACACCATGATAAATCAAGATGCCAAAATAGATTGGACAAATAAATCCCAAAATTCCTTCTAGGATATTAAAGATATAATATCATAGGCTATGGTACTAATCAATCCAAGTTTTAATAAAGATTTTTACCTGTACTCATTTGATTTAGAGCATATGATTATTTTTATTATCAAGTATAAGAAGGATGAGACTAACATCCAATCACATTTATAAGCATGAATTTGAAGGATTCAGAGCTCAGTTATTCCATGATCAACAAATAGATTTTTTCCCTTATCAAAGTAGTGAAGAAGTTTTAGCATTACATTTTGAGGAATAAATTCATTTCCATCATACATGATCCTATGGTCAAACTCACCCTATAAAAGAATGAGATAAGAGAATAATGAGGCAAATGGATGGTGAAGATATAATAATTTGACATAGAGATCAAGCCTATAAAGATCATTTAAGGCCAATGTATTGTGTAGCTTATGACTAAGCCAGATCCACACATCATAGTTGAAGAGGTATGTGAAGTTAAAGTATCTAAATGAGAGTGGTATATTGATATAATATAGTATTTACTTACAAGAACTTGTTTCTTGGAGCTCAATAGAGAAATAATAAGAGCTTTGAGGCTCAAATATTCTCATTACATGATCAAGAAGGGAGTCCTCAATAGAATAAATTATGAAGGTATTTATCTTAGGTGTGTATCTATAAATGAAGATAAATAAATCTTAGAGAAATTGCATCAGAAGATAGGCATTAGTCATCCTTCTAAAAATACCATATCCCATAAGATATTAAGAATGGGATAGTACTAGCCAATAGTATTCAAATATGCTCACACTCATGTGAGAACATGCCATGAATGTCAAGCTCTAGCCAAGAGAGAAGTACACATAACAATGTCTTTATAGTTATTTGTTAAAGGAAGGCCCTTTTCCCAGAGGGGTTTAGACTTCATTAGTGTTATCAACCCAAATTCCTTAGTAGACCATAAATTTGTGCTTACTACCATAGACTACTACACTAAATGGACTGAATCCATAGCCATAAAGAATTATAGAGTATAAGATGTGATTTGCTTCTTGGAAGAACACATAATGACTAGATTTGGCATGCCCATTTCCTTGGTTTGTGATAATGGACCAAATTTTATATCAATAGAATTCACTGAGTGGGTACATAACTAGATTATTATCAAGATAACTTCTAACCATTACCCTCAGGGAAATGGTCTGGTAGAATCAATGAACAAAAATTTAATTGATGTAATTAAGAAATCAATTAGAGATAAGCCTAGGGACTGGATTAATTTATTGAAGTATTCTCTTTGGGTAGACTAGACTAGACACAAGCAATACCTTAAATATTCACCCTACCTATTGGTGTATGGATGCAATCCTATATTCCTAATTATGCTAAAGTTACCTACTTATCATTTTATGCAGGACTACATGGATCCCAGTAATAAAGAAGAATCAAGAGTGTTGAACGTAATAGAAATGGAATATTCAAATATTAATGCCTTACAAACATTTATCAAACACTAGGATGTCGTCCAAAGGTGGTTTGATAAAATTAAAAAAGTTAAAGCATTCAAGATTTTGGATCTAGCATTACTTTTGGATAAAGCCCATGAGAAGAAGGGACACCATGACAAGTTTGCCCCACTATGGATTAGACCATACCATATTTTATAAATCATGAGTAATAACACATTTCATTTGAAGGACCTCCAAGGTAATGAGATTGCATATCCAGTAAATGGATAGTTCCTAAAGCACAATTTCAAGGTTGTGTTGTTTGTTGATGTTACTGATTGATGAGGGATAAATGAATGTAGCTATAAGACTAGATTATATTTCTCACTTTCTTAGATTAGATTTCTTGATTTCATATATTATATTTCCTAATATTTATATTAATCTTTCCTAATTTCAATATTTTTCTGTCATCTATTAGATTTCCTACTCTTTATATTAATCTTTCCTACTTTTAGTATTTTACTTTCATAGATTAGATTTCATGTTTTCTAGTTTAGGTTTTATACTTTCTAGAGTAGCTATTATTCTTTTCTTTATCTGATGATCAAGAATGAGTTTGATCTAACTATAACTAAGTTAAAAAAATCCAAACCAATTGAACTTATGACTTGTAGAGAAGGGGGAAAAAAAATCTTAACACTTCTGGAGCAATTTATAGATTAGGCATATTTCTATGTTTTTGAGTCTTTAGGATAAAGGTAGGTAATCATGGATTATTATAAATGGTGTCACAATTAAATACTTTTACCAGGCATGTGAAATTTGATCTAAGATTACTTCATACAAATTTATAATTTTTTTCTTATTTTATTGGGTTAAATGCACATCACATTAAATACTTGTTAGAAGTGATAATTCTAGGTATAGGTGTAGCTAGTAGGGACATTATAGTAATGATTTGTTTTATAATTATACCAGCTCACTGGGGTTTGAAATTTTTTCTTTTTAATTAAAGAACAAAAAAAGAGTGAAATAAAAACAAAATAAGAAATAATTAATGGATTTAAAAGAGAAAAATAAAATCAAAAGGCTTACATTATGAAATAAGGTCAATGTACAATGCATCATGATCAAAGGAAAATAATGGAAAGAGAAGGAGAAGGAACCCAAGGTATCCCTATCAGGGTTATAGATGCATGGCTAAAAGTGGATAAATTTCCAAGATTCTTTTATTTTTGATCTTTAATAGATACTAGAATGAAACCTATAGCTTCATCAAGTCTTTGAAAAACTCATCACAGTGGGGGTTAAATAAACTACATGTTTTGACACATATAGATCCAAGAAATTAGAAGGCAAGTATGTTTTGTGAATTAACTTAGGAGTCTCTTTCATGTTATAATTTAAGTATTCTTTTTTGATACACTTCATGATTGATTTGAGATTGTAAACCAGAGTTTTGGGTTCTTGAATACTCAGGAGTATTCTCCTTATGAGTCATCATTTGTTGCACCCAACATCCCCCTTCTTTCCATAGGAAATGGGAACCCACTTTTTTCAAAATATGGTCTTGACTTTGATTCCCTCTTCTATATGTTTATGCAAACTTTGGAAGAAGATTGATTATTGGCCTTTTTCATACTTTGGCAAAGTAGCATTGGTATTGTATTTTCTTAGACTAACCTTTTTCAAGAGTCTTTATTAGGATTTATGTTTTTGGACTTATGTTTTCAATATTTTCTCTTTAGAACTTCTATTTTTCATGAATTAGTATTCATTTTTATTAAGTCAAACATTTTATCCACAATAATTCCCCCATGACAATTTCCCTGAAGCAATTGACTTTATTGAATTTTTCTTTGCTAGACTTTTTTTATCAGACATTTTGTTTGATGGAATTTGCTCTTCATAACATTTTCCCCACAATAATTCTACTAAAACAATATCCCCAAATTAGACTTAATCTTGTGGATAATTTACTTGATATATTTTCCTCACAACAATCTTGTTGACATACTTTCACTGATAGAAATGCCCTTTGTCCCCTTTGAACTTACCCTTTGGGTTTTGTGAAACTTGCCCTTCAAACTTTTAGAATTTCCCTTCGACCTTTTTGTTAGAGCCATTTTTCTAGATAGAATGACCTTTAGGCCCTTTTGCATTGACCCTTTGCCCTCTAAGACTTTCCCTTCAGGATTTTTATCTTGGACCCTTTCCCACCAAAATGTATCCTATGAATTAGACCCTTCGAGAATTTTTCACCATGAATTAAACCCTTCGACCCTTTGCGCTTACCCTTCAATCTTTACAAAGTAGATCCTTTAGGAATTTTTTCATGGATGAAATACCCTATGAAGTATACCCTTTGGATATATGCCCTTCAAAAATGACCCTTCAACCTTAACCCACCTACCCTTCGACCTTTTTGAAAGTGACCTTCAGCCTTTTGAAAATACCCTTTGGGACTTTTATCCTAGACCTTTTCCCTTTGGCCAATTATTTTGAACATTTTGTCTGAGACATTATGCCTCTCAACCTTTTTGAGGCCATCCCTTTGAACATTATTTTAAAAAAATTATCTGATCAAAGTGACCCTTCAAAATAATTACTCCATAAATTGTCTGAGAGAATTAGGTCTTTAGGAGAATTATAGTGGACATTTTTTTTTGAAACAATTCCTCTAATGGAATTATTATATAATTTGTGTCTTGAACATTTTTTCCAATGAAATTAGGTTCTTACACACAAAAATCTTGAAAAATTTCCCCCACTACAAATGATCAAAATAATAGACCACTATCCCCATGAAATTACCAAGTGTCACCTCTATAATCAAGAAATTTATTACATATATATGATAAGTCACGTTTGTGTTTATGTTTTATAGGAGAAAATTTGAAAAAGATAAGTTTCAAACTCATAAGGAGTCAAAAAAATCAAGCACCAAGATCTACGATGTATGTTAACTAGCATATTAGAGATCGATGGTACATAATCAAGCATGGCAACAAAGGATTGTCTAGAGTGAGCATGGTGGTGACAAGTGTCATCCTCATGGGAACATTTAAAGAAAGGATTTTCAAAAAGCTTTGTGAGAGTTCTAAGTGGTGACATTATAGGGGCCTAGTACATAAAGATCCAATAGTGTGTGGGATCTTAGTACATGAAGATCGATGGTGTAAGATCAATAGAGACTTTTCAAAGGTTCCATGATAAGTGAGAAGTTACCACATGGTACAAATGTGATAAGCAATGGAGTGTGTTTTTTGCAATAGCCTAGGAAGCCTATAGAGATACCAAATGACATGCTCATATTCTATCATGCATAAATATCTAATGGTGTGAGTCCCAAGTAGACTTTTCAAAGATATAGACTCAATGAGAAGCATGGACAACATGCAATGTATAGTTATTTTTGATTAGTCATAGTTTCACTAGTTCTAAGGCATTGATATAAAAATACTTATCTTTGATGCATCCATAACTTCCATTTGAAGGTGGCTAATCTAAAAGATCAATAGGTTATTCTCCCAACCTATAAAAAGAGGCATGTATAGTTTTAGTAAATGGTGTATATTTTAAATTTTTACATGCAACTAAAGATATAATTGTAAAAAAATTCCTTTTTCTTTATACACACGCACACATTTCATATCTTTTGTAGAGACTATTTTAAATTGATAACTATAAATAGACTCTTATACAATTTTAGAACATAGTTAGAACTCATGTTCTAAATATAATATGTAATGACCTTACATGATCTTTGAGGATGGGGTGACCCCTTCCCCAAGTCTATAAAAAAAATTATAATCCAACTTGTATTTTTATCAAAGAATTTTTGAATATAAGAACAACATCAATTTTTATCATCAACAAATGTGTTTGTGTATTTTATTTCCAATTTATATGTAATTAATTGTTACTTTTTTTTGTTGTATGTTAAATAATCTTTAGTGTGAAAAATACACAAATGGATTCTTGATTATTTTTTATTGATGCACTAATCTATATGTGTGCAACAAATATTTAAGGATTGGTAAATATATTGGTTAAGATAGTCAAGTTCAAATTGATTCATAATTTTGATTGTGTGTGAGTGCTTTCTTAGATGTAGTTTTTTATGTGTGTGTAACAGCTACCTTAAATACTTCATTATCTCAAGCCATAATATCCTAATTAAGGTTGTGTAATAGTTAATCTAAAAGGAGTAACCTTTGTATGAGGCGTATGAATTTTCTACATCTTTATCTCTTTAGACTTTTTAGCCATGTCTGAATGTGTGTATACAATTACTACTAGTAATAGTCATAGGTTCTAAGAGCACTTGTCCTTTTATAAACCAACTAGGGAAGTGATTCTTGAAAATCATAGAAGATTTCTTTTCTACCTTACCCTTCCATAAATTTTTGAGTTTTTTTAGACCTACCCATTTTAGATTAGTAGCCATTTACCCATCCAACTCACATAGAGATTTTATACCCTTATTAAGAACCACACCTCCATTCAAAAACCTTGACAACAACTTGTATACCCTACCATCTATTTCATCAACATGTTGTAATAGACCACATAAATGTAACTTATGCCCTAGAGTGGAGTTTACCTCCATTGAGATTTTAAAGCATTAGAGGCTACCTTGTTAAGGTTGTGGTGTGCATAAAACCTACATCAACAAGTATGTAAAGATATAACCTGGTAGTAGTAATTGTGTATCAGATGCACCCAAGTGGGTAGATGTATCAAATGTATAAACTTAGATCAGTGTAAATGTCCCCAATGGGTAGATGATAACTAGTTTGAATCAATGTATTAAACCAAAGTCCTATCTAGAATCTGTAAGCACTCGATAAGAAAAAGTAAAGCATATGTGTATGATAAAACTCACTATACTAGGATAGCTAGCAATATGTAATATCTATAAAGTAGTATAAATGTAAACATAAAAATGTATAAAATATGTAAAGTTTTATGTTTTTGAAATATTTTAATGTTTTTGTATTTTTACATATTATATTATTTCATGTTTTTTGAGTATAAGCTATATACAATAAAATAAAAATAAACTATGCACAAGGAGTAAGAGAGAGAAGGAAGTATGTACAAGGTTAGGAAACATATTAACCATTGAATCTCATGGGAGACTCATTGTCACCATGACCTATGTTGAATAGAGAAACTGTGATTGTGCATACAGTGTGAAAGGGCAACTTTGAGCCCATGATCTGATGTGATGTATAATCTAAGTTTGACTTTGCATGTATAGTGATGTTATGATGTTATGGCACTAAATATGATACCCTATGAACTATAGGGATCTTAGGGACCCATCTAGTATAAGTAGAAGCTATAGGTTATGAAGGTGACATATGGTGAGAACCCTTAGACCCCAATATAACTGATATAAACATAAACTAAGTAAGGTCATAAT
Source organism: Torreya grandis (assembly GCA_037957365.1). Lineage (NCBI taxonomy): Eukaryota > Viridiplantae > Streptophyta > Pinopsida > Cupressales > Taxaceae > Torreya > Torreya grandis. Next base: position 2,270,081 of record JARHVA010002170.1, on the reverse strand, counting down.
ATATGGTATATCTCTATTATAATTGTCCCTCTAGTAATGGCCTCTGAGGGAGAGTATGCATATGTGTAGTATTTTAGGAGTATACTTGGCTTACTTTAATGACTCTGTTGAACACTATGATGTATTCATAGGATCTGTAATCTCTATTGTAACTAATACCCATGACATATATGGTAATGGTTTTGTAACTGTAACTAGTATATGTGTTGGAACTATAAATGTAAATTATATGTAAATGGAAATGCAATTGATCTATAAATCAATCTTATCTTGGATAAGATAAATCCTAATTACACTTATGATTGTTGATACATTAGATATGTGGGGTAATGACCAAGATGGATCTAGTAGACCTAGCCAAGGGATCTCTTACCATAATAAAATCACTATGGAGGGTTTCAAAGCCTCTAGTCAAGAAAAATTATGCAATAACCTTAGTTAGGTCCTATGTTTTCATATTCACAATGTATAAATGAATAAATCAAAGTCTAATCTAGTGATCACCAAAGCTTGTGGCACAAAATTGGGGTTAGTAAACATAAAATTAAAACATGCATAAGGGAATCTTATTTAAGCTATGTATAGGTAAGACCCTAATGCATGTAAATATAAATATATTCAAAAGCCATTACTTATGATACTTCTATCCACTAAAAGAGAAGATCAAATTTAGAGATGCTTACTTTGAAGATAAACCTATTGAGACTCAATATCTCCCTTGGCCAAAGGTGTTTCAAAGGAGGTTTTTATGGTTTTTAAAGATCACTAATAAAGGTCAAATTATCTAGGTCTTTTCCATAATATAATATTCTTCTCCAAATGAAGACCCTAAAATATAACTCCTCAAGTACAATGGTGGAAGAGCATATTATAAAGAAGTACAAATAAATGATTAAAACTTATTGTCTCTCTAAGAATGGAGAATTAAATGTGTATATATAGCTAAATCTAACCCTAATCCTTTCCAAAATTTTAGCCAACAGGGTCCATTCAAATGAGTGTGTATCATTATTAACAAAGATAAATTAGGTCTTGGTCTAGATCAGCTAGGGGCCAACCCCTAGACCCAAAATGATTTTTTCAATTAGAATAAAAATTTGATGGGGTAAATAGTGTATTTTAAACCATTGGAAAGGGTTTTAGGCTAAGGAAGGGCTAATGAAGGAAAAAATGACTAGAGGAGGGTTCAAAATAAGAGTCAGAGCTTAGGTGAGTGTTTTTAGAAAAGGTTAGATTGATAACAAGTGATAGTAAAGGGACAACAATCTTTTAAAGCACCAATGGTCTACCCACTTATTTTATGCTGAACCCCTTAAGGTGTGCACTTAGAGAGATTGAGAATCAATAGATTTTATAAGAGAGAAAGCATCAGTAATTGATAAAGTTTGAAAATATAATGCATATGCATATACCCCACTCAAATTTCATCATATGTCATTTAGGTGCAACAAGGGATGGTGCTTCAAGAAAATAACTAAAAATAAATGACTAAAAATGGAAATACCTTGAGTTCTTATAATATGTTCCAATGGATTTTAGAATAATAACTCACATGAGCTTAAAATATAAATTAGGTTTTCAAGGAGGAGATGGTTCCTCATTGGTTTCCGAATCTAGGTGAGTATTCATAGTATATTTGAGGAGTGTTTCTTCCAAAGATGGTTTTTTAGGTTTAGTGATAGGATATTTTTGGGTTGGTTTACATCTATAATTTACCTTATCTATGTTTACATATTAATAATTTTTATAATATTGGTCATACTTAGTGTCGATGGCACACACATCCTTATTGGGTTTTTGGGAATTAGATGTGGAAAAATATTTTTTTTTATTTGAAGAAGAAGATTTGGGAGCTTAACTTTTTTGATAAGTGTTTTTGTAATATTGATGATGGATTTGAATCATGGTTTCGTGATTGAATGAATCGCCAAGCATATAGGAGACAACAAATTTGGTAAGCCCTATACATGTTTCATGGGAGTGACTAATGGGTGTGGAACAAACAAAATTGATTAGTACCATACCGTTTATAAGTATTATTGGTATAATTAAATGATTTATATGGCACTAAAAATTGTTTCATTTGTTACACAGTTAATGGTAAGTGAGAATATAGGGGATTGTCAGCTTTCCCAATTCTTAGCTTGGTTTGAGGAGGATTGTCGGTTGTCGCATTAATATAATGTTGAAAATATCCTTTAATGAATTTGGTATTAGGTTAAAAATACTTCAAGATATTAATTGATCACTTAAGGAGAGAAAGTGTAAACCTTATATTGAAGTGAAGGAGTTAAAGAGATTATAAATACTTTAAACAAGTTTTCACTAGTCATGTTATGATTGGCCTTATGGACCAAATAATTCCATCGCTTGATAAAATCATGAGATAATTAAATTGGATATTTCTTATCATTGATGAAATGTCCAAGGTAATTTTTGGGAAGATCATCATGTTGGAACTCTTTAACTAGAGGATTGACTAAATCCGAGTTACCATATGGAATGTTGGGGAAATTGATTGTACCATTCCAATACATCACTAGTGAAAGTTTTAAATAAAATTTTAGTTGTGGAAAAAGTATTATTTTATATCTTCTCCTTATAAATATTTCCAAATTCCGTAAGAAAATATGTAGGGTCTTTAGTCCCATCATACTTAATAGTTTGAGATATGTTACCAATATCAATAGAAATAATGAAAGGGGCTAAAGGCTTATTTTGAATGTGTTGGAGTATCTTATTTTCCATGATAGGTTGGAGGATGACATTCCCAATGACATATCTAAGAGGTGGAGGAATAAAATTTTGATTATTTTGAGGGAAAATAACAAGAGGTTGATTATCCATCTTAATAAAATGATGTTATAGTTTCATCATTTGGGAGGAGTTAGATATTTGCATTATGTTCATTTTTTTCACTATCTGTGCAAAAATTTAGGTTGTATCAATTGGTAGGTTAGTATTTGTAGGAAGACTCCCTAAATTTTTATTAGGGGGAGGGTTGTTAGGTGGTGGATTACCTATGTGGTTATTGGATAGACTTGTTTCAATTGCCCCCACATTATGGTGAGATGATTGAATATAGGAATTATCTTGATAGGTATGAAAAGGATTTGATCCACTAATCTCATCTTTTGGTGTAGTTTGAACCATGTTATAATCCAAATATGAGGGAGGAGGAGAATTAATCCAAGAGTAAGGATTATATTTGGAGGTGAATAAGGGAATAAAAGAGCACTCTATATAGTTTATAAATGGATTCAAGTTGTCCAAAAAGATTCTGATAGGGGATTTCATAATGTTTGATGAAATAAATAGAGATTAGGAAAGAGAAAATAAAATTAGGGACATGGTCGTCTAGATAAGGAACATAGTCATTCACGCATGGAATAGAATTGACCAAACCAATAATAGAGTCAGCCAACATTTACAAAATCAACTAGGTTGATAGATTACTACTTAGACACAGGCTAAATAAAATCCATGGTCATATAGGTTAATAGTGTATTGCTGAATAGGGGGTAAAAACTAGATATAAGACTACATAATCATGTAGGTCAACTATGTATTGATGAATAGGTAACTAAATAGGAAGATAAAAATACACAATCATGTAGTTCAACTTTGTATTGCTGGTAGGAAGGCTAAATAATTTGTAATATACTTTATCGATCAATATGATAATGTTTTTAAATAGGGGAAATTTTTTCAAGATAATTTAAAATAATAATGAAATTAAATACATAGGTAATTGGTTCAATGTGATTGATCTAATTATAACACCAAACACAAACCTTGTACCAATCTTGGCTAATGCAAATTCTAAAAAAACACATAATGATCAAAGAAAAATCAACAACTAAAAATAAAATTCTAACTAGTTGGTCATTTTAAGTGTTATTAAGTTATGAGAAAGGTTGATTTTAATGTGATAGGGAAGTTAGATGAAATAAGGAACTAGAAAACAATCTAAGGTTGGTTTTAGGATGTTTGGGCTGAAAGGGATTTGTATTGGTGATGGTACTAGCTTGGTATCAGAGCCTACCCCCTCACTTCATAATATTTTAATGATAATGGTCTCAAGTGATTTTCCAATATATACCATTAACCACATGTTTATACTTGGCCAAAAAACCAAGTCAAATTCTCCTTTGGTGATGAAATCCAAGTATGTATACCTTGAGAAGACAAATGTCTAATATTTTTTTTGTAAAGTGATTTGGTAATGTGTGAAAAATAGTAAAATAGTGTAACTAAAATAGTAATTTGAAAAACCACCTATTTAATATATGTTAGTTACTCTAATAATTCAAACAAATTAAATGGAAAGGTAAATTAATGCTAGTAAATAGATGTTAGTTCCTTGATTTATAATAGTAAAGATTCAGTTCAAGCAACATTGTATGTAGATAATATAGAACAAAGTCAGCTAGATCATTATTACTCTATAGAAGCAAGGTATTTAATAATAAAGTTAAATAGGTTGATTATGTCTTTTAGATAGAATATAATCTACAGAACTGAGTTGACTAGGTCAACCAAGTTAGTTGCAGAGTTGAAGTTTTATAGACTACAAACTTTTGAAAAACAATACTAAAGAAAGAATTGAAATGTTATAAAGAGAAAAAAATGAACCTTGGTGGGCTTGAAGACATTTTGGATTACAAATTTTATGTTAAAATGTTTAGATGCTACTTTTAAATTCTGCCAATCGGGTTGATTGGTTTGACCAAGTTTCAAAAACCTTATGTGCTAAAGAAGAGATAGCGTACTTAGTCAACCTATTTGACTATGTTTGTAGACCTATATGTTGATAGAACAAAATAGTATATAGAGTCAACTGGTTCAACTATATGTGTTAATTTAGGACTAAATAGGAATATTGTGTTGAACTGCTTGATCTAGTAACTTGTAACTGGTGAAGACATGTACAGATAGAACATAGTCATTTTTAAATGATTGTGTTAACCCTACACACATAAAGTTATAATTATACTGATTGGTTTGATATAATACTTAAAATATATAAAAATGTGATATGATGAAAAAAATTATGGCATGAAAGAAAACCTACAAGGGTTATATTCAAATTAGGTTCACCAAAATGTATGCAAAGTAAAATGCAACTGATCTATAAATCAATCCTATCTTAGGGAAGATAAATCCTACTTACACTTATTATTGTTGATACATTAGATATTTGGGGTCATAACTAAGATGGAACCTCTATACCTATCCAAGGGATCTATGACCACAATAAAATCATTATGGAGGGTTCCAAATCCTCCATTTAAGCAACACTATGCAATAACCCTAACTAGGTCCTATGTTTTCATATTCACAATGTATAAATGATAAAATCAAATTATAATCCAGTGCTCACCAAATCTTGTGGCATAAAATTGGGGTTATTAAACATGCATAATAGAATCCTAATTAAACTATGTATAGGTAAGACCCTAATGCATGGAGAGAGCAATATACTCAAAGACCATTACTCATGTTACTTATATCTACTAAAAAAGAGGATTTAAGTTAGAGATACTTACTTTGAAGATGAACCTATCGAGACTCAATCTCTCCCTTAGATACAGATGCTTTACAAGAGGTTATTATGGTTTGTAAGGATCACTAAGAAAGGCCAAAGAATCTAAGACTTTTCCATATGACAAGATTCTTATCCAAATGTAACCCTAAGCTATAACTCCTGAAGTAGAATGGTAGAATATCAACTTATAAAGAAGCACAAATGAATAATTAACTCTTGTTATCTCTCTAAGAATAGATAAATTAATGTGTATATATAGTTAAACCTAACCCTAATCCTTTCCAAAAGTTTAGCTGATAGGGTTGGCCTAATTAACTCTATATCATTATTAACAAAGAAAAATTAGGCCTTAGTCTGGCTAACCTAGACCCTAAATGAGTTTTATCAATTAGAGTACAGAGACAATGGCGATGAAAATGTATTTTAAACCATTAGAAAGGGTTTTAGGCTTGAAAATGGGTAATGAAGGTTTAAAATGACTAGAGGAGGGTGAAAAATAGGAGGTAAAGCTTGGGGGTGTTTTTAGAGAAGGTTGGATTGATAATAAGTGTTAAAAAGGGATAAAAATAGTTTGAAGCATTAATGATCTATCCACCCCTTTCTCAATGCAACCCTTAAGGTATTCACTTAGAGATATTAAGACTCAACAGGTTCCTACAAGATAAAAATCATCAGTAATTGATAAAGTTTGAAAATATTTTGTGCAGACATAAATTGTATTAGAATTGCATGTGGGATGGGAAGAAGATACTCATATGGGACACCCTCAATATTAACCACTTGGTTAGCATGTAAATACTTCAATCATAAATTTAATGTATATGGGATGACTTAAATCTACTGTAACCATGGACTATCCAATAATGTATCGAATACACCATTACTAGGTACTACTAAGAACTGAGTGGCTATGTGTGCTAGTATAACCTATAATGGAAGTATAATATCCTTGATGGAGCTCTGAACATGGCTATCAAAACCACTAATTATTGTATCTATTCAATATATCCCACTCTATGTATCCCAAGTGTTGTAAGAGTGTCATGGTGTACATGCTTATGTTTGACCCATTGTCAACAATAACACTATGAATAAGATGGTGGTCTATGTAAGCTCGTATGAAGAGTGCATGTAAATCTATGTCATCATCTATAATCTCCTACTCTAAAAATGTGATAAGTGGTCTAGGTGGAAATATAGTGTGATACATGCCAATATTATTATGTATTGGATGTGTTTCCTCAGTAATTGTGCAATAGGAATCTATTGGTGGATGTGCCTGGTATGTATAGTAAACATCTGATATGCCCCCTGTGTCATTAGCTTTATGTTTTGGGAAATATTTAAAAATATTTTGAGTGTCTTTGCATTTATTTTTTATTGTTTTGATTCTTCTATGGGTGTTCCCACATCAATAATGTTATCCTCAATGACATATTATATATTGTTCTTTAGGCTAATGCATCTATTTATTGTGTGGCTTGATGCCCTATGATACTAATATAATGCATTTGAATCATAGCTCTTTATAAGAGGTCATGTTATATCAACCTTTTTAATGGGAGGGATAGATATGACATTGTATTCTAATAGTTATATAATAACTTATGCTAGTGACTCTAGAATATTAGTGAAGACTTTACATTGAGAAACGGATAAAAATAATTTGGGAAAAGGTTTGGAAGCTATGTTGACTATGTCCTTTTGATCACTTTTGTTTTATATGGCCCTTAAATTGTATGGAGTTTTGTTTGTACTCTTAATAGTTAATTCTAATCCATTTGTCTATTTTAGTTTGCCCATTGATAAGAGCTTAACCTCTCTTTTATTAAATGTGTGGTACATATCGATAAATGTGGAAACTTTTTGAATGAGATGTCTTGATGTAAAGTTGGCAATAGGCTCTATTTAAATATATCCTTAAGCTCTCTATCTTCTATGGGGCTAGTTCATTTGGATAATATTATCTTATATCATAAGACATAATTAGTGATAGGCTCATTTTAATTTTTCTTTAGTTGTGACATTGTGCATATTATATCTTATCACTGATGTTGATAGAGAAGTGTGCTAGGAACATATCATCTAAAGGATTGAATGTCATGATAGATTGATTTGGCAAATCATAGAATGATTTTAGGGCATAATACTTGAGACTACATAGAAATAGCTTCATAAGAATCTAATTATTGGACAAATAGTCCAATCATGTTACATGAAAGGATATAATATGATTCTTTGGGTCACCCTTTCCATCATATAATGTGAGCTTGGGTGCCACAAAACTAGATGGTAAAGGAGTTTCCACTATGATGTGCCAAAGGTGTATGCAATAAAATGTTGGGATCCAAGGCATGTAAGGGCTTGGTTGCTCCCAACTTGAGATGTAACACCTTATAATATAGAGTAATAACCTCATACATAAGGGATTGTACATCTAGAGTAGAAAAAATAACCATAAGTGGTGTATCTCTCACTGATGGTTAAATAACAATCTCAGGTTGTGTTATCTAAGTTGGTTGAGTTGTCCCCACTGGAGGTGTAACAACATTATTTATTAGAGGGGTTGAAGATTGACCATTTTTTAACTTTTAGAGTTCATCTTAAAGAATTTTTATGAATTCATCTTTTATATCCTTATGTTTAGACATAAAGTAAGTTTTATATATTTTGAACCATTTAAGAATAGTAATCTATGAAAGATTGCAAAATTTAAATATAATAGCAAATTTGATAATTTTTGAATTAAAATCTTAGTATAGAAAGAAAAGGATACAAACCCTAAGTGTGTATAGAGTTAGTGTTTATGAATTTAGGGTTTTTTTGCACCAATTTAAATTATATGTAAAATAAATTGAAACCTTGATGTAAAATTGATTTAATTTAGCTATGTTGTCTAAAATAATTAGAAAATCATAAGTATGTAGCCCTAAATTTACTATTAAAAATTTGGATAATGCAAGATAGGTTTTGAAGAAATATTTGAAGTAAGATGGGTTCACCAAATGATTTAACCTTTTAGGATTTAACTATGTAAAACCTATGTTTAGATTAAAAGGTTGAGATGTCTCAATCAGTTAAATAAATTACAATAATTAAACATTTATTTTTTATAGTATTTGACCTTATTTAACTTTTTAAAAATATCAATAAATAGGCATAAATATATACTTAAATGAAAATTTATTGTCATGGATGATCTAGGTTCTAAAAACTAGGTTTTGGATAGTTTTGAGTATTGTCAATAGGATTTTGGTGTCTATTTATTCACTGGATAGTAACACCCCATATGGATAGTAGTGTCATGATTATGTAGTGTCCTTATTGTGTCACTAATTTCCCCTTTGAGAGACAATTCTTATTTTTTATGAGCACCCATGCATGTGTTTTTAGGTCATGTTTCTACATGCACAAAACTTAGAGCTCTATATTGTACCTAGAAACCCTGACTTAGTGTGCAAAACCTAATCTTATTTATAAGTGTGGCATGATCTAAAAATGTGTGTTCATTATTAGGATAGTTTTGATATCATCAACACCCCACTGATAAGATAGTTTCCTAAATACCAATACTCTGAGGAGGGATCAAGCCTGATGTAGTTCTCCAACCTAGTGCTTTATGTAAGTGAAAGTGAATGTTATAATGAGAGTGAACTTGCATAACTTGAGTGTTCTTGAGATTTTAAATCTTTGAAATATATGATTATAGATGTTGTAGATGGTATTATATAAAATTAGGGTAGAATATAGATCAAATAGCTTAATTTTTCTCAACTTATCTTTTGTTTGAATAGGCTTTTGCATCTATTTTCCATCTAGTCAATAGAGGTCAAATAGACTTGTATTTATAGAGATATATAGCTTGTGTGGATAATAAAATTTACTTAAGCCAACCTTAGGAAGGAAACACATTTGTAAAATTATTTTTTAAGAGATTTAATTCATATGACAATAGAATTGGGGACAATAGCACCATGTGGCTGTAGTGTACCAAATGTGGCACTAATTTCCACTTGGAAGGCTATTAAGTAAGTTGGGTTGGGATCTGAGATGAAAATTTTGGGACTATGTTTTAGTTGACTATAGGTGACTATGGTTTGTTTAATGACTAAAAAATTATGTCTAAGGCTCTAAGATAGGTCTAGGGCTAAGGTAGGATAGGGTAACTCAATAGACACTCTTAGCATCCAATTACCACTTTTAGGTGATTACACCATTATATAGAAATTTGGTGCTTCCCATGGATAATTTTCCCTCTAGAAATCTTAGCTACTACCACTAATGTCCTCATATACCTACCTCTCCTTCAAAATCCCTCCACTTTCACTGTTCACAATAAAAAAAGACCAAAAGTTAGCCAAAATGTCATTTAAAATATCTAAATAGTGTTATAGGTCATTAAAATAAAAATTTCTCTTAAATTAGGGGGAATTAATTGAAACTAAGACCACTATGATAATTGAGACAAAACCACCTTTTTGATGAATCAAAAAATTTAAAAATTGACTCTAGATGCTCAAAATATTATGAAAAAATTGATCATTATATTGAAAATGAGTCTTGTAGACCTATTTAGTTTTTTTAATGGTTTCAAATTCTGTTTGAATGATACTATAGATTTTATTAAAATCCTAGTTCTGATCAGGGTTTAAAAGTGTGAATAGCACTAGGGCACCTTGAAATCTATTGTAAGACCTAATTAGTCTTTAAGACTCCACATAGAACTAAAAATTCATTTTAAACACAAAAAGACCAGATTAATATCCTAAAAATTGATTAAAATTTCCTTCATTTGTGTCAAAAGGATTTTAAAGTGCCCAAAGGCCTAAAGACTTAGTCAGGATTTAGATTGGCATTTTATACTATGGAATTTTATTATTAGCAAGCTCTTTATCATGTTTTATGTTAACTTTTGGTGGATAAAATCTTGAGATATGGCTCATTGGTGAATTGGGTGGGAAAAATATTGATTAAAATTGCATAGTGGCTTGGTGTTTGGAGTGGGAAAAATAATAAAAAACATGTTAAGCATGGATGTGGGAAGTGAAATCCCTAACAAACTACACTAAGACCTAGGCAGGGCCTTAAGCATTTCACTTAATACATCTATGTAGACCTAGTATACTTGGCATTCTAATTAACAAATCACGTTAAATTTTTAAAATTTGACACATGCCTCCTTTGACATGGGCTAGGAAATTTTAAAACCCAACATTTTCATGACCTGACTATTTAAATTTTTATAAAATTTGATTTGATTTTTAAATAATTTAAATGAATATTAATTAAAATTTATTTAAGTTAAAATATAATTAATTAAATTTTAAATAAATTGTAAATTAAATCAATTACATTTTAATCAACTTAATTTTTAATTATTTTAATTAAATTTTAACATTTTAAATCCAATCCAAATCAGGTTTTAAGGAAACTGGAAGCCCTCAAATAGGCTCGAGCATGACCAAACAAAGATGATTAGGAATCCATAAACTAGAATAGATAAAAACATGATGCTAATATCATAAGCAAAGAATTTCAACCCCAAAGACCTAATAAAAGAAAAAGAAAAGAAATATTACCTGAGAAGTGAGATTTTGTGAGGGTAAAATGGAGGCCAAGATGATGTTTTTGAGAGAAATGCAAAACACTGAACTTTCTTGAAATAGACCTATAAACATGATGGAATCAATTTTTGAGGTTGAAATGGAATGAAACTTGAAATGTCCTACTAGATCAAACTAGGGGACCAAGATATACAAAATAAACCCTGATTAAGAGGCCCCATAAGTGGGATAAGTTCCCTCATAATGCATTGCTCAAAGAGAAAAACATGAAACTTATTTTCATGAGTGAGATAGAGAGTATGAGAGAGTTTCTAGAGAACCAATAAGAATGGAATTAAAAATGACCCCCTAAATTATTTTTATGGAGATAAGAGAGCTAGGAGGAAATAATGTCATGAGATTGGAAGTATAATATGACTCTACTTCATGGTCAAGAGTTATATATACAACATTACCATTCAGAATTGGTCATCATAATGGGATAGGTTTCATGAGCCTATGGGACATGAAAATTGAGATGACCCCATAATCAGGCTAAGAGAGTTAAGATATCTAAGAGAGTTAGGCTTCAAATGTAATTTGGAATGTCATAAATCCACTTTTATGCTTAGGTAAAATATAAAGTTGACTCACGTGGATGTGGTCTCACCAATGGTGGTGTATTCAAGTCTCAAATCAGCATTTAAATTGATATAGGCCACCAATGCAAGTTTTAGTGCTAAGACTAATGAACCATGAGTTTATGCGGGAGTAGATAAAAAGGTCAAAAAAGATGTTTCTTGATTTTTAGAATAATTAGGGTGTGTTGTGCAAATAATAACATTAAGTATGATAGAATTATCATGATACTCTTGAGGTACCTCCTATGTGGGATACTCAATGTTAGGAAATTTTATCAAAATATGAATGATATATGTAGATCTATGTAAAGGTATAGACAATGGATAAGGAGGAGTCATTGTTTTTGAATGACTTGGATCATGAGGCTGAGTGGGTGAAGGCACAGGCCATGGAAAATATTGAAAATACTATTGAAGCACTTGGCATATATCATTATGGTGTGTATTACATGTTGTGACTTGAACTTGCACCCAATGAGGAGATGGGACAATATTCTCCTCATTCAAGTGAGACAATGGAACCACCTCAAGGTTGTGGGTATTCCTTATAGGAGGTGGATCTCTATATTATGGGCTAGCACCCCTTGATGCATCACTAAAGGTCATAACTTACTACTAACACTTTGGGGATGAAAAAGGATAGGAATAAAATGAAATTAAACCTAGTATATATGAGGTGATACACCAAAATATTTTCTTTACTCATACCCTTATCATGAACTTATAACTAAGGATAAGTTACACATCCACTTCATCCAAATGTCAATCTTCCCTCTCACATCAATGCTTCAACATGGGGTCTTGGAGATAGCAGAGGCTAGGAGAAACTAGACAATAAGAATTATAAGACACTCTATTGAGTATCATACTCACTAAACCTAAAATACATGTTGACACTTATTGATAACCTACAAGAGACAGATCACAAACACACAAGGTACTAAAGAGAGTAACATGTAAAGGTAAATGAATCTTACACTTGCACAAGACCAAAAACCATCATGTACACTTATTTAAATATTTTAAAGAGTTAAAACACTTATCTTTATTTATTAAAGATAAAAAATTTGTAGGGCTTCACCATACCCAGGTAGAGATATCATACAATATCCAAAAAGGCTCAATTTATAGAAGAAATGAGAAGAGATAGAGAAGGGAAGTCCAAGAGTCACTTGGACATGTGTCAACAATGTGAAGATAAGTTAAAAATGCATGAAAGAGAGTTATGGGGTGAGCCATGTCATGTTTGGATTTATAAATGTCATCTCCAATCATCCAAGACATATAAAGTGGTCAAGAAATTCATTTTTTATGCATATAAAATGGCCCCTCATGATTGGCCTTCCAAAACTACCCTAACTCTACAACTGATCAATTTTGATGATGGATCTAAGTAGGATTCATTACTAAGAAGTCCTCACATGAATTGGAGAGGCTCTTGACCCTCCCTATCATTTTTTCCATGCATGATCATACTTGGTAGTCCCAAAATAGTTCTTTTCCCTTTACCTCTCACACTTGGCACCTAAAATATCTTCAAACCAAAAATATGATCCATAAAATAAGAGTAATGGAATGTATTAAAAGTTTTTATGGCATCAGTTACAATAAATAATCCTTAAAAGGCTTTCCAAATGAAGATTCGCCATTTTCTCTAAGTCTTTCCCAGATGGCTCACTGGGCTAGCTAAAATGAGAGAGATATTAGGCACACTTAATATTTTAGATAGATAATCTAATGATCATGTGTAATTATAAAAATTCCTAGTCTCTCCTCCAAAAGTGATTTGGTCTCCTAGAAGTTTACCATGCCTACACAACACAAAAAATGGTAAAAATAATCCCTATTTCTCCCTTTTCCATATAGTTCTATACAATATAATCCCATGGATATAATACTAATGGGGTTTTAAACAAATTATGTTCATCACTCATGGTCATATTCATCCATCTAGATGCACTTTTAGGCTCATTTTCACCATCAGCTCCTAAAAAAGGGTTTATAATGATGGAGTCTGTAGTTTTATTATAGGAGTCTGTAGCTAGAATGATAGATTCCATTTTTTTTTTTATGGATTTTTCATCTCTAAAATACCCATACAATCATAAACTAGTCAAGTGTAAATAATAGATAAGGTCAAAAATGCACATGACCCTCAATTTGGCTTTTAGGCTTAAGGGTTTCCTTCATGCATGACTGTAACCCTTCTTGGTTAGAGTATCTTGTTTACTTCCAAAGATTATAGAAAGTTTTTTCAGATTTTTTTAGGTCCCCTCCAGCTTATCCAATCATCACTTGATATTTTATTTCCCTTTGATCATTAATTTTACCATTTTCCTTAAAATTGTCATCTTTATGCATGCTAAAATTACCCCTACTTTGAGACAAAACAAAGAGGGTTTACACTATTATTATTGGAAAATTAATTATTTTATAACCTTATCCAACCCAAAATTATTATTTATACCAATTTTTAGATCTTAATTCCTCCACTGGACCATCCAATGCCTCAATTTTGTCAGGCAAACTTTTGAATAGGTAGAGTTTGAGGGTGAGCATGGTATAGGTTTGGTTTAGAGATTTTAGGGGTTGATTTTAGTTTTTTCAAGACATATATGTATCCTCTATGCTTGAAACAACCTATTAAAACTATTTATAGTCTTATTTTCCCCTTAAAAACCTTCCATGCTCTTAGAAACATGGACTAGGCCTATGACTACCTAGAAAGGGGAATTACTGCTCTAAGCCTAGTTGTAGGTTACTTGGTCTTGGTTTTAGGCTTAAAAGACACAACATAAACCTTATTGATGTTTAAAATATCATCATGTATTTTTCCATCCATAATTTTACCAAGTATAGGCTCAACCTCACTCCTTTGCATCAAGTTTATCTTCCTTTCCTAAGACTGAGACACCTACTTGTTGAGGACTGAGACACTCCTAAAGTCCTAGTTGTAGGTCTAAGTTCAAAATTTTTTTGATGTTTATGAACCTCCTATTCATTTTTATTATAACATAAAACCCTCCTTCTCTTTTAATTCACCTTATAATCCTTCAAACTATCATTACTTCCATTCCTAGGCTCTTAACTAGAATATCCTACCTAATTGTGATAGTCATGGTTTTACCCTTGTTTAGTACATTTTGGCAAGCATTAAGCCTTTTGGATGTTGTATATATTTTTATAATTGAGTTAATTGTAGTAAATTTTCCTTAATTTAAACCAAATCCACCAAAATATTAACATTTGATACAAGGAAAACTTTTCCTTCAACTCATTATTTACCTCAGTTGTATGTTGCAATGCACAAGCCTGTAGGTTATTTAAGGCCATTTTGAACTTGTTCAAGGTGTGGTAGGGTCCCTTAAATTTAATTTTAGATTCACATCACCTTATTTGAACTAATAATTTGACCTTTAAACCTTCAAAACACCATGTATAAGTCAAACTAGATCATTGTCTAATATGTTGGTTGTAGATGTTCCCTCCTAGGCCTATATATGGGCAGGGAGTTGCTTACGAGGTCTCAAAACATCAATATCTACCCTATCCTTGTCATCTTAGATAAATAATTTTAATTAAACTATTTTTAATGGTTCCAACTTAGTTTCATATCTTATGATTGTGTCTATGAAGTGTAAGCTCACTTTTTTATCAAAATCTTGTAGGTATCATTGCCTTATTTCAGTGTGTTCTGAGGCACTTTTAAAGTATGAGATGACTGCCTTCCATTTGGCTTTCTGGCCTCAAACATGGAATTAGCATGGTATGTGGATATGGATACAATTTAAAATAATCAAGGACATTGTAAACACCTATTTTCATGGCATATACTATCCCAAAAAGGCTCTAGGATCTCTGTTTGGTCCATTTTAGGACTGAGAATCCAATATGGTCTGATCACCCTTTGAAGTGAAAAATTTGCCTTACATGGAATTTTTAGCTTCATGGAATGAAATAAATGACTCTTTGGATATTATATGACCTAAAACATGAACTCCATCATATCTTTCACTCTATCACAACTCTATACAACTTCACTCCTATAGAAGTTGATTGTAAGTGGCAAGGTAGTGAATCAGAGAATAGGTGGGAAATTTGGTTTTATAATGGTGGTTAATCCAACCTCTGACAAGTTAATTAAATTAAATAACTATTAAAAATTATTCTAAGCACAATAAAAATATTCATGAATCTCCTTCCATGTTCAATAACATAGGTTACTCATTCATGGCTGCCAACTTCAGAAACAAGCACCATTTTGAAATTTACCTCAAAGACATTTAAAAAATGAGTATTATAAGATGATAAAACCATGGATATGGAATTATTACAACTTAAAAACACCTCATCAAACTCACATATCTCCATTGATTCCTAAAAATAAGAAATAGATGTAAATTTATACCCCTCTTAGATGCAATTTCATAATTTGCTGACTAGAGTGTAATTGATTGTTCATGAAGGGGGAACAACCAATATAATAGTTATTATTATGTATTTTAAGTTAATTAATATTTATATCCACTTATAGATTCATTATTCCTGACTCCACCTATATGGTCCACACCAAGTGCTTGAAGTTGTTCTTCCTTAGCTTGCCAAGTGAAAATGAAGAGAAATGAGTTGAAAATGAAATATTTTCAATCCAAACATGTAAATTACCTATGGGGAGGTGAAGAGTCACACCACCATGTTTTCCAAGTGGTACACTTCCCAAGAAGTCATACAAGTGTCCTTTTCTCTCTCTTTGGCCATGAAAATTGCCCTTTTTTTGAACAACCTACCATTTATTTAGTTATGTCAGCTTCCTAAGACTTATAAGGACACATGGGACATTAAATTATAATTTCTAACTTGTAAAAATCCCAAGAAACCTATATAAATCATTAAATGCACCATTAGACCCCTCAAAATGACTTAAAATGATAAATACACCTAGAAAACAATTAACCAAAGTTAGTTCAACATAAATTGACACTAATTGACCTATTAGAAACCTTATTAAAACATATCATACCCCCTTATATTCTTAAAAGTGAAGTTTTTAACTAGAGGTGCCCTATTTTGACCTAAAAGTCAAAATTGGTCAACAGTACACTAATGCCAAAGACAATAAACCTTTTCATATTGAGGAATATATTTCATAAGTACCTTAAGAGGTGGTAGACTCTTATCTTTTTATTGTGCTTTATCTATATTAAGTATATCAATGTATTACCTAAGTTTTCAGTAATGAGTACAACAATGGTTACATGTACAATTATAACAATAAGTACATCTAGTAGGAGATTGTGAAGGTCATTTATCTATGGTAATATAATAGGATGCATGATGCTAATATGAACTATAATCCTTATCCTAATGAATATAAACTCTATGGATCTAAAAATAAGGCTCATCTTCACATTATGTTGGTATAGGATCAAGCTTAGGCAAAGGGAGCATGCCATCACCAATGGGATAAATCATAATAGTATCAACAATAGGTTGGACCATATGAAGGGATAAACTTACAATGGGTCAAAGTAGTGTAGTTGACATCTCTAGAAGAATTAATCTATAAGTATAATAGAATCTAGAAAACTAGTAAGGTCCTATCATGGCATATTCTACAATCATATTTTGAAAAGGATCATCAATGACTAGAGGAGTAGTGTACATGTGCTCCATCTCTAACTTGTGAACATCAGATGAAGAACTAATATCAATTACTATAGAAAGAGAAAGAACTATAAGAATAAAACTAGGATAATGTTGTAAATAAAAATGATATCTAATTATTTCTACATTTTAGATTGAGTAGCCATCAAAAAAGGGATCATCTAAAGAATATTCATCATCATAATCAAGAGTATAAAAGTCAATAATACATGCATCAATGATTTTATCTATTGAAGAGGTATGGTGAATGGAATTATTAGTTTTTTATAAGGTAGATATAATTTCATCACATGGTTTTTTATTAAATTAAGGTCATAAGGAAGGAGCTAATTGAGTAATTATTTTAGGAGAGACATCATAAACTTTGATTTTTAAACTTATCTCATCTAGTTTATCATCATCTGAATATAAAAGGTTAGGTGGTATGTTCCCTGTTAATTTAATATTACCATAATAACCTCTAATATAATTTATAGGATAATTAAAATGTTGTAATTCATGAAATGGGATACAAGGTAAGGGTTTAAAGGTGGGTATTTTTAAAACACCTTTTTCTTATAATTTTTAAAAATTTTAAGGATTCTTATATCCTTGAATCTTGTATATAGCACCATTATATTGAAATTTAACACATTTTCATGTTGATGAGGCAACTTCTCTCATTTGATGTGTTTAGGGTCAATTGAGTGATATATTACAAGAGATTAAAAAGTTAAATATCATGACTTTTACACATACCATGGTTATGAAAACTATGATAAGAAGCTAAACACAACCTGGCAGGGGCATTTTTATTTGGTCATATCCTTGACATGTACTTTTCATATATTTAATATTAAATTTAAATTATCTAAGTGTTTTAATAAAATTAAGGGAAGCAATACAAGTGTTTGATCCTTCATTGATTAAATCACATTTTACATGGATATATCCTATTTGAACATTAATGAATATGGGTGGATCATCTATATGAAATAATATCTCATCACGAATCATGGAAGAGATAGGGAATTTGAGTGAAAGAGAAATGTCTATTATTTCATCAACATGGATAGACATTTATTCACACTATTAAATGATGCTATCTTCATATCTTGATAAGGTAGATTCTTGCCTCATATGTGGAGGATGAAAGATGTTCATTTCAAATAACAATTACATTAGTTAATTACAATGACGAGGAGAAGTTCTCATAAGTTATAAGAAAGGAATTTGAGATGAGATATGTGAAAGTTATGCTATGGGATCCCATTCATCATAATCTGTTAGAGTATTATTGGATAAAGGTGCATAATGTTGTAATAAATCCTTTGAAGGTGGGCCAGAATTGCATTGAAATTTATGTTGATAAGGTATGTTTGTTTTATTTTTGGTTAGAATGGATTGACTATTTTTAGGTACTTATACTATCTTAGGTGATGTAGTTGTATCTTTGGTAATTTATTGTGTTTGAGTATAATAAATACCAATTGATGTTTTTGAGGTATCCACTTGAGGTATCTTAGTTTTAGGGGGAGTAGAGTTTATATTAATGGTATGAGAGGTATTCTCAATTTTTTTTGTTGGAGTTGATACTTGGGTGTTTATTGGTTCCACATTCCCCAATTCCATGAGATGGGATGATTAAGAGTCTTGAATAGTGTCAAACTTTAGAAAAAATTTATTGTTGGATGTCAAATATTGATCAATATAATAAATTATTCTTCTCATGTTATTCATTTTAACAACATTTTCATTATTGATATTAGGATCTATATTACTCTCAACATTGTTGGTAATAGGAGGTTGATTATTGTTATCTTGATGATTAAGAAGAGGATCCTTGTAAATGGCTAAGTGAGCATTGGCTTGATTTAAAGCCTCATTTTTAGTTTTAGTTTCATAAGCCTTATCTTCTATTTCATAATATTGGTGATATTAACATATAAATGATTCATGATAAAATTTGTGTCCAAGGATATAATCCATAGCAAAATTTAGTAATTGGTGACAAGTTTCATGAGAATATCCCCAACTTGCGTGAAACCAACAAAATTTATGTGGATCATACTAGTGTCTGATACGGCACATAGGATCAAGATATAAAGGGGAAGGTTTTGGAAGATGTTTTTTAATTTATGATAAAGAATGAGGTTTGTGTACATCCATATTATTCCCTTGAGAAAATGTGGAACTAGGATGAGAATTATTATTGTTTTTCATTGGAGAATTATGCTCCATGATGTTATTTGGAGAAATGGCTTGGATAATGTTTATGGATTCATAAGTATCTATAACACCATCATTTTTTGTATTTTGATTCTTAAATTTCACAAACATTCAAGTTCCTTTGTAAGGGTGTGAAGGCTCAAATTGATGTATAAGAAAATCTTGATGTTTAACTTGGTCTAGAGCCTCTTCTAATGATTTTAGAGAAAAGGTCCTAATATTTTATTATAATTTAGGATGAAAAGAATTATTAAATAATTATAATAGGTCTTCATCCATCATATTATTCTTGGATTTTTTATACAAGGATTTCATCATTTAATGAATATTTGTACCATTTTAGATTTTAATTGTTTACAATTGATAAAGCGGGCTAAGTTATTTTCCAGAAGATCGCTAGTTTGGAATTCTTGGACCAAAGCATTAATTAAATCCTCTAATATAGTTATGGAATGAGTTTTAAGTTGGTTATACCAATTTAAAACATCACATAATAAAAATTTAGCTAAGAGTTTGGTGGTATCAAAAGTATTAAGTCTAACCTAATCTTTATATAGATTTTTTAAGGTTTTTAAATGCAAATCTAGAAACATAGATCCATTATAAGTGAGAGTGTGGAATATAAACCCTATGTCAATGTTTGAAATTTGATGAACAAGAGGTTCATTTTTTAAGTTTTTAATAGTTTTTTTAATAAGTGGGGGTTATGGTATAAGGTTACCATGTGCATCTCTAAGGGGAGGTGGAGGTGTATTAGGATTTTACGTTCCTCATTGAGTAGGTTGAGGTTGGTTTTGGATATGAAATAATTGGTTATGTATTTACATCATTTTTTTAGAATTATTAGTTTGAAAAGTATCCATTTGATTAAGATTTTGTAACAATATTTGATTAGTTTGGATGGTATTTTAGATAATAAAATCAACATTTGATTATTATTATTATTATTATTATTATTATTATTATTATTATTATTATTATTATTATTATTATAATTTTTTATTATTATTGTTATTATTATTATTATTATTATTATTATTATTATTATTATTATTATTATTATTATTATTATTATTATTATTATTATTATTATTATGTGAGGTATTAAGGGTTTGAAATACACTAGTATCATGAGATGCATTACTAACATGAGAAACACTAGCAGTAGTAGATGTATTATGAGTTGTTTGGAATTGCGTATTGGTGTGGGTGTTTTGAGTAGACCCATTAAAAGTAACACCTACCATGTTTGTAGAAATACTTGGAATGGAGGTGAAATAAGACATAGAGGATGACATCATAGTATTATAAAGAGACATGACATAGGGTAAAGGTGTGGTATAATTCATGAAATGACTTGCCCCAAATCTTGTGGAAAATCTAGGTAAAGGTGAATGGGGTTCTCCAATATAAGGTCCCATCATGAGGTTATAGATGATTGTAGGATCCTTACCTATATGTTGAGGATTTTAATTGATGAAAAAGATCATTTCATCCATGTATTTAAGGTCACTTTCATCTTATATTATTTTCACGAATAAAAGGTTAAGAGTTTTGGAATAAGGACAAGTCTCATATTTGGTAGTTTTAGTGGTAACATGGATATCACTTTGATCTAGGTTAGTCACCATAAAATTTGTTTTGGTAAAATTATTAAGAATAGTGAAACCCATCATGTTAGTTTGATTTTACTTTATAGCATTTTCAAATAGATGTTACATGTTGCAAATATTGAATTCAAACACTTACTAAAAAATAAGACAATCTATAGCATATTGGGTCAAGCTAGTCAACTTAGTTCTATATAAAGGAAGATAAAATATTCTATAAAATATTGGGTCAATTAGTTTTACTTAATTCTATAGGAAGGAAAATAGAATAGTTTATAAAATACTAGGTCAAATAAGTCGACTTAGTTCTATAGGAATGAAAATAGAATAGTTTGTAAAATACTAGGTCAAACAAGTTGAATTAGCTCTTTAGGAAGGAAAATATAATGGTCTATAAAATACTGGGTCAAATAGGTCAATTTAATTCTGTAGGAAGAAAAAAAATAGTATGTATAAGAATAGATCAAATAGGTCAACTTAATTCTATAGGAAGGAAAATAGAATGGTATAGAAAATATTGGGTCAAATAAATTGACTTAGTTATGTAATATAAAGAAATTAAAATGGTTTGAAATTGGATGATTTAGTTTTAGTTACAGAAAATAAAACTAAATACATAGGTAACTAGGTCACATTGGTTGATCTAGTTTCAACACATAACACAAACTTTGTATCAACATTGGCTAATATAAGTTTGTAATACAACATAAAATATAAAATAGTAATCACTAATAGTGAAATTTAAAAGCTAACTAATTGTTTGAAAATAAGATCAAGAAGTTATACTAAAGGTTTTAATTGGAAGGCTCCTAAAGATACTTGCTTGTCTATTGGATAGTTTTGGCCCAATATTTTAGAGCATTAACTATGATAGAAGTATCATTCCCATATCCCACTAAACCCAATTTTAATGGTAAAATATAAGTAGCTTCTTAGTTCTAACCACTAATCGATACACCATACAAATAAACAAATGTCTAGTTTCATAAGTTTAATAAAGATAAAGCTTAGGTGATTCCAAAATACCATGAGGTAAACATAGAATAAATCCTATGCTTATATCTATACTATGGCTATGAGTATTGGGGAAATCCCCTCATGCCATGATATCTATAAATGATATACTAGGACCATAAATAGAGCATTGAGTAACCTTTCATGATAGTAGCTAAGTATTTTGAAAATTTTTGGTACAAAGTTTCTAAGGAAAACTAAACAAAGTGAAAAATAAAAGTAGAAAATAAAGTTTTGAAAGCTAATTTGTAGTTTTTGTAAAGTAAATAAGTAGATAGCCAATTGAAAAGTAAAGTGAGTTTAGTTACTATCATTGTAAGTTAATTACCTTTACTTGAAATAGGAGGAAAATAAATAGAACAAATTCAAGGTGGTCAAATTAGTTATACAAATAGAATAGAACAAAGTCGAGTTGATTGACTTAGTCTATTGAAAGATAATCGATAAGGAATATAGTTGAGCTAGTTGACTCATTCTATTGGATAGAAAGTAGATACAAAACTAAGTCAAGCTAGTCAACTTAGTTGACTATAAAAGTAAAATTTCATAAAACTAAAAAAATGGTAAAAAAAATACTAAAATTTAAATACTGAAAAATAGTATGAAAATAAAATTACTTAAAATTTGATAAAAAGAATTTATTGATCTAGTTAGAGTGAGCCAAACAAATTATATAGAGTCGACTAGGTCAATCTAGTAATTTTCCTGAAGATGTTGATTTAATGTTTTGAATTATGTTATTCAGGTGAAATTTTGAACTTATAGAGGTAAAATATAGAATATTTATATGGATTCAATCTAGTCAACTAGGTATAAATAAAGGTGGTAATTGATATAATAAATAGAACAATGTCGATTAGATTAACCTAGTTATTAAAAACAAAAATGTTTAAAATAAAATAATTAAGTAGATTAATTTAGTTAAATGCTTTAAGAGTGGGAAAATAAAGTATATTGATTTAATCAATCTAGTTTTCTAATAGTAGAAATTCTATGCATAGAAGGCTGAATAAAATTGACAGTCTTACCTTAATTGGAAAACCTATAAAAAGATGCCCTAACTAGGTCAATGAAGTCAACAAAGTTGTAAAAACATACACACAAAGCTAAACTAAGCTGACAAAGTCAATTGAGTATTAAAAAATGTGCACATAGTCTTAAACTGGGTTTATAGGGTTGATCTAGTTGTCTATAGATAAAAATTAAAAAAATTAACAGTTAGATTCATGTCAAGTACACTAGAATGTATAAAATTAAAATTAGTTAGTTATATAACTTATCCTACTTAATAATATGCAAGCTTGAAGAAGGTAACAAACTAACAAATGCACTTGGAAATACATTTAAATTGGGGTCATGACCAATAATGGTTCTACTAAACCTACACAAAGGGATCACTTATCACACTATGGTAAGGAGAGGTTTCCAAGGCCTCTAGTTAAATTCCATCTTGTTAGAACCCTAGGTCTTATTATTATAAATAGTACTAATCTATCTATCTACTAAACAACTATGCAAGTGAATATAGCAAATGCATATGCAGTCTAATCTAGTGCTCACCAAAGTTTGTGTCACAAATGGGGAAGATAATAAATATTAAAAGATAAATATATCTATAACATATAAATTATCTAATTAAGAAGAGATATAATTCAATAAATATTAACTCTACAACATCAGCTTATTGAAATTTGAAGGGATAAGGATATACTTACCTTACTAAAGTGAACCTGTCATGTCTCAATCTTTCCCTTGGCCAATGGTGCTTTGCAAGAGGTTGTTGTGGGCTTGTAAGGATAATAAGGATAAATTAGATTTAGGATACAAGACTTATCCTATGCATCTAAGACCTATAAAATTCAAGTGCTACTTCTCTAAGGTAAAAACCTAAGTAATGAAACCTCCTATTAATTATATAATCAAATTTGTGAGAAATAATAATGTGTAATTGAATGATCCTCTACCTAAAAATGAAATGAAAGTGGGTATATATAACCATGGATTGACCCTAAACCCTCTTGAGAATTTATCCAATGTAATCAGCCTAGTTGACTTTATCAGGTGGGAAATAGAGTCATTAGGTCTCAAAATGTATTGGCTTAGGCTAATAAAGTTTTATAATGTGTGTTAAACCTAGAAAAATTTTGACTCAATTGACATATTAAGATGGGAAATAGAGTAATTAGGTCTCTAACTATGTCATCTTAGGCATACATAGTTACATAATGTGTGTTAAACCCATAATAGGGTTGACCTGGTCAACATAGTAAGAAAAGTAGTAAAAAGGGGTTTCTACTTAGTTAGGGGTTATTTTGGGTGGTGAAATGCTTATGGAAATGTATAAGCAGGGTTTCAAAGCTTAAGGAAGTAGATAATATTAATTTTTATTGATTTTAAGTGGTGGCATAGGGGTCAAAATTCCTACAAATCACCAAAGTTTTGATAACCCCTTTTTTGGTACACCTTTTAAGCATACACATAAAGAGATTGAGATTAGATAGGTTCCTACAATAAAGAAAACATCAATAATTGATCAAGTTTAAAAATATTGTGTATAAAATCACCATGTACTTAAGCACATATTCACTCAGAATAATTTGAATGTTAAGTAGTAAAGATGGATTGAGTTCATTAATGATCATGATGTTCATATTTAAAACATTAAATGAAATTAAGTTATATTTTTTAATGCCCTTAGCATGATCACCTATATTGTTTCATTGTCTTGAACTCATTATGAGTTCAAAGAATTAGTCCTTGAATAACAACCAAAATACCCTTTAAGGTTTCAAGGTAGTATTTTTGCACTTGTGGTAAACAATTTGAGACTTAAAGTAATAAATCAAATGCATAATGCACCCTATTGTGTACCTTTTAGTGTATTAAAAATGGTTCACAATTTAAAAATTTACTATTTTTTGTATCATCTGGAAAAATATGTTGTTGATTTTGTGTCAAAATTCCTTTAATGTCAATGATTGAAAGTTGAGCATTGGCACCCTATCAAAAAAGTTTACCCACATAATGTACCAATTTTTAAATGAGAATTGGTGTCCAAGGAATTTATATCATGTTTTCCTAAGTCTTGAAACTATCATGATACAATTATAGTTGTAGTCACAAGTTTAAAAAAGTGGCTCACTTCATTCTATAACAATCATGATGTGCAAACTCTTATAGTAATATTTTTTTGTGAAATTGTGAGACTTCATGGAATACTTGAAGTAATCATTTCATAAATGAATAAGTTATTTATGTCTTAATTTTTGGTAAAATTTGATTATTTATTTTTTTACTAAAATAAATTTTCATAAAACTTACCATCCTCAAATAGATGAGTAGTCTAAATGAGTCAACCAAGTAATTAAGTATATGTTGGACATATATGCAATGGATTATCCCATTAGGTAGGAATAATATATTTCATTCATTAAGTTTACCTATAATAAAATACCATTATTCATTGAATATGCAACCTTTCAAGACCTTGTATAGATTAAGATGTTGAACTCCACTTGGTTGGGATGGTTTAAATAATATAATGAATCATAAACCTAAAATTTTACATGATTATGATACCCAAATACAAATTATATAATAAAATTTGAAAGAATACTCATATCAAAAAAAAATACATTGATCCAAAATGAATTGAATGATAATTTTGGGTTGGTGATAAAGTCTTTACAATAAATCACTCATCAAGATATCTAATATGTTTGGCAAGGCAGCCAAACTAACTCCTAGATTTGTGGGACCTTTTGATGTGGTATAAAACTTTAATCTAGTGTCTTACCAGCTAGAACTACCTCCTCTCTCAAAAATTCAAGATTTTTTTCACAATTTAGTAATTAAAAAGTATGATTTTAATCCCTCATATGTGATTGACTGGAATAAATTAAATGTGGAAGATAATGGGACTCTTCAACTAGACCTAGTACTAGTGTTGGACCAACATAACATTAATCTCTGAAATAGTCACATATAGTAGGTGTTGATATAGTGGGATAAAATGAGTGAGAAAATTATTAAATGGGAGACTAGGGCCTTCATACATAACACTTAGCCTCACTTGTTTGAATACATCACCCGATCAATGTCATTTTATGGGGGGAAAGATGTCATATCCCTAGATTTGAGATATTTGATTTTATTGTATTAATGATAGTTACCAAAAATTTGATCATATTTTTTTAATTGTGGTAAAGGGGGACTTAGTATTTATATTATTATAATAATTATTTTTGATGTTATTATTTTTTATGTAATTATTTTTAGAACAACTATAGTTTAAGTTTGGACCATGGAAGTTTTATAAATGACATGTTTAATATTGTATTTTACTTCAAGTCTAGTATTGATTAAATCTTGATACTTGTTACATAATATTTTTGTTGACATTTTGTTATTTTAGGTACATGCATATTAGAGCATTTAAATTGGTATTTAAGGTCAATCTAGAACTGCATGTACCCTTCAGAATTTTAACATGGATATAATTGGTGTACTTAGTTTTTATATTATTCCAATTTATCATTATGTAATTTGTATGAATGAACACTTTTTGTTATTAACATTTAATGATTTATCAATAGGGTTGATAACACAAATATCCAAAGGCTATTGTGCTATCAATGTCTATTAACCTAAATGATTCATCTTGAAAATAACACTATTCAGAAGTAGTTGTGTACTATGGGTCCATTGGAATATTTATGGATACTTAAGCATCATGAAATTTGAACCCATGGTGTAAAATCAAGGTAAGAACATTGGTTAAGGTTAAAACAATATTTTAAAATCATTACAGGCATAAGCATTGGAATTCATGTATTTTTATGTAGTTATTTTATTTAAAAGTTTTCAAAGACACTATGGTTAGCATAAAAAACTATGGACCAAATCCCCACATGATAATATTTGAAGACACTAAAATAAGGCATGGACCTCTGGGTGCTATCATTACCACTTAGACCCAACCAAAAATTTAATGTCATTGATAGTTCATTAAATTATGTGCCTGAGTGGCTTAAATTTTTTTTTAAGTGGGTAGTTAGGTTTAAATGGTAAGAGTCATTTTGACTTATTGAAACAATCACTTTTTATCATGGCTAACATGGCCTAGGTAAAGCCATGCAAGAATTTGGGATCATCTATTAGGTAAGACATGATGTATTTCATCTATGATTTTTTATTGACTATAGGTTATCATTGATGTTTTATATTATTTTAAGAACTATAGTTTTGCATGAGAACATATCTTCTTGGTTTTATTATGATTTTTCAGTTCAAGTTTGCATTTATAATTTAAAAATAACTCTTTGATCAAATAGAACTTGCATTATAATAATGGGGGGAAAGGGGGTAACATGCACATGCCTATTTGGCCCATGGTCATGGTTGGAAAAGGGAGAGAAGAAGAGATAATGTGTTTTATGAATAAAAAAGGTTTTTTGTTGGTTGGTTTTAAGTCTCATTACAACATCCAATTTTTACCCTCGACTACCTTATATTTTATTTTACACTCATGTAAGATTTCATTATTATTTTTTTACAACTAGGTTGTTTGATGACAATGGTAAGATGGTTGGTAATCAATGGGCTCAAACATGATATTTGGGTTATTTTTAAGTTATCATAGTTGATTGTTTCTTATATTTCATACCATGGCTAAGTTATTATTATATTTGATGCATTGAATTTACCATGGCTGACATATTCTCATATTTCATGCAATAAAGTTGCCACAACTAAGTTATTCTTATATCTGATACATTGAAATTATCATGGCTGATTATTTATTGTATTTGATACCTTGTATGAGTTCTTCTTGTATTTTATACATGGAAGTTACCATGACTAAGTTATTTATTTATTTTATTCATTAAAGTTACCATGGTTTAGTATTTATTATATTAGATACCATGGCTAAGTTATTCTTATATTTAATGATTTGAAGTTCCATGCCTGAGTTATTCTTACTTTTATTATTGACTTGTATAAAAGGAAATTAGGGTAACTGAATGTTTATTTTTTAAGCCTTAAAATCAAATGATCTAACCTTGCATTTATTTATAGTTTTGGAGAGGTGATTTTTTAAACTTAATTCTGAATAACCTTTATTATTTGTGTGCTAGTAAAGATAAAGGAAGTTAAATTATTTAGTAAACCTACTTTTTCATTATGTCTACAAAAAAATTAATGGTGAGAAAGACTTTTATTCAATCTATCTCTCCTTTTTAAGTTACTCATGGGGTATAAAAATGAGAGAGGATCATATGCATATAGTAAACCTTGTCTTATCAAGAAGTACTTGATGTAATTAATTTTCTTATTGATTATGACATTGATTACTTGAGATGGATTGTTCTAAGTAGTTAAGCAAGTTGAAAAGCATGAAAGGAGATTTATTGCATTGATAATATGTTATATTATGTTATACTTTCCTTATTATTTCTTCTTAGTTAATAATTATTTATATTGGTGAATGGCTAAGATTCACACATGCAGAGGTAATTGTCTATAGGCATGAATCTAGTCATTCTACATTGATTGGATAAAGACATATTTGTAGATAAAATATGAATTATAAGTTGTACTTAATAAGTATGTGTTTATTGTTGATTGTATTAAATGTAAGAATATTTGGATGTCATTCGACTACTTTATAATAATTATGTATGAATAAGATTTAATGGATCTACATACTCTTAATTCATTAAATATTTTGCATTTAATTATTAGATCATTAAATGCAATTTGATTGGATTCATTAAATGAGTATGAATATTGTTTCCATTCACCATAGGTCAATGATTCATCAAAACTGACAAAAATATGGCAAGTGATCTCTTGATGTAAATCCCGCAAGGTTGATAGATGCACTTGACAAAAAAATGCCATGAGTTGAGTACTCTTTATTATTTAATTTTTTTGCTCCATAAATCTAAATTTGGTCTTGATCCCATGTCATAGGGGGCATGTAAGATAACCCATTTAATATGTGTTATATTAAGAACACTATTCAATAGGGGTCCTTCATTTAAGTTAGTAATATTATGAGTTTTCATAAATTATATCTAGTTGTTACTTATATTTGATGTTTGTTAAATATTTTTACAAGATTGATTTTTTATTTTTTATTTTTTAATTACCTTAGAGCTAGTGTTTAATTTAAATTTGTACTCTTTATAAAAGAGTATGAAATACTATTTTTCCTTGAGATTATATTTATTGGAAAACTTGTAATTATAATATATATAGGAAAATAAATCCATAGATTGAAAATTCATGCAAATTTATTGTATTTTAACTTAATGTATCTGATGCATTATTGTAAATACTAAAATCTTGTATTAGACATTTGAAAACCTCACTATTTACCTACCTGTGCCATACATGACTTGTACACACATATGCCTCTTATCTACTATTCTCTCACATTAACAAATTATATGAGTATGAGCCTCACATATTATTGTCACTCACCTACATGAACCTATTAATATATGATAAAACGACTGAATATCTTACTCAAACATCTCTAGATCATCATATCCACATTATTATCTCCTAGACACTAACATCAAGATTAAATGGTTTCATCAACTAAATTGACAAGATGGTTATGTTAGTCAACCTTTCCCAACATCATTTAATTTTTATAATTATATCATTCCTATGGGTGATCCCATATGCCTAGTGTGTCAATGGTGTGATAAATTACCCAAATTGACTCATAAAAAAATAAAACCTACACTTAGTAGTCACTTGGAACTTGTCTATCAAGAATATATACATTATTATACATTAATAAAATTTTCCATATCCTTCAAAGATTTATAACCAGCCATTATGAGTATTCATCATCTAAGTTTGAAGCATACCAAGCCAAGTTAAGGGCAAATATTTTCAAGTGTCAAATTCCATATTCTAGGTGCATTCATATAAAAAAGGATTATAATTTCACTTTCACATTAAAGGGATGGAATATATGTGTCTTGAATTCCCTTTTTAGAGTATTTAAGACATAAGTACTAGTTAATCATCAATGGGATGATTAGGGTCAGGTCAACCCATTACAGTTCCCAATTTTTTTACATGTTTCTTCCACTCACAAATGGACCTAGGGCTTCAAGGTGAAGAAGGATAATTTTTGGAACCATTCACATATTCATGAATCAATATCACATATACACAGGTATCACAAATAGGTATAGCTAAATGTATGGCCACAAAGATCTAAATCAGCCCTATATAATTATGTTAACCTCGGTCACTAACATTGGTGAATCTACCATAGCCTGGCATTTGTGATCTTGCATCAATATATAATTAGTTATATACTTGAGTGATTCACATGCCTATGAACCCTTTACCATTATCATAATTCAGTTATTAAATCAATAAATATAAGTATCTTGATCTCTTTATTACTTTCTATATTTAACACATGCCACTTTTTCAATCTATTTCATTATTTTACAATCAAATTATTGCTTAATATTCATAATATACAATTCTAAATTACATTATAGTTTCTATCTAAATTAGGGTTTCATAATCTAAATTAGGGTAAAACATATTGTTAAACTTTACTATTTCTTAAACTGTATCACCTAGGCATCTCTTAGGGTTTCATTCTTCTACAACTTTCATATTTTTACCTTAGGGTATTATTTTCAAACTTGAATTCTTATTTTACCTCATGTTATAAATTACACATGGCCATAATGAATGGCCATATTGTATATTTTATGACTCAATCCATGATTGTAATCATTTGATATTGTTCTAATTTAATATGTTTTATTTGGATCAACTATGTAATTTTAATCACCTAAAAGTGGTATTTAGATGCTAAGAGTGTTACTTGAGTTAGCCTATTCCTAGCTTAGCCCTAGACCTATCATAGAACCTTTACCACACTTTTATAGCCATTGTGTAGACCACATACATCTACAATCACCTCAAACATAGTCTTAGGATAGATATTATAGATCCCAACCCAGTTTGCCCAGAGTCTACTAGGTGGACATTAGTGCCACATTTGGAACACTATAGACACATGGCATTAGTGTCCCTAATTAGGTGTTATTGTCATTTTACCTAAATCTCTCAAATAGATACTTTTCCAAACATGTTCCCCTCCTAAGGTCAACCTAAGTACATTTTATTATCCACACAAGCTATATATCTCTATAAATACAAGTCTATTTGACCTCTATTTACTAAATATAAAATAGATGCAAAAGCATATTCAAACAAAAGACAAGTTGAGAATAATTAAGGTATATGATCCTTATTTTACCCTATTTCTACACACTACCATCTAAATCAGCCCTAAGCCCAAATTTCAAAGATTTCAAAGCTCAATCACACTAAGGGAATTCAAGTCCCCTCTCATTCTAGTATTCACTTGTAATTTCACCAAGCACTAAGTGGGAGAACTACATCAAGCTTGATACCTCCTCAGAGTATTGGTATGTAGGAATATCTCTTCACAATGGGGAGTTGAGGATGTCTAGCCTATCCTAATAATGAACACATATTTTCAAATCATGCCATACTTTCAAGGAGGATTAGGCTTTACACACTAAATCAAGTTTTCTAGCCACAACATAGAGTTCTAAATTTCATGTGTGTAGGAATACGACTTAAAAACATAGGTGCATGTGCTTCTAAAAAATAGAAACAATGATGAAAATATGACACTAACACCACTTTGAGGAAACTAAATTAGTATGGCACTATGGTTCAAGTGGGGTATTATTATCCAGTGAGCAAAAATATCTGAGGACCCTATTGATAACACTCATAACTATCTAGAACTCAATTTTTAGAACCCAGATCATTTGCAATAGTCACTTTCTTGATAAGTATATATTTAAGCATATTTATTATTATTTTTATAAAGTCTAAATAATTTAAAATCCTTAAAAAATCAATGTTTACTTATTACATATTATTTAACTAATTTAGACATTTCATCCCTTTAATTTAGATTAGGATTTACACATTGTAAAAGCCTAAAAGGTTAAATCATTTGGTGAACCTGACTTACCTTGAACATTGGTTAAATCCTAGTTTTGCCTAGGGTTTTACATTTTTTGCATTTTTTTACACCAAATTAGGGCTACAAATTCCTATTTTTCTATTTTTTTGTGCATAGCCTAGACCATTTAATCATTACCACATTAGCGTGTCATTTATTTAAATTTTATTTAATTTTTTGGTTAAATTAACCTAATTCAAAACCTTGTAAATACCAAACCATAGGGTCTACATTTCCATAATTTAAATTTTAAATTCACACATCTTTTATAATCATGATCATAATGGTAGAAGAAATTG